>VXBJ01004439.1:75624-121178 GCA_013400055.1 Nycticryphes semicollaris
TTTCGGATTTTTTCCCCTCTGTATTTATTTATTATGAGTCACAGCCCGGAGACCTCCCCGGGTGGGGGGTGTGTGAGGCGTGAGAGCCGGTGAGCTGCTCCGTGTGGCCGCCTCAGACCCGGTACCTCGGGTTTCCTCCCCGCCTCGCTTCCCGGCGGCGCGGCTCCCTCCAGGGGGGAAGCCGGCGGGCCCCGGGGCGGCGGTTGGTGACGGTTGCTGAGGCAGGCAGCGCCGCGCCTCACGTGGAGCGCGCGTACCGGGCGGCCCCTCCGCCAGAGCCGCGGGGCCGCCATCCGCGGCGGGCGTTCGGGGGGCGGAAGGGGGCCCCTCACGCCGCTGACATCACGAATTCGGTCATGGGCGACGATCCGCGGTGCGCCAGGGTCCTCCGCGGCGATGCCCGAAGGGAACCGCGGTGGTGGCATGGGGTCCGCAGCGAGCGGTTTGCGGGGGCGGGAAGCTGCCCGCGTACCGCCGCGGATGCGGGAGCTGGTCTTTCAAAATGGCAATCTGTGCCGCTCGCTGGCTCCGCGGTTCAAACACCCGGCAAGGGTATCTGCGGACCGGGGCTCCCGGACGTGAAGAGGCTCCGCTGGTTGTAGCGTGTCTCCGCCGGTCGCTGTCGATTTTTTTTTTCCCCTTAGATTGCCAGTGTTTCTTGGCCTTGCTTTAAGCCTGCTTTTCTGAAGCTACTTTAAGCACAGTTTACTATTATCTTTCTCAGGATTTGCAGCACACAACTCTCTGAATCTGTAGGTTTAGTCATACTGATGCACATGCAGCACCATCCAGAGATGCTCAAATTCAAATTACTATTATTTTTTTTTAGCAAGAAAATCGAAGGGGTAAAGCAAATAAGCTCCACTTATTAGACACCTTGTGTTAGATTCAACAAGTTCACTTTAGTAGACTATCTATGATGACTAGTTAATGCAGGTTACTAATTTCTCTGGCATCCATCGTTGTTGGTAAGCTGTCTTACTGTTTTTACTAATAGAGCAGCAAATCTGAAAACACAGCTTTAATAATATGAAGTGATTTTTGGTTTTAAATGAGCTACTTGGATTAAAACTGCTCTAGCAAGGCATATTTTTCGGATTATTTATTTTGTGTGTGCATGGTATGTGAGGTAGTATGAGTTAATGTCTATTTACTCTTCCGAGTTGTTTGCTCCACCCAAAGAAAGCTGATGATATAAATGCTTCTAAGAGGCGAGGTTCATTTGGTTTTACTCATGGGAAATATGACAAATACATGAGCATGGTAATTGCAGCACAAGTTTTGACCTGTCTCCTGCTGCTGACTTTTTCCCTGTGTCAGAAAGCTACAGAGAATCTTCAGTTACATCATTTTCTTCAGAGTCCTAAAACTTGCCTTTTCTTCAAGCAAACAAATCAAAACCCCCAACATTTGAGCTAGTTCCCATCCAGTCATTTGGGGTGGGTGGGGTTTTTTTGTGGCTTTTTTTTTTTAAATTTGATAACTTGTTTTCACCTCAAATATCAAGGCCAGCTGGATGTGGGATTGGTGTGGTCTGTTTTATCTGTGTACAGCTGTGTTTACCCCTTCTGAAAGGAAGCTGGAGTTCTAAAATTCCTAATGAGGACTTGTGCAGTAGCTTTAAAAAAAGTATACCTTGCTTGTATTGGACATGCATTGTACATTTGCTCAATAAAAATGGCAAATATATTGATAAAAATAACATACATATTTTTATGGTGTGTGATGGTGGTGGGTTTTTTAATCAGCACTTTGTGTATAGCCATCTGCTCTCCAGTTGGACTACTGAACGGATTATACTTCCAGTGCCAGTGGTGGGGCCACTGCAGGATTAGGCAATGTGACACAGGGCACTGGGTTATGAGATCTGGGAGAGTGAGTGTATTGTGGGATGGGAATGGAGGAAAGGAGAGGAAGAGGCTTAACCAACACATAATACAGAGGGTTTGCATTTAACGTAATTAAGCATTTATAAAAAAAGGCAGGCCAGAACAGAGAACCTGACCATGAAGTGAGTGTTAAAATAGTTCAGAAGTGGCTACACATCACAATTTAGCCCATTATATATAACTGATTCAATCTGGCCTCCTTGAGTTTGGATAGGTTTGAATTTGGAGAGTTTTGTCTTTCTGTGACACAGTCTGTGTGCTCTTTAGTAGGAAAACTTACTGTACGCTGTCACCCCCCTCTGCATTGTGCATTGAGGTAGAACAAGTTTGACTATTCTGAGTGCTGATGCTAACAATTTATAGTCATTTTAATAGCACTCAGTTACTTAATTGGAACTCATGATGTTCTTGGTCTTATGTTTTATATTCTTTGCTTATTTAAGCAAGAAAGTAATTTCCCACCCCCAGAAATGCTATATTCAAACTATATCTGGTTTTTTTTTTGGATCTGTAAATGAATCAATCTGTTTTGTCCCTTTCACTTAATCTGAGAATAATTCCGGTAAAATCTCAGTTGAGCTGATTATTTTTTTTTTGAGAGAATTTGTCTTTTTGTCTTCGATTCCTTCAGGATTCCCAAAAATAATAAAAAAAAGGAGGGTAGGGGAAGCTGCTGGGTAGAACTTGGCTCCCTACTGATGACTGAACCTCTGTTGACAGTAAGCATCCTTTTACTGAAACATTTAAGAAAGAAACAGCATTTGCAACTCTCAAGTTGAAAATTGCTATTCTTAAAAAAGTAGGAAGGAATTTCTTGCTAAAGCAAATTGTGACTAAATTGGAATGCCAGGCAGTAGCACAGTTTTCCCTCCGGACCATGCATATTCCGGTTATCTAGAAGGTTTATCTGATAGGAAGGGAAAAGAATTTGGGAGAAGCAGAGTAAATAAGTTTCTACGGAAGATCTGCAGTGCTAAAAGTAAAGTATGGTGTGGTGCCAGTCTTGGGGGGTGGGGGGTTGGTAGAGAGAGGGAGACAGAGAAAAGGGAAAGGAAACCAAATGTACAAGTAGTAATTGAAGGAAGTTGTGATGTTATTGGTGGGGATTTTGGCTTTGACTAGAAGGAAAAAGGCATTTTAAGTACTGTATTTAATTTGTGATAAGATTTAAAGTGTGCTGGGTTTCTGGTTGGAAGCTTTCAGCAGGTAGAAAATTAAATTCCTATTTCCTTTTAGATCAGAGACTTAAACTCTGAACAGCTTTAAGGGCAGGTTTTGAACTTGGTAGTATTTTTAAATGGAAGCATGTTTTTGTTTCCTGAATTAAACTTTCTTAAGTTAAATTTTCTCCAATGTTTTCTAGGTGCCTTTTTTTTTTTTCTGGCTGTTTCTAGAATACTGGCATGACTCTGCTGTCTTATGATGGAGACATTTGTTTAGAATTGGCATATCTTTATAATAATGTACAGTGAGATTAAGTAAGAGGAGTGATGAAACTGTCTTATAACGGAAATAAATGAAGCTTCTTCACAGATGCCATATAAATGTAAATTCTAGTACCTAACGCTTTTGCCTGCAAATAAAATCTGGGACTAGCCTCTTTCAGTGTGTGTGTGTAACTGTGAGAGGTTATCTGAAAATCAGTAGCATAAAGATGAAGATACTAGTGAGGAATTTCATCAGGTTCCTAAGTAGAATGAACTTTCATCAGTGCTAATGCAGAAATAACATATGGAGTTGAAGCACTTACAGTTTTAATTATGATTCTTCAGCTGAAATTATTAATGTCCAGAGAGATTCTCTAGTCAGTGTCCTGGTTGAATTGATTTTTAAAAAATAAAATTAATAACTATTTACAATAACTAACTTATGAAGCATTAGAATGACACAGGAAACCAGTGTCTCCAGTGTTACTGCACTGATGACTTCCCTTCCTTCTGAACAACTTCAGTTGACTGTTTCAGCTCAGAGAGGCCTGTCTGTGCTGTAAAACACAGCTTACAACTCTCCTCAACTGCCTAAATTGGATTTTCCTTATAGTCTTGTTTATGCATTGGCAGATACATAGTTTTCATCAGTCTTTTTGTACCTTTGCAAATGGATCTTCCCAAATGGTATTTTTTTTAATTTTATTTTAAGCTCAAATATGATTTTAATGTGTCTGTGAAAACCTTTAATATTGTGGAATATATACAACTTGTGTAAATTCTATTCTGTGTGGTCTCTAGTGGGTAGGTCAGCAGCTTTAGAACACAAATTAAGTGAGAGGCCTTTTAAGGAAGTAAGTGCTGTGTTGTTTAAATGTGTGGGGTTTTTTGTTGTGTTATTTCCTTCTGTAGCTTCCAACTGGTATGTGGAAACTGAACGGTGAGCTAACAAGCTATTCTGGGTAAAATAGAATAGAGCAGGGAAAAATTTCAGTTTGACTGCTGTTACAAAAAATTTAAATTCGCTTTCCAATTGGTAGAAAATTAAATGTATAGGGTTGAACAGAAGCGTTGCATGCAAGAAGTTTCACAAATCCTTATGTTACCTTCCAGTATGCATATAGGATTCTTTTCTGTTTGATGCAGTGGATGTTCTGTACTGCTTTTGCAGTAGACAGTATGTATTGGAAAGAAAATACCTTTTCTTGCAGCGTTTCTTTTTCCTTAAATGTTGGTATCTGATCTGACGCTCAGTTTTGTTGCCTGGTGTGTGGAAAGTGGCTTAGCTTAGTTCAGTACAAAGAAGTTCCCTCATAATGTCTAATTCAGGAAATGACCTGCTCTAAAAGGATAAACTTCTTAAATTGTCACTAATACAAATCTTTTACATGCTGTGAGAACTTGCATGTTTTTATGTTCATAGGTTAATTAGTTTGTATCAAGAATACAGTGATTTATTTTTTTTCCTGGCTTCATTGCTAAATTTGGAATCCTTTATAACACAAGCAGATCAGGCTAGTTCAATTTCTAGAACATCAAGTTATTAAATTCAAAATTTGAGAGCAATGAGAAAATAAGAATATACCATCCACTATTCTTTGTAGGTTTAAAACATAATCTTTAAGAAGGGGCGTTAGCTTATACTTTTATATACTGTTCTTTTTCAAGGTAGTTTAAGCAAATGTTTGCTGTCAATATAAAAGGCACTGGCTGTTCTGTGTGTATTTTTTTAATAATAATAATATGGGTACTGGCTTGTAGCTCTTCTGCGCCTTGTATAGGTCTTCTCTTTGCCAGTGCCTTGTCTATGTTTCGGGAAATACGACTGTATATTTAGCTCAAAAGCAGCAGTAAGACAATAGTGCAGCTTCACTGAATCAGCAAGCAGTTACCTTGCGTATACAGGAAACAGATCTTGGAGTGTGATGTGTCTGTTTCTTGTCCAAAGGAGGTAGATGATATGAGGCCGGCTTTTCCAAATTTGAAATGTTTCCATTAATTGTGTACATTTGGTTTAAGCAGCCAGCAAGGTGTTAGCTGCTTTTTCTGCTCTGTTTTTGATTAGCATTTCAGCAGGTGACTGGTGTCAGCAGTGTGCTACCTTAATCAGGTAGAGCAAAGTGGATTGGGGTAAGCTTTTACAGGTGCGTACTGCTGCTTCCACAGAGGCAGCACTGCCGGCTCCCTGGGTCTGTCTGCACATACATTAGGAGGAGGAGGAAGCCTGCAGGTTGTCTGTTGCCAGTGTATATTAAGTGTGACCCTTGCTCTCTGTGCTGCCCTTGCTGTGCCCAGACCTGTGGAATTGTTAGAAGGAAGATGTGAGGAAGAGGGGCAACTGCCTGATGCTTACCTCCTTCTGGATCTATGGGAGCTTGTTGCAGTAAGAAGCTTTTAAGGTAAAGAGACAATAGATGGGCCTTGAGGAGGGCTCATAGAGTAGATCAGACTGTAATAAAGGTAAGAGTACACGTAGGAAGCATTCTACCTCTGAGGGCAAAGTTCCTGTTAGTATCTCTGCTGCTGATCTACCTTTAACTACTAAAACCCTCGAACTCTGAAACAAACAAAAAAACTGATGCAACTTCCCAATATCTTTGTTTAGCATTTTGAACTGTCTGTATCTCACAGAAGCATAAATGGAGGCATAGAATTTATAACTGACTCGTGGAAGGTCATATAGGGACATGCTGTCAGATTTGGGAACAGAACTTGATTGTTTGGATGTCCAGTACTGTGCACAAGAGTTCTTCCCCTCCTGCCCCCTCCCCTGGCTTTCCAAATTTCCTCTGTTATACTACAACACAGCAAAAAGTGCCTATTTGCAGAAACAGAGAGACGATGACTGCAGAGACAGTACAATGAATCCCTTGGGAAACAATGTGCCTGAAACAATCGGTGAACTCATTGGCAGCAATTCCTTTTTAAGAGTTTTACATCTGTCCTCTCATAAGAACCTTGAGATTCCAATTTTTGGCTTCATAGACTTCTGGGGTTGCGTAATTCTCACAGCACTGTCTGTCTGCGTGGTGGTGGGTCTCTCTGTCCTGGCAGAGGCACTCGAAGATACCGCTGTTTGTCTCGTTAGTGGAAGCAATCTGTGTTTGACAGTTCTGGTGACTGAAATCTTACTTATCCACAGAACAACAGGGCGGTAGCTGTGTGGACAGTGTCAGTTCTGGTGTAGCAAGATCTCCTTGAGGGATAAGAGGGCACCTTGCTCTCTCTCTGTGTTTCTGTTTGATTCTTTATTTGTAACTTGGAGTCAAAGAGAGCATGAAGTGGTTTTTATTTGTTATTACTCAGTGGAAAATTACTTGTGGGCCCTCAGTTACTCAGTGTCCAGGCTTGCTCATAATTACCTGAGTGTTCTTGCTCTCTTTTGTATTTGTGTTACCCAGAGTGGTGCTCCTCTGATGCTATTTCTTTTTCCACCACCCCTTGAGTTCTGCCCTCCTTGCCTGACCTGAGCACTGGTGACAGAGGCGGGTGGCCTTGATCATAGGGATCCTCCCTTCCCTCCAGCCCTAAGAAAAGGGAACTAACTGCTGAATTTGTTAATAGTAGATATGATGCCCCACTGTGGTTCCTCCCTTTTCCTGACTTTGCTGGTGAGGCAGCTGCTGCAGACAAGAGACTTGATGTCTCCTGTGGGTTGTAGAAATAACCCTTTGCAGCTCAAAACTTGCACAGAGCCCTTGGAGGCCAAGACCAGGCTGCTGTGGATAGTAGGTCACAATGTGCTCCTGAGCAGAGCTCTCTGAGCAAGATAATATCTGGAGGAGCCTTTCCTCCTTCGTCTCCAGCCTGTCAGCGTGCCCTTCTGAATACGTAGAGGGGCTCAGTCAAGTGTTCTGTTGGCTTAGGGCCAGGTAGTGAAATAAAAGATACAGCCTTTCTAACAGATGAGCTCTTCGAGGAATCCGTTTATTGTACAGCAAATGAAACAGAATTCAAAACTCCTCCTCTCGGTGTTAGAAGGAATGCCTTTTTTTTCCTTGGATTAATTAATGAGTGTAGATGCCACCTTTGCTTGAAACTGTGCAAATAATGTTGGTCATTAATTATGCAAGCTCTTAATGCTGTTAACAGGACAGTTGTAGAGCATAGATTTGTTACTATGATGCTTATTTTAGGAAAAAAGGGGCAGGGAGAACTTCAGTTTGGAGCGAAACATGAGAGCAGTATTTTCAGATATGACTTGTAAAATTCAATGATCTGTATTTATCTCTATTAAGATGAAATTGGTAATGAACCTGCTGCCTAAGCTAACAAAACAAATCAGTTTTAGTTTGAAAAAGACTGCTTACAAGGTGAGTTTATTTTTAATAACATTCTTGTCCAAGATTCCAGGTCAGATATGTTTAGTTAGTAAGTGCTGGGTTTGGCAAACTGAAAAAGGCCCTGAAACTCAAAACTTCGCTTGGTTTGGGCCTTTCCTATGATGAAGTCTCTTCATAAGAGGTGCAGATGATGTATGCTGTACCATATCATCTGCCTGGTGGAATATTCTAAAAGAACAGTAAAGGTTGTCTCTTCTGTAATGAGATACAGCTTTCTTATGTTAAGATAAATCTATTTGTGATAGTGCCTCCCCTCCCTCTTCCTTCCTCTCTCCCTCTCCAAAGAGCCCAAAATAATCAACTCTGTGTACTCTTTTTCTGGCGGGGGCTAAAGAGCAAGCACGCTGCTCTGTGTGCAAGGAGGTTCTGATACTCTATGGATGAGTAGTTAAAGAACGCCGGGGGAAAAGACTCCAATAGGAGCAAAACGTGGTACAGTTCCCACTTTTGTTAAGAAAGCAGGGAGGCTTCTCAGAACTCGGGCAGAGGAGGCTTACTAAAACAAATACTGGTTTGATGTCCTTAGAGTTGAATGTCATGTTGACACTGGGTGGTCTTAAGGTTATAAATAGTTCCAAGAAAAAAATTTGCTTGTTTACGACTTGAACCATAACAATTCTTTTATATCCTTGGAATAAAATTGAAGTTTAGACTCTTCTGCCTACTTTCACACCAGTGCTTCACTAGATAATGTTTTTATAAGCTTTACTTTATTGGGCAAGTGTGGGGATTTTTGTTGGCTTTTTTTTTTTCCCCAGTTAATCTTTTACCAGATGCATATCTTCACTTTCATCTTCTGATCTCCTTGTTGTACTTTGGGCTCAGCAAATCCGCCAACCAGTATTTGTCCTGAAGCAATCATTGTCAGTTGAGCATCTTACTTGACTTTATTGTAGCAGTCGTGCTGCAAATTAATACTTGAACTGTGGTCCCCGTGCATAATTCTGTGTTTTCTGGAGCCTAAGATAAGAAAATGTCTGCGTAAACCAAACAGACAAGAGAACAAGGTGTCCAGGCAGTTACAGCAGACCACTGCAGTAATATCTAAGCTGCAGAATGCTATGCAGTGGCTTGTTTTTTCACATTCAGGCACCTAATAATGTTAGTCACATAATAGTCACTAAATGTCCCTAGTGAGCACTAGTGACTATTTCTGTCTTCCCCGGTGCTTCTCTTGGCTGTGATCTTAATGTAAACTTGCTGATTTCTCTCTCATTGTTGAAGCCCTCTGTCTGCTTGCTGCAGGCTGTTTCTTAGACCTGTTGTCTCACTCTTCCTCTGCTGAGAAATGCTGTGGACTTTCTCTTCTGCTGCCATTGATGCAAGAGTGCTCTTATTGCAGCATCTGCCTCTGAAACGGACTCATGTGCTTGCTCTCTACTTCATTGACTTTCAGTCTCATTGCGAATCTCATCTGAAAATGTCTTCTCCCTTGCCTGTTTCTTTTAATTAATTTCTTTCTATTATTTAACTACATATTTTACTGCCTTGTAGCTTAAATGATGCAGCTGTTTTTCATGATACTTTTCAGACAAACAGCTTCTACTATCTTGGGTTTGAATAATTTGAAACCTAGAGCATTTGAAACCTGGGCATTTATAGACACTTTATTTTTTAGATTGTCTTTATTGGCACTGAGTTGAGGCTCAGGCTTTGGCTACAAAGTGGTCTGTAACCACCTGGGGAAACTGTGATAAGCGGGATACAGAGGAAGCAAAAGGCTGCTGGGGACAGGTGGTATGCAATTGGGCTGATGTGATTCTGTCTACTAGCAAAATTCTTAGGAGGCCTCTCGGATATACGTGGCCAGGCTGTTCCTTTATAAGAAATCTGTCTTCTTTAGGAAGCTAGTACTTTTGTTGCTCTGAGACCAAGGAGTGGAAAGGACTTAATAAAATCTCTCTGCATTGAGGGCTTTGGATCTCTTAAGAGTGAGGGAAAGGTGGACGTGTCAGGAGGATGGTTTCTGTTAACATAAGTTAGTAGGTATGTATCCACAAAGCAGAGCTGGACCTGAATCCTGAAGGGTTTTTATGAGATATGATTATAGTCTCCAGGGTTTCCACTGTGAGGCCTTGTAGCAGGTGGTGTGGATGATGCTTCAATCAAGGTCCAGAGAGTATCAAACTAACAAGTAGAGATATGATGGATCAATGCACTTATGTTGGCAAGATCCTTGGAGACCTGGCCTGGGGATTGTTTGGCTTTTGATTTGCTGGCGGACTTGTAGGATTTCTAAATCTCTGGGAGGAGCTATTGTTTCTGTGATGCAAACTCCTGGCTTTAGCTGCATTAGATAAAATGTGCATCTGGTTTGGAAGTGCTTGGCTGTACAAGGACTCTCTTCAAACACCGTGGGTGTGTTTCCCGCTGCAGCATACTGTATGTTCTTAAGCACTGAAATGATCTGGTTGCTGCAGTATTCCCCGGGATTGTTTGGGAGCACTGCAAGTACACGTTGTCTTAAATGGCAACAGATTTTGTGCAGAACTTCTAAGATGTCTTTAGCTTTGAATGTTAGAGAAAATTGTTGTTGTCATAGATGTAATTGAAGCTTGGGCTCATACAATTCTGCTTACTTTGTAAGAAGTCTTTTATGCCTTGAGTAGTGTCTGTGTAATTTCTAGATGTGTATTTCATTCCTCTTTAGCACTCTGTCCCTTAAACCAACAGAGAAGGACAACAGTCAATGAAAAGCTTTCTAGCACACATTCCCTCTTTGGAAACCTACTATCCGTGAGCAGGAACTGTAAAATCGGTTCCTGTCAGTATTCCACAGTGAATATTGACTGTGCAGAGACTGAGGGAGGTATTTGTTGTAATTAAGAGACGCTGGTTTACTTGGGGATGGGGGCCAAGTGTGCAGGGGCCTGGTACCTGTAGGCTGCTGCTCCCCTGCTGAGGGGAGAGAAGTTGCTGGTTTTGGTCCTGAATGTGGGATGCGCGGGGGATGCGAGGGAGTTCCTTGGGTGTGGAAAGAGCTTAAGAGTTGATAAAAAAGCAATCTATGTTGAACAACTTTCTTCCTTGCTGACAGAAAATGGGAATGATTCGAAGGATGATTGAAAAGCAAGTTGAGAATCTTGAGCAACTTTTAAGTTTCTTGTAGGAACAAAAGCACAGGAGGAATGGGGGAGAGCGTGTAACCCTCTTTCACTGTGTGCCTCTCTTCAGCCACTCTCTCTTGCTAACTGTGATGTGGTAGAAGGACAACATTAAAAGCAAACACTGTTACTGTTTGCTTCCTACCTAGAGCAGACAGCTAGAGAGGCAGCCTTACTTTTTTTTCTCAGATTGCTGTAAGGGTTCACTGCAGCAGCACTGGGAATGGGGGTGTATGAACTGAAGCAGGTACTTACTGACTGTATAACATCCCACGAGGCCTGGGGGAATGAATGTGGGGAACACTGTGAGTCATGCTTGTCAGACTCATAAAGCAGAAGGCATTTTAAAATTGGCCTTGGAAGAGAAGAGGTGTTTAATGGAAGAGTTGTGAAGGAGTTATGCAGATAGAGAACATAAATAATAAGCAAAACATACTCATTTAAGCTTCTTGCCTCCCTGGAAAATGACTAAATGCAAACTAACTACTGCAAAAGTTAAGGAAAATGCATCATCATTAAGTGCAGAGGGTATAAAAATGTGGCCATTCATGATCATAAGAAACTTCACTTTTTGTGACTAGGAAAATTAATTTCTGTAGTTGTTGAAAAAGATAAGTTTGGGTTTTTTTCTCTCCACTTCCTTTTCTAAAAAAAAAAAAATTGGGGACCTGACAAGCAGCAGTTCTTGTAAGAACTGTTTAGGAGGGGAGATAGTAAGAAGACCAGTTTCCATTTTGCATTGGATCTATCTTCAGTATTTGGGCTGCTTTTGTATAAAAAGCCTATTTTTTTCCCATCTACCCTATTCATGCAGGACTTTATTTCTGTGTAAGTACTGTATATTCTTTGGTAAAATTGAGAGTGTGTTTTTAGGGTGTAACTTCTTTTGCTACTGACACAGCCTCTTCTTTCTGTTTTAAATTACAGAGTTTTGAGCAGAGCTTATGAAATGTAATTGTTCCAGTCCTGGGCTTGCTTGCATCTGCTCACATCATAGTAGGAATCTTATCTCTGGCAGCGAAGCCTTGCCTGCAGACTTAATTGGCATATAATTTGCTTGGATTACTTCTTCTGTCTCTCTTGTAGTGTAAAGAATCCAGTTGGATAGAAGCAGTTGGATACACCAGGTACAACGTCCCACACGCTGCTCCACGGTTGCGTGTATCCTCCTTTGGCCTCCCCTGTGTTTTAAGTAGATGGGGACAGGCACTCAGCTTCCTCTGGGGCACAGAGATGTGTAGATAGACAGCAGTGTAGGTATGGGTGGAGACGCAACTGCGGCTGATGTGTTCCTGTTGTGAAAGGGCTGCTTCTCTGAATGCAGCTCTGTGGCTATAATAAGGCCACTCATCTGTCAAGTTGATTACAGATGAGATAGTAGGAAGCTGTCCTGGTGGCCCTGAAAGTGCTCAAATAGAACAGTTCAGGGATTTTGTTACTACTAAGGTGTGTGTGTGGGGTGACATGGATGGGGACAGGCAGTGATGTGGATGTGACTTTTCTCATGCGTCTGGTTGCGTGGAAATGCAAGCGCTGCTATCATCTGAATGACTCTGTGCACCTACTGCACCTGCCTAAATCTGCCCTCCTACATCTTATGCGAAGGGAAAGCAGTCCTTAAAATCATCTGAACAAGCAGCAGCAAAACACCAGTGGAACTTCACCATGGGTTAGAAAACTTTGCTGTAATTGTGTCTGCCAGAGGCATTGCAGCTGTATTTCTAGGAAAGTTTACTCACTCAAAGTACTGATGTGCTAACTAACACCACAGCAGCTGTCTCTCCAAGGACTTTGTTTAAAAAAACAAAACAACCTCCTGAATTTGACACTCTTTCCTATTGAAGAACTTGCTTTCTGTCTTCTGTTGGTTTCTCTAAGTTAAATTTTGTCTGTTGCTGGATATGGAGATTACAGTATTTATTTACTTTTTGTTACCTATGGTCCTGCTCATGGTTTTTTTGGGGGAAGGAAATTACAGTATATTATTAACTTGCCATTCCTGTCTCCCTTTCCTTCTCTTCTCTGTTCTCCAGAGGTACTGTTTTTTTCTGGTGTGTGGTTTCTTTTTTTTTTTAGGAACTAAATTCCTACTTGCTGCAGTTGAAATAACCCAGTATTCCAATGACCTTATGTATGTATGGTTTTAGAGTGCTGTTGCTAACCATAGGCTCAAATTTTAACATAACAGAAAGTAGTTCTTCAGAAATTGAATGTCGTGTGCTTGCAACCATTATTAGATACAAATTGTACAATCAGGTCAAGGGGTACATAAAAGTCTAAGCAATATTAGCAGCTGTTTACATGATCAGATAGAAACAGAAAGTAGGTTGATTTTCTCCACTTACACACAAGTCCTATAAAAACATTCAGGCCTTGTTTTGTAGTCCATTACCATGAGATCACTGTATAGCCTATGTGCTATGTGAAAGCATGCCCTGTCTTTGGAAGCAAGCTACTACAAAACTGGGTATCCACTGGTTTCTGGATTAAGCATGTTGCACTAGTATTGTGAGAGATGTCCATGCCCTGGGATGGTTTCCTGCTGGAGTGAGTATGTTGATCTTCAAGCTGCTAAATAGTCAGCAGTGTAGTGCTACGAAGTGTGAGAAGAAAATTTGACCCTGTAATGGCTGTTGTTTTCTTCTTTGTTTTAAAAATACTGTGGTGATTGGGAACTTCCTGAACTGTAAAATCTGCGCAGTGGCTGCGTATTGAAAATGACTTTCTTAGACGTGAGAACTCTTCCTGAATTAGGAATACTTGCAGTACAAAGTTCTGCTGAATGTCAGAAGGCCTTGGCTCCACATTTTGGTGCCTTAAGATTCTTCCTGGAGCTGGACAGGCCTGCTAATGACTTTCCATGCTCTCCTTCCCCATTTCTGTCCCTGCTTTGTTGTCTTGTGGCATCTCTGACATCTCTGTGTGGAGGAACCTGTTGTGGTGCAGGGCGTAGCTTTGAGTCTATTTATTTTTGGACCAACCCTTTTGCAGATGTTGACATTTAGTATGTAGCTCTCTTCCAAACAGCAGTTGAGGTTGCCCTGTTGTATGGGTTCAGAGCGCTGTTGACGTATCTGTGGTACCAGGACAGACTGAGGTGACACTGGAATTTGATCTGTTATGCTAAATCTTGTTATCTTAACTTTGCTTGCTTAATGCTGTCTGCTATGATTCCAGGCTTGCCTAGAGGGTGGTGGGCATTAGAGTGAGGATCTAGAAAGAAAGGTCTCGAAAGCTGACCTATAAAAGGTCATAAAATTTTACCATGTTGCTTGTCTTTGAATACGGACTTGTTGCCGTATTCTGGGCTTATTCCTTCAGTTTGATTTGTCAAAACTGAGATGATAAACTTTTGACTGTGTGATCACTTGACAGTCTTAAGAATAAACCGAACAGGTAAATAAAATCCATAGAAGGCACTGTTTTTCACACGGTATGAGCTGAGGAGTTTGCTCCTGAAACAAGTACTCAGAGCCCTTTTGATTCAAAGGCTTGCATGGCATGAAAAATCTACACAGCTCTGACTCTTCACTCTATTTAGGTTCTGTGTTGCTACCACTTTATTACAATGAGGATATTAAGGTAACTAGTTATGAAGTGTCTCCTCCCTATTCCCACCAAAAAAAACCCCAGTGAACAGTAAGTCTCTGACTTAACAGACACTGGCTATCACTGGTGCTGTTTAACATATTTGTTGGTGATATGGACAGTGGGATTGAGTGCACCCTCAGCAAGCTGCGTGGCATGGTTGACATGCTGGAGGGAAGGCACCTGGACAGACTTGAAAGGTGGGTCCATGCAAACCTCATGAAGTTCAAGTCGGCCGAGTGCAAGACAGTGGATGTGAGTAGGAGCAATCCCAAGTACAAATACAGGCTGGGCAGAGAATGGGTTGAGAGCAGCCCTGCGGAGGAGGACTTGGGGGTTTTGGTGGATTTGAAACAGGACATGGGCTGGCAATGTGCGCTGACAGCCCAGAAAACCAACCACGTCCTGAACCACATCAAAAGAAACGTGGCCAGCAGTGCAAGGGAGGTGATTCTGCCCCTCTACTCTGGTAAGACCCTACATGGAGTACTGCATCCCGCTTTGGAGCCCCCAACATAAGAAGGAGACTGGACCTGTTGAAGGAGTCCAGAAGAGGCCCATGAAGATTATCAGAGGGCTGGAGCACCTCTACTATGAAGACAGGCTGAGAGTGTTGAGGTTGTTCAGCCTGGAGAAGAAAAGGCTCCAGGGAGACCTTATAGCAGCCTTCTCATACCTAAAGGGGGCCTACAGAAAAGATGGGGAGGGACTCTTTTTCAGGGAGTGTGGTAATAGGACAAGGGGTAATTGTTTTACACAGAAAGAGGGGAGATTTACATTAAATATCAGGAAGAAACTCTTCACTGTGAGGGTGATGAGGCAGCGGAACAGGTTGCCCAGAGAAGTTGTGGATGTCCCATCCACATGTTGATGGGGCTCTGAGCAACCTGGTCTAGTGGGAGATGTCCCTGCCCATGGCAGGGGTTTGGAATTAAATGATCTTTAAGGTCCCTTCCAGCTGTAACCATTCTAAGATCAGTGAGGTTCTTAATATATGAGCTAGAATTTGTGGGTGGTTGCTGGCACTTAAAGTAAACAGCCATTTTAATTTCAAGCCCCATTACAAACAAAACAAAAGATCAATATTTGAGAGACAGTGTATAATGGTACAAATGGAACATAAGTTTTCTAATTCCCTATTATCTGCTGTCTAGCATGCCAAAGTAATCATACGCTTCAAAGCCTTGGCTATAGCTTTCTTAGAGTTGAGGAAGGAAGACTGCTATGGAAGAACCGAGGGTTTCTTTCCCTGGCTGACAGTCTGAGGGTGGCATTAGTCTGTATTTGGAGTTCTGGCTGATGTCTCTGATGGCAGAGCCTGCTTTGTTTCAGCTCTGAAGAAATTTGTGTGTTTGATGTCATAAGGCAGTCATGTTTGAATCACAGGCACTGCAAGGAAGTTAAAAGTGTGATTTTGAAGCAACTGTGTGTGCATTCACTGTGCAGGGCTTTAACAGAATGGAAGATGTGAATTCTGTCCTGGAGCTTAGGTTGTCTAAATCATGTTAAATAGAGAAAATATGACTCGGATCAAAATTCTTAAGCTTGCTGACTGTGTGGTCTTGAAGTCTGACTAATTCAGTGTGCAAGAGTTGTGTGAAAATGACACATGGGCATGTCTGCTTCTGTCATTTTAGTTCACTGTTGCATGCTATTTTGGTTGTATACACAGACTGTAACAACTGACACTTAACAATGTATTGTGCCAACATACATGCTTACTGTGACATCTCCTCTATTGGATTTGGCAGGAAAATTGTACTTTCAACAATATTTATATATATATATTGTTTTTTTTAATAAGGGGAGTGGTTTAGTCTAGAGCCAACATGAACACTGTTTTGCTGCATTGGGCAGAAAATGCTGCTAACAGAGCAGCTGGCTTGTATCTTCCCAGGCTCCATCTGTCAGAGTCTGCATTGCTCTGTAAATCGCCCTCCTATTGGATAGATTAATTTCTTGTTACAGTGTTTGCAGCCTGGATTAAAATGGAATTCCTAAGGTGGGTTTTTTTCTTTTTAGTTATTTACTGTTTCAAAAAAAAAAAAGGTATTGTAGACTACTTCACCCCTCTTTTACAGGCCTGTTAAAAGTCTATCAGCATTGTGAATGCTACATCATGTGGACTTATCTTAGTTTAAGGAAACAACTCATATGATGGCAAAGTAGGTATTGGAAGCTTAATCTCAAAGAGTTAGTACTCAGAGGTCAGAATGGGCTGGGATCTGGTGATAAACTGTATCAGCGTATCTGCGAAAGCTAAACATTTCACATCTTTTTAATAGCCAATAATAAACATATGCATCTTGCATTTTTTGTTATCAAGACTCATGCACTTTTACCTCTGTGGGGTATATGTGTGTGTATAGTATAAGCATGTCCCTTAAACTCTCCTTTGGAATGGACTTCTCCCCTTAAGAAACTTTTCTCCTTCTACCTTTCCCAAAAGAGATAATGATTAGAAAAAATGAGGCTCTGCTTTTTACAGTTAATCAATAGAACGAAAAGCAACTCACAAGTAAAAGAGAATCTGCAAGGACGCAGACAGATTGGCTAAATTGGTTTCGGCCCATAGAAATGCTAATTTGCTATCAAGGCTATTCAGGAGTGGTCAGGGGAATATTATTGATGGAAATAAAGGATTTGCTTCTAGCCGATTGTCTAGCATGTACAGGATTTGGGGGAAGGGCCTGTCTGAAGCAGAGCTTTTGAATGAGAGGCAGTGCTTGTTACACTGTCCTATGTGTTTGTTGAACTACAGTGATTTGGTACCCGTGTTGATCCTTGAGCTGGAATAGCTGACTAGTCAATGATTTTTGACTAGGTGATGTTTGCAAAAAGAAACAGATTGAAATCTTGCTTGTGGGCTGTGGTTGTTGCTGTGGTGGCAATCACCTTATCGTTTGGTGCCTTGAATTAATGCCAGTTTTATTGTGCAAGGTCTTTACCTGGGGAGAAGAGATTTCAGGTTCTACAAGTTCCAGGGTTTGGTATAGCTGAGTTTTTGCATCTTATCTTGGAGAAACTCAACAGATGTGGTATCATTTCATACCAATGGGCTTTTTTGTTGTGGATGCTGGAAGGAAGTTTGCTTGAGTTGAATTGTAGATGCTAGCCTGGCTGTGTTTATTGAGGATTTCTGCCTCAGTAGATGGGAAGAATTACTGTTTACTGAATGGACTTGAAAGAATTTCATCATGCTGGTTTTAATTTTGGGGTTACTGTAGTAAGAGCGATCTTGGGTTTTAGAACTGTTCTGAATGGTTAGGCATCCTTCTGTGCCTCCCCCTCTCTAAATTCCTGTACTCCTGGAACAACCAGTTATTTAAGTGGTTGAGAACCTTGATGCTTCTGTTTGACACCACCTCTTACTGTGTAGAGAGGTGTGTTGGATAGTCTGTTCTATTTCTTGTTTTCACTGTTAGTGAAGGATTGACTGCCAGTCCCCTGGAGAGAAGGCCTTGGACAGGAGGTGGACATGTTCAGTGACTGCAATATGTTGCTATTAATAGCTTGCAAGCTATTGGGTAATTAAAATATTGAGCTTTCGACCTCCCACACAAATTCAGGAACAGTAGAAAAGTACAACAAAATGATAAGTTATGGCAAATCACTTCATTAAAACACTTGAGTGTTTTTCTACTATGTACATTGTGGTATTGATCTTTGTGATGGAGGGTTTTAGTTGAGATTTGCCTGTGCTCTGGAACGTGTGGGGTTTTGGCTTTGCTTCCCCTTCATATAGAGGGTAGGTTTGCCCTGTCATTTTATCAGGCAGTGCTTGTACTGAGTCCCTTCCTGTTCCTTGTCCCCTTGTAATTGCTTCATTTTTAAATTGCCCACAGTTGTTTTTACCGCTGATAGTATTGATATGCTAGGCAAAGGAAGTGGTTCCAGTGACAAGAATACTGATGAAGGCTGATCTGGGAGTGATTATGTTGAAGAAAGGTGATGAAGTGTACTGATGACCTTCAGAAGTCTTACCTGTGGTGTTATGGGAGATCTCCCTTGTGCTAGCATGAGGGCAAAGGCTGAGCTTAAACTTCTGAACTGTCTCTCCTGATGGCTGGCTTCACTTTCCAGTGGAGAAACTGAGGTGCTGATCAGTGAGGAACAGTTTGTAAACTGTAGGCAGGTAAATATCAGGTGTGGTAGCTTTGATACCAGGTAGCTTTGTGGGGTTTGGGAAATACTTAATACATCGCCCCCTGGAACTAAATGCGAGCCTAATGCATTGCAGAGAATTTCTTCAATGAGATTGCTGTATGGCATGAGCACAGTAAGCCTGTTTCAGGAGATGATGGATGCATCTGATTCATGCTCTTTCCTTACCTGGATGGCATACATAGTGTAAGCAGCCTGTTTGTTAATTTTGAAGCCTCAGTTTTCCCCTACCACTGTGGAATGATACATATCCCTTAAGGCTATATATGTGATGAGAGAAACCCCAAATACTCCCTGATGAGCACCTGCTAGTGATAACCACAGTCTGTTTAGATCTTCTTGGATGACTTCCAGGTAGGTAGGTAGCTCCTGAAGGTTCTTCTGAAACTTGTGGCATTTGCTACTGTGACTTGCCAGTTTGACTTTCTTCTCCCATTTTTAACTGATTCTCTAATGTAATAACTATCAGTAGCAGCCAAAAAGTCTACCATGGTGCAGTGTGTTTCGTGATCTGTGGATCAGGGGGAACTGGTATCCATAGGCTACTTGCTTATTTCAGTACATAGCTCCTTAGTTATTCACAGGGATCTCTGGGTTGGTGGTTCTTGATGTTCAATGTAAATTAGTATTTACTTACCTACTGAGCCAAATGTCTATGTAATATTGTAACTTTTGAAACACATTACTGCAGCTTGGATGAGGAATACTTGGTCTGAGCTGAACGTACATTGTGAATAGTTTAGAAATGCCCAAGCTTTTGTCATTAGCATTAGTCCTAAACCCTTAAGATTTAGCTTTGACTTACAGCCTTATCAGATCAATGAAGCAACAGCTCCAAACTCATAGATGCATCTGTAGGTTCCACATAATTTTAGAAGTTCTTGCTTTAGGGATATTTGAGTGCTCCTGTTTTCTGACTGGGGAAGCCACTTTTCAGAAATACATTCCTTCCACCTTGGAGTGTCCGCAGCTATTTCTCAGGGAGGTTAAGTACTGCTATCTAGAAGTCTCCAAGCCACTGCCTGGATGTACTTATTCACTATTGTGTAAAAGTACTTGCAATAGATGTGAAAAATGAGGTGGTGTAGGCTGTAGCTAACTTAAGCCAGAGGTGTTTTTTGTTTGGGTTTTGCTTTTGTGGTTTCTCTGTTGTTGTTTGTTTGGGTATAAGTAAAACTTAATTCCTGGGTTTGTTTGGACCAGATCTCTGACCTAAAATAGCAATACTTTAGTGAAGGAAGTAGAAATTTGAAACCTCAACTGTAGTATCTGTCTTATCAGGAAGTGTGCATTCCATAAATGTCAAAAATAGATAAATGACAACATGAACAAAAGAGAATACAAATGGCCATATTGATGACTTTGGCATAGTTGCCTTCTGTGAATGGTAATGAGAGAACGAGCACTAAAGAGAAGAATTAGGATTAATACAATCAGTTGCTACCTGGATTTAATCAATTAATTAAAAATGGTTGTCTTTTTTAAAAAGACTTCCAAGATGTAACGCTAAACAGTTACCTTGTGTTTACTTGTGAAGCAAGCACATATTTCCTGCGCTGTTGAATTCATTAAATGTGCATAAGCAGTAACAGCAAAGGCATATAAAACTGAGCATAAAGCTGTTCCTGGAGCTTGATTGCTGAGAGTGTTCAAGCCCTTGAACAGAATGCCAAGCATCTGAACAGGTATTGGGCACTGAATAATTAACAGCTCTGTTTAGCTCAGTGGTTACTGGGCTGCTTTAGGGCAGTGCTCTCTTAATATATCCTGGGTGGGCTTTTCTGTGCTTGAGTTTGCACATGTTCCCACAGCTGAAAATGAAAAATGTGAAGCATCAACACATGCCACACAGTGAGGCAGCAAATTAATTTGTTTTCTGCTAAGGCAGTCAGTCTTGGTGTGAGCCGATGAGCTGCTTTCAGACCTCTGTCATGTGGAGCTGGTTCTTCTGGTGGGGCATTTATCTTACAGGGAGTTTCAAGCACAGTGAATGGAACTGAAGTGGAATGAGGGAAAACAGAGGTTGGAAAACCTGTAAAGAGGGTATGGAGCAGTGTGCTTGCAAAAGAAGGTTTGGCTTCTGAAGACACTTTACAGTGTCAACTGATGTGACTTTTGGAGGAAGCTTGTACATGTAGCTGCGTGCTGTATGAACTAGAACATGATGAGAATGAGCCGAGAGAGGAAAAAGCTGTGAAGGCAGATGGTTTGAACACTGCACAGATACTGTCGTGAGGATGTGCCTATGTGGGTGGCAGCTTGGAGAAGGGAAGAAAAAATTGACTATGCAAGTTGTAAAAGAGCGCCAAGTGATGGAAAGGTTCCTCTTCATTTGACCTTGACGTGTCAGTGAAATGAAGAATCAGTAAATAAGCTCCTACTCTCTTTTTATTGTGGTAGTTGCTTGGGTGCAGAATCAGTTTTGACTCAAGTATAGTAATTACATAAACTTCAAAAAAAATCTTTATGTTGGAAGTTTGTATTTGACAAAAATACATGATATGCAGTATGGAATGCCATGCAAGTTGAACTGTCTCTTCGTGTACCCACTTGGATTATAGGAGAGGTGGTTTCTTTTTTTTAATACTAAACCTAGTTATACGAAAACAGTGTCAAACTGCAGTTTTCCCATAGTAACATGACTGTTAAGGGTGAACTGGGGATACAGGTGGGAGTTTACTTGAAGAGGGAAACTTCAAAACCTGTGATGTTCTGGCTTTAAAGAATATTCACTTTGCTACTAAAAGACAGTCAGACTTTATTTATATCAAGGACAACTGGAAAAATAACTTATATTTGAAGCTTGTAATATGAGGTCATAAAGTTATTCTGAACTACTAGGCCAACAAGTCAGTTGCCAGCCTTTGTATTGTGTTGTCTCTAAATTTGAATAGTTAACTGGCGCTCATGTGTTATACTGAAGTATCTGAAGGCAAGTGCGCATTATCTTTTATACCACTTCCAGTGTTTGCTTAGAAGGAGTTGAAGAATGCTGGAAATCCCAGCTCCCTCCTGATGCCACACAGCTCTTGGCTTTTTCATCTCCCCTTCCTCTCTTGCTGTCTGGAAGCTCTTAGCTTATGTCTTGTGGATGCCAGCAGTTCTAATTAAAAATTGCAAACGACTGTATGTCAAATTAGGTCTAATCTAAACTGTTAAACTGAAATTGCTTGAATTATCTGCAAAGCTTGAAAATGTTTCGAATTCTGCTGTTCCATATCACAGCTATGTTCATCTAATCCTGCTGCCAAACTAGACATTTGTGCAAATAACTAAAATGTTAAGTGCTTAGGCAAATGAGGGCAAGGCATTTGATCAACAAATCATTAGAGAAGAAAAAGTTTTTATACACTGAAGTTTTCTCCTTTGACAACACAGCAATTGAGTGCTGTGGCTTTGTAACCCGCTAGTGTTCAGCCTAACATTACTTAGTTGAATCTTCATAATAAGAAAACTGTTTGAGTAAAGGCTACGGATCTGTACTTCAGTTTTATATAAAAGTTAGAATCATGTTGACTACTGCCTTATTGGCTGTGTCTAGTTGAGTAAACCTTTTATTCCAGGTATCTCTGAAGCTGCTCCTTGTATTTGCACTGTTGTCCAGAGTGGTAGAAGTTCAATTATGAATCATAGAATCATCTAGTCCAACCATCAACCTTTTCAAATTGCTGCTACTGATGATTTGAAGTTTAAAATGACTTTTTGAAAAGCCAGGGTGCTTTGGGAAACTTGCTTCTTGAACCTTTTGTAGCTGTTTTATAGATCCTTCATCAAAGTTTGTTTTCTAAAGAAGCAAAATAATGCTTACTAATGTTTTCTGACAGCTAGAGATGTCAATATTCTTTGAATGTGAAAGGCAGACTTGTTTGGATTTGGAAATAAATACTAAAAAATGGAGTTTTTTCTAATGTGGCCTTGGTTATGTGCAAATCTGTTCTACCTTTTGGCAACAGATTGCATCAAACTGTTCTTGCTGCTTCAGCCAGAATCACGTATAGATGCCTTCTACGATGTGAAGGATGGCATTAACCAAGTGTTCTGTTGTGTGTCAAAATACTGCTAGGATCATTAATGGTGAATATGAACAAATTTACCATGTTGTGGGAATACACCCTTGTTTAAAAATCTTTGATTAAAAGGTATCATAGCATAGCTTGTGTTGCAGTATTTAGGTCATGACGCAACTTTATAATGTACATGAACAGCTTGCCTTCTGGTTTTCTCCTTAAAGCAAGAGAGGATTCCTTATTAGCTGTTGCATCTTTTCATACCTTAGCTCAGGGGCAGATTGAACACTTGTGGATGTTAAACTGAGTCTGTTTCTGAAAGAAATAAGACACGGGATTTAAGAATGAGTGTATGGAAACTGGAAAACATGGGGCTCAGTTGAGTGCAAGTAGAATTTCTTTGTTTCCTGACTTTCTTCTTAATATTTTAACTGTTGCATACAATGTGTATGTTGTGTTATTAAAAGAAATCAACAAAAAACCCCAGACAGAAGTCTAGTTGGAAAGGTTGGTTAATACGAAGCTTTCCTTTTGGTTGGGGAGATCGACTGAGTATTTCACGAATGAATAAAACATGAAAGAAACTATGCTAGAACTGAGTCATCATGTACTGCAAATCCTTCCTTATTCAGTGCACCTTTCCTACAAAGGGGAGAAAAAAGAATTCTGCATAGCTGCAGTTTGCAAAATGGGTAACAGCTGAAGTACCTGGCCTCCACTGCCAGCTCCCAAGCTGTGGTACAGGGGTGCTTTAGTGTGCAAGGGTGTATTTTCCAAGTGAAGTTGGTGCCAGTGAGAAGGCACTTGGGCCGTGAGGTTCCAGTCACGTAAGCAGTTGCTGATCTTGGACAGTGACCTGCCTTCTGACAAGGAAGTCATGCCTCAGGACAGCTTGAGGGCTCTACCTTAGCAGCGTGTGTTTTCAGTGGGAAAGCGGTCCTTTCCTTATATTCTTTTTCACCTAGCTGTGCTTCTTTCTGACACTTCAAAATAGGTGTCTCTTATCAGTTAACGATGAACTTCTTTAGCTTTTCATAGTCAAGAAAAAATTGTTAAGCTTTTGTGTGAGGAGAGAGAATTTCAGAAATACTCCTGCATGAAGGAGCCCTCTGTGC
This sequence comes from Nycticryphes semicollaris, assembly GCA_013400055.1. Lineage (NCBI taxonomy): Eukaryota > Metazoa > Chordata > Aves > Charadriiformes > Rostratulidae > Nycticryphes > Nycticryphes semicollaris. The sequence goes on from VXBJ01004439.1 coordinate 99,262, forward strand.
ATGCACCCTGATGTTCTGCTCTCCCTTCTCCTGTGGGAGCAGTAGCCAGCATGGCTAGAGGGTTGGCTTTGTAGGTAACATGTGCAGTAGGGCACACTAAACTGTGGGAAAATATTTTTCTGTCTTTAACTGGCTTGGCTGCATGACCTCATTAGAAGTGGAGAAAGCTGCATTTCGGTGTTCCTGGGGAATTGAGGGCTGTTCTGGAAATGAAAGATTGGGGCAGGCTTTAGAAACTCAACTCCAACAAATCGTGATGGTGTTGGTTTTTTCTACTGAAAGAATTATTCCTTGGCATGTAATGTTACTATGGTTAAATATTTTTCAAATACTTTATCTGTTTCTTATTATTGAGAATTTTTTAAATAGAGATGCAGATCAAGTACTTTAACTGCACAGTCAGATCTTCTTGATTACAGATTGTTCTAAATATAGGCTGTCTTTTTCTGTTCATGACCTTAAGCAAATGTCTTTTTCTTTTGCTTTACAGGCTCCAGATAAAAGGAAAGCATTAGAAGAGACCAAAGCCTACACAACTCAATCTCTAGCCAGCGTTGCTTATCAGATCAATGCACTGGCCAACAATGTATTACAACTGCTGGACATCCAAGCATCCCAGCTACGGAGGATGGAGTCCTCCATCAATCATATCTCCCAGGTAATCTTTTTTTTTTTTAAACAGAGAACTGGCAACATTGGAGGAGGCATTATCTTGTCTCTTGTATTATTAAGCTGGATAGTTTGTGTTGACTTCTTTGAATTCTCTGAGTAACATGATAGAAAATGGTAAGGTATTTTTAATATTTATGAAAGCCACTTTGTGATGGAGTTCATGACTGAAATAAAACAGTTCCTTTATCAAGAAGTACTGGGATTATATTTGGTTTAAAGCAGGACTTAATTACAATTCCAAGATCAAGATCTAAAGCTGCAGTTGAGGCAAGGTAGAGAGGAGTCTGTTTCTGAAGGAAATCTAGATAGAAGTACTGTATCAGTGGTGGTATTTTATTTAGTGTTGCAACATATGCAGTAATCTCACTTGTTTTAGGACCCTTGCAGCATGTAATTTCATGAGCTGTGTGGAGAGGGTCTCGCACGCTGCTGCTGCCTGCTCAAGCCAAACTTTGTCCAAGCCAAGGCAGTTGGATGAGTGAGCTGACCTGATTTGTACTGTGGCTGCAGTATTGCTAGAGTTGATGTGAGGAGGAGGTGGAAATAGATGATGGGAAAAACAGGCCCATCCCTACCAGTGGCGACCTTGTGTTCCTTTGGCTGAAGCTTCATCTTAGCTGACTGCTGCTGAGTGGGGAGAATTACTGCTGCCTGCCTTGTGTCTGGTCTGGCACTGGTCTGATTGTATGGCAGTTCAGCCAAAAAATCTCTGCCGTGTTTAACCTGGAAGTGGCTTTTTGCATAATCAGGTGGGTGCCATAGTAGTGCAAAGGAAGGGTGAGACACAATCCGCTCAGTTATTTTGCCCTTACATTGCTATTCTGAAGCGGGCTTGAGTGAGTTGTTGAGGGCCCAGCATCCACTCTGTCATATGCTCTTACTGAAATTTCAGTGGGGTCTTTACTGGGCTGTATGTCCTATGGCTGGCTGAGACATTTCATAAACAAATCTCAGAGGATTCAATCTGAAATGTTCCTCAGTGCAGCCACTGAACTTAATACCTTTGTTGGTCAACCGACAGCCTGCTAGTGGTACATCTTAGAACAAATACCTGAAAGAAAATGCTTCTCATGGCCTCTGTTGTCTGTCTCCCCGTAGACCCTGCTAACCTTTGTTCACTGTTCTTTCAGAGTAATTGTGGTTTCTAAAAATCTTTGTTAAATGGTAGCACAGTGGTTCACTGAAAGCATGTCAGCAGGGAGAAGATTCCAGTGCATGTGGAAGGGCCCTCCTAGTGACAAACCTCTCGAAAAGGCTTGTCAAGTTAGTATGTGCTAAGAGCTACACAGTGTTAAAAGCTGTAGCCAGTATTTAATGCTGTAAAGTACCTGTGGGTACTTCTTGTTCTGTCAAGTATTCAGAGATTTCTTGATGCTAGGATTATTACTGCCTCTGCAGAAATGAAGGGCTGGACCTACAGGCTTTCCCAAGAGTTGGGTGTCCTTTTATACTGAGCACATCTTTTCTTATGTCTTTCAGAGCTGCAGTGTGTGTGAAGTGATTATTGTTGAATTCTCATTGGCTCACTGATATGACTAACCATGGAAAAAGCCAAAATGTTTGATACTAGCACAAAAGGTGTTAACCCTCTGTACTGTTTGCTGCTTGAATTGAAGGCAGTGTGCTGAAAGCCATTGAGTCACCTGATACATGAACTGTTTGCTAAAGACTGTGAACAATCAGTGCTTTGTAGAGCTTTTGAGGAGTGTTTTAGCAAGGTCACTTGCTTGTAGTTTCTGTCCTGGTTGGTCTTTCCTGAAACTAATCCTTGCTTATAAATGAACCTCTGCAGAGTGATTTTGTGGAATTACACTGGATACAGATAATGTGCAGATACCAGCTCAGCTATTCGCTTTGAAATGCGTCTGCTCAAATGCTTGAACTGTATGTCTTAAATCTGCTATGCAGTTGCTCTGATAGACTGTTCCTAAATTTTCCTGTTTCTCCAGTGTGCCTTTCCTGTGTTTGTGACAGTGATCAATATTTCTATGCTGCTAAAGCATGAAGATGAACATTCTCAAAATGGATTTCTTCTCCATGAAAGAAGTATTGCCTAGAAACAAAGATCTGAGGCATTGGCAGTCAATTACTCAAGTCTGTGTTTTGCAACACAGAGCAGGTATCTGTGAGATGAAGTACAACTTGATAGTTTTTCTGGTTTAAAAAAAACCCAACCCTTTCTGACCTGCAGGCAGTTGCTGTTCCCCTACTCTGTTTCAGTTTTCCCATGTTTTCCAGGACGACTCTAGGCTGAATGGCTGAATTAGTAATCTGGCTAATCTGGATTAGTAGCTACTCAATATTTTTCGTACCTGTATACCTCCTTCACTGGAAAAAGCACTCATGAAAATTAGGCGACGGAGTGGTATGTTCTATTCTTGTTACTGGAGCTTAATTTTACAGATAGAAAGTTTGCTTGCTTTTGTAGGAAAAAATTAATTCAGCTTTGGTATCTTGTTGAGAGCAAACAGGCTTCATGTGAGTAATCATACTGTGGTGAGGGAGCACTGCTCTGGGCACATGGAGGCAGGGGAGAGCTCTGGGAATAGCTTTTGCATAGCAGCCAGAGCAGAACCTTGCCTGGCTGCATCTGTATTTTCTGCAGTCGTAGTTGTTTTCAGCTGGAACGTATGGGTCTGGAGTGACCTGCCACGTAAGTATTTACTACACCCAATATACAGAGCTGTGCCCATACAGCTCAGCTTTTTGGCCTAAGCCCTTGATGCTGACTTTGAGCTTTGCCAAGCTGACCTGACATTTCCAAGTTTTTCTCATATGGCAGAGTGGAGATTTGATCACTGGAGAAGTTTGCAAACCCTTCCAGTGTAAGGGACCCTACTCATCCTGTTAGGCAAGTTTTGGTGAGAAAAAAACGTAGTAAGTCTGTGTTTTGAACCACCATGAGCATCAATGTTTCACTGAAGATATTAGGCCTTATATACCTCTAGATTGCCTACCACAAGCTTTGTTGCAGTCCATAGTTACATTGCATGTTTCTGTCAGTTACTATGTGATGCTTATTTTTTTTTATTTGTGTTGAGAATGACCGTGCTTAGAAATTTCAGTTACAAGCTGAGCTATTTTTGATCTGAGATGTGAAAGCAGAGCCATTCTGAGTGCTGCACTGTTGTAGTGTGCCATCTTAACTTTCCCTGCAAGGGGAAAAATGATGGTGTAAAAAGGTAGGGGAGCAAAGACATAGGGAAGAAGCCCATATGGTTCCTAGTAATCAGTGCTGACTTGCCCATCCACAAATGCTAGGTAGTAGAAGAGCAGCAGTTTTTCTGTGGTATAGATTGTCTTCAGTGGCAGCAACCAAAATGAAATTTTCCTTTAAGAAGACTGAACAGTAATAACCCAGGTGTTTCCCTTTCTTTGTAGCACGTGAAGTGTAAGGTGTCTGGAATAGGTAGTATTTTTTTTTTTTGTAGCAATTTTAGGGAAGATAAGTGAATGCATGAACTGGACAGTGAAAGTGGAAAGCAGAAGCTGAGGGCCAGCCTGCAATTTGGGGACACGAGGAAGGACCTTGGACATTGAGACGAGGAAGGAATGAAGACTGTAACGTTCAGCGCATGATGTTTCTTAAGGTGTGCTGCTGCTAAATCAACCCAGGACTTTTTTTTGTGCACCCTGATGATGGATTGAGCAAGACACTGTATATTTGTGCTCTGAATGATGTCTATGCTTCCTTATGTTTATTTCCTATGTGTATTAAATGAAATCCTACTTTGCTGTTTATACTTATGTTGCTCATTTGTATCATTCTTGCATGGGTCCCTGAGCCAGTGAGGTAATTCTTTAAAAAATAAAATAAAAAAATCCTCTAATATCCCTTCATTCATTCTGAAAATCAGTGTCTTTTAGTAGAGCAGTTAAAAATTCAGCTCGTCATAGCTTGTGTATTTCAGAAGGGAAAACTGCTTTAGAAATTTGGGCCTGTGTTCCTCTGGTCTTTTGATTTGCTGTTTCTTGGTTGTCCCCCTTCTTCGTCCGCCTCTTGGAAGTAAGAACTGACTTAAATGTGTACTTTGAGATAAGTTTTTTCCTGCTTCACTTCCACAAACTTTAAGAGCATGAAGATGGGACAGAGCCAGGTTTGTCAGAGGAGAGAGAGGGAAAGGTTGACAGGCACATCCTTGTTTACTGTGTCAAAACTGAAAAATGTAACTCGTCAGTGTTCACATTTATATCAGAGCAGCTGCAGTGCTGGATTAGCAACTATTCCTTTTTTTTTCCACTGGACATAAAGAGTTTTTTAAACAGCTCGGAATTTAAAACCATGCCCCTTGAAGCGTGAAGGAAGTGAGCAATCAACTCCTTTTAAAGAGGTTACGAAAGAAGTTGCACCAGAAAACGCTGCACCCCTTAAACGTTCTCTGCACCTGAAGGTCTTCTCTAATGTGAAATGGGGACTATTACAAAACAATATGTTCTGAAAGCATAACTCTCAGCAAAAAAAAGGTGTATCTTAAGTTATAATTAAAAGTTTGTCGCTTTTAGAACTAAAAAAAAAAAGGATAATCCCTGAATTAGTTTAGAAGAATCTTGCCTGTCACGTCTAATTCATTGCATGTGTCATTCAAGTACTGCATGCAAGCAGAAAGCCAAATTCCTTCTGTTTCTATGGTATGGTTGTCTAGCAAAAGTCAGAGGCAATAATGAAATACACAGATGTTGTCTTGTAGGTCTCCTGAAACCTACAGCTGTAGCCTGTAGGTTGAATCACACGTACGCATCACCCCCATCCCCAAATACTAAGGCCTTTTCCATTGGGTGAGCAACCAGTCAGGACTGATGTAGGTTCAGTTTCATAGAAGCTCTGATGAAGACGTCCTGAGGCTTGGAGGGGTGAGCTCCAAAGTGGTAGCAAGTTGACAACACAGTAACTGGTGTTTGATGCCAGAGAAGAAGAGTGAAGAGTTGTTAGGCGCTCAGCAGCAGGTCTTTGGTGCTTGAAAAGGCATAAGGTGGTGCATGTAAAGTGGGAACTCCTGATGTTTGAGTTTGTGGGAAAGAGCTTTCTGTCAGCTTGTGGGTCTGTTCTTTGGATTAATGTGATACTGCGTTTGTGGCATATGGTCACAGTTCAAATTCATGTTTGAAAGCCAAGGAGTAGGGAGAGTGGGTAGAAAATGTTACAAATCATCTGCTGATGAATGTGAGTGGTCATGCCTAGAAACAAGCAACTATGTGAAGTACTTTAGTACGCTTTATGGAAGGGAGCAAAAGACCTCTCCAGATCCTCTTGGTGATGACTGTGCTTCCAAAGAACAGCCGTCCATCTGCTTTTATCCTGAAGTTACCCTTCTAAAAAGAGGATGCATAAAACTGATCTTGTTCTCTGACGTGAAGAACATGAAAGGAGTGTTAACTGGAAAAAAAATTCAGCAGAACTAGCAAATAGTTGATGGCTGCTAATGAGCAGGGCTGGTACTGGAGCTCACACTGCTCAGAATATTCTTTGGAGACCCTTCAGGATATAAAGCGTGTTCTCATAAAACCTGGGGATAACTAAATTAGGAAAGGAGATCATAAGCTGAATGGCAGAGCTTCAGTGCAGAGAAACCTTGAGAACTGAGCCAGCAAAAACCTTGGGAAGCTGAGCAAGATGCAAGGACCTACACCTGAGATGATGTAACTCCATGCATTTGTATGTGCTGAGAGGTGACTGTGAGAAGCTGTCCTGCTGCAAAGGAGCTGGTGGATGCTGTGCTGAGCGTGAGCCAAGAGCACTAGGCCATCTGAATTGGTGAAACAGCGTGGCAGGGCTGTGTTGGGTTGAGTGTGACTGGCCAATGAAGGCCACTGATTATCATCTGCTCTGCAATGATGAGGCTTCACCTGGAGAACTGTGTCCATTTTTTTTTTTTTGTTACCCTGCCTTCTTCCAGAGTGATTTAGGGAAACTGGAGCTAGTCCAGCAGAGAGGGATGCTGAGGCAGGCAGGGGCATAGAGCATGCAGCCTTCAAGGAGAGGTTGAAGGAGTTGTGCTTGTTTAGTCTGACAAAGAGGCGGCAAAGCAGTGATGTAATGATACTTCAGTCTGACTCTGTCATCTTTGTGCAATTAATCTTCCTTGTGCTATGACGATGTAATGTTGAATAGTTAGCCACAAGGTGAAGCTCAGCAAGTTAGTACCTGGAACTGGGAAAATTCTTTTTATTTTGGAGGGTGATGAGGCACTGGAACAGGTTACCCTCTGGTGAGGCTCTTCTCAGTGTTACACTGCAGTAGCTGGATATATCCTAAAAGCTGAGTTTGTATCCTTGAAGGCATATCATAAGTTACAGGAACTAAATGGTGAGGGGGGAGACAATTACAAAGCTGGGGAGAAACTGCCACTTCATGTCTAAAAGTCCTTGTAAGTGCCACTTCCATACAAACTTTCCTTTCCACATAGCCAAAAGTGTGTGAAGAGACCAAGTGTTTCTGCAGGAACTGGAGCATTATCTAATGATGTATACATTAGAATAATAATGTCTCCTCTTTGGTTTTCTTGGACTGCTCTGGCTTGTCAGCAGACAAAAATATTCTAAACGTGGCAAAGAAACTTGCACCTTTTGTTAAGGTTAACCTTGCTGTGGGCGACATTCCCTCTCCCAGTAAAGTGCTGACAGTTATCTCTATGGCCTTTGCTTCACATCCTGTTCTTCCTGTACTCTCCGTGATGGAGACCAAGGCTCCAAGAAGTTTTACTGTGCTTGCTCTGGTTATCTCTCTGCTTATGAATATTGTTGTTAACTTTGTGCATATCAGCTTCTAATGTGATAGGTATGAATTGCTTAGATTGTAGTATGATGTGTAAGGGTTGCCTTGTCAGCTCTTCTGCTGAGAAATTCCCTTCATGACCACAAATGAATATACATAGGATCCGTCTGTAATTCCCATACAGTTCAGCTGATGCAGTCAAAAAAAAAACCCCTAACACGTGCCCAACAGGAAAAAATCCCCAACAACCCACCCTGTGTTACACACACCTGTGGGAGCAACTGTAACTATCAGCCTTTCTGCTGGGGAAAGGCAGTTGCTTTGATGGAGAAGAATAAACTGAGCCAGAAGCTTCTGTTTCCTGTCATTCTTTATTCCAACTTTTTTTTTTTTTTAATGAATGCAGGGTTTGAACATCTTTTTGGGGAGTGGGGGAAGTGGCTAACTTTAGCCATTAACTGTAGTGAATTCCTTCATATGCAAATTCCCATTCTAGTAGGAGGGCGGTCTGAATGTGTAGTTTTCAATGTGTTTTAGATAATTAAAACCTCTTTTCTGCTGAATGGGTGTTTGGTTAAAAGCTCTAGATACCTCGTTAAATACTATATTAAGAGGCCTGGTGCAGCCTCTTGTTTTCTGAAATCAAAGCGAAAAAACCCAGAATTCTGAATGTTACTCTGAAAGGCCTTTTTGGTCATTTTGGCCAACAAAGGAGTCAAGGATGTTTGTGCAATCTTTCTTTTTTTAATGAAAACGCTCTCATATCTGGAAGATGTACCGCATAAATGAAATGCGTCACTAACCTGCTATAAAGTCACATATTGGACTTTTCAAGGGGTCTTTTTTTTTAATTCAGATGCATCTGATTAGATTGATGCCTGAAATTAATTTTTCCTTCTATTTCAGCTCTCAGTAAAATAGCAGTCCTCACACGTGAATAGCTCCTGTTTGACGTTGAATTAGGGTTTTCATATTTCTGTCAAGGTTTCAGTGGCATAAGGGCCAAGCAAAAAGGAAATGCAGCGTATGAGGTGATGGTTATAAAAACATTGTGTCATTGGACAGTGGGTAACCAGCTACCAAGGCATTAAATTGGTCACTGTATATGCGGCATCCAGCGCAACTACTTGGGACATTTACACTGGGCAGCGTTATGCTTGAGCTGACTATATTTGGGGAAAAGGAGGGGAAAAGCAAGTACAAGAAGCTTAATGTGGGGCAGATGAGTGTCTGCATCACTTCATAATTTGCCACTCAAGCATATGAACACATGCTGCTGGGTCCTTGCAGCTGGACTTCTTGTGCTGCTGGGAAGGGAATTGCTCAGTCCTTTCTGTTGGCTGGTTTTATTAGGGGGCACAAAAGTCCTTAGTTAATGTTGGTCTGCAGATGGAAAACCAAGTAATGATTCACATGAGTGCTTTATAAGCTAGCAGTTATGTTCTCCTACTTTTTGAAACGCTGCTGGTTTAACTTTGTTCTCTTTATTAGCAGCCTTTTGGGACCCGTTGATATCTATTATGCACATCTTGTAAAAGCCCCTATACAGGTTATATGTATTCAGTGAACAAACTCTGTTAATAACTTCTTGGACTAACAAGTTTGTGGGAGGTATATGAATGACTTACTGGTTGCTCTTCTAAAGCTGGGACAATTTCTGTTGTTTTGTTATAACTTTGAAGAAGTGTGGAAATCTATCCAACAAGTTATTCTCATCAGCTGCTGTGCCCTAGTGTGTATCTCTTCCCCAACATCACCTGGGACATTATGACCTCTGCATCACTGAGACAGTTGCAGAACATAAAGTGAAAAGTTTCCCTTTACCATAATGGAAAAAAGTATGTGTGAAATTGTATTAACTGATGTAATTTATGGCTGAACACCTAAATCAAAATAGGTTACTATGAATATTATTTTTTCAGAACTATTTATTCTGCTGGAGAATGAAACTCTAGATTTGTTTAAAAGCTGTGTTGTACATAGGATCTTTCCTTTTCTTGAGAAAAATCGGAATGTGTTATGGAGTAGCACAGTTTGAGTGACAGCTAGTGGAGGCTGTGATTCCCTTTTATCAGTCATTCCCATTTGGAACACTGGTTATGGATGTAGATTTTTTTTTTATTCAAATATGTCTGCCACTTGCTCAATTTAAAAAAATAAATTATTAAAGCTGTCATTTTCCTTTCTAATGTTAATTTCTGGTTCCAGTAAATAGTTATATATTTTAATAATTTTGCCTAATATTGTGCCTAATTATATCTTATGGGCATGAGAAGGTAAGCAGTACATGACCATAGGATCACAGATCTTGTATTTTGTATGCCTCGCCTTTGAGAATCTGCTAAATAGCTATGACATTGTCCTGAACGTACTCTTGTATGAATGCTAACTTGAAGTGGTTTTGTAGCTTCACCTGTTCATGTTTAAAAGCACTTCATTTTCACCCTCATGGCTATTGACAATGGATCCATCAGTACAATTCACTGTGGTGTCATGCAGGGATTGAAGCATAGCTTGCTATTTCTCTAACTAGCTTCTCTGTTCCTTGCTTGCAAGAGAAAAATAATGTCTTGTCATGCTATCTCAGATTCATGTTGTCAACTCGATCTTGTCATGCTGTCTCAAATTCCTTTATGTGGTGAAACCAGGAGCAACAAGGGTGTGATGAAAAGCCATCAGGCTTCTGTACAAAGTGAGAACAAGTAGGACAGGGACTTCAGAGTTAAGAGGGATCATGGTGGAAATAATAAAACCTATCATTGCTTCAGGAAAGGTCAGTCGGGCCATCTTTTGAAAATAGAACAGGGAAATATTGAATAATGACTAAAGGGCTTGATTCTGCTTTTTTGTTGAACTCAAGTGTCTTATGGGATTGTTTTTTCTTCTTTTTAAGTTATGTTTTTGAACTGTGTTCAAAACTCGGCTGTATAAGGTTGCAGGATAAGCCTTCAAACCACAAATCAACCTTTATCTGACTGGAAAGGGGATAAACGTCGTCTTTGGGAAGCTGGTCCTTCTTTGTCCATTTATAGGATTTTCTTACATGTGTTGTGAAGTATTGGGCAGGATGCAGCAATGGCCAGATGTAGTACAGGACTAAAAGAGCTGAGTTGTACTGTGGGTGAGACTTGTCTCCTAAATTAGGCTGGAAAGGTGTTACTGAGGAGCAGTGTACATATTTTTGATCTCTCATAGCTGATAGGTAACGTATGGTAAACTAACAGCATGCAGGCACATGTGAACTAGCAAACTGTTTATTAATTAGAAGATTTTCTTTTTTAAATAAACTTAGCTTGGAATTAATGCAATTGATCTGCGTATGTGTCTTGGTGGATGAAACATAGTGTTCATGGAATCATGGGATTTCAGAGTTGGAAGGGACCTCTAGAGATCATCTAGTCCAACTCCCCTGCTAAAGCAGGATTGCCCAGAGCACGTCACTCAGGACTGCAGCCAGGTGGGTCTTAAAAACCTCCAGGGAAGGGGATTCCGTGATCTCCCTGGGCAGCCTGTTCAGTGCTCTGTCACCCTCACTGGAAAGAAGTTTTTCCTCATATGTGAGAGTGAATATGTTGTTATTCCTGTTCTCCAGCTCCAGGCACCTTTTGCCTGCTCTGGTGACGAGTGAGACAGTGAAGTAACCCAGGACAATCTCCATTTGGGATGTGCAACCTCTAAGTCATACCAGAAATGTGCTATCTTCATGTAATTATAGGGTCATTAAGGCAAAATGAGAAGTCCAGTCAAACAGCCTGAAACAAATTAGACTTTCTCAACTATCTAATCTCTTACCTATGCCACTGTGTTTGGATTTAGTTTCCTCATACACCCTAAATCTCATGTTAAGAGACAGCACTGACAGGGTTACGAACTTGTAAGCTGATGGCGCTAGACTGTCCTTATTTCGCTTGTTTCTCTATGCACACTGAGGATGGGCTGTTCATTGCTTATGTATCATCGTTTTAACCTCCTCCTGAACTGATGGATAATGAAGTCTGCCTTTCTGTGCTGTGTGAATGGTGGTCATCTATGTGATCTGTAGACCTGCCCATCAGTGCCCTATTTTGACAGCAGCATGACAGCAGACTCCAGAAGTCCTTGTCCTTCACATACAGTTTTAAATCATCCCTGACGTAGAGGTAGTGTTTGGTGCTACTCTGGCATCTGGATGCTGAAACTGGAGGAGAGAACATCTGGGGCTGTTAATGGTATTTTGGTTGAAATAATGTGGTTTTCCCTTTTCCTAGTACAGGCTGTGGCACATTAACAAATAATTATCAGGAAGTGGGGGATGGTTTCCGTAAGCTGTCACTGAGAGTAATTCAAGTTAAATCACTTGGGATTTTGCTGCTTTAAGCATTCGTCCAGCAGTTCAGTGTGCCTCTTGGCTGGCAGAGAGAATATCAATCTTCACTCTGAGTGAACTTGCTTCTTACTTCTAGACCTCCAGACCTGGGAGCAAAAGGAACTTGATGGGACCAAAACTCCAAGTTACTTGCATCTTAATTTTCAACTCAACATCTTGAGTAATATATATGAGATACAGTTATCTTCATAACTATTTCACTGAGCTGCATTGAATATGTAATCCTTCAGTCAATGCAGAAACTCTTCAGAGGTGCTCCCTACTAGAGCTGACTGAATTACTTGGAATAAGTGTATCTAAAGCATTTATTCTTTTGGAAATTATTTGAAAAACTTTTAAAAGACTCTTCTGTGTGAAATGGTTGCTTGAAATAAGACAAAGAGAACGCTTTTGATTGGTCATTATTGGATAGTGACAGGTCACCTAGTTTCATAGTTTTTAAAAGTATCTTCTAATTGGTAGAAACAGAATGAAGAAAATGTGGTGTGAATGTTTCCAAAAACATTTTTAGAAAGCAGAGGTTCTGCAAACAATTACGTGACTTAAGCAAACATCCTGGAAAAACAGACTGTGAGCAGTCTGCAGATCTTATTTGAATAAAGATGCTTTTCCTGTGTACTCTTCCACTCCGGCCCATATGCTTAGATTGCTTCATCGTTGTAGTTCTTAAAACAAATGCATAGTTGTTGTTTACATTAGCTATATACTTCTGGGAGTAAAAACTGTCTGTATTGCTGGATGGATATACACAACTTAAATCCAAAAAGTACATTGACCTCACTTAGGAAACCCAGGCTTTCCCAAAGCAGTGGGGAGGGAGGCAGGCCAGAAGTTTGCACAGCTGTCCTTTTTGTAGTCCATTAAATTGTGTCCTGATGTACCCCTTTATCTCTCGGGGAAATACTGTACTCCTCACCACCACCTGCCTCCCTGATTGAGACAACTATAGCAGTATATTGATCTCAGCCACCTTCCCACACAGTTAGGTTTCTTGCAGAAGTTCAGTGATTCTTCTGTGTGTTTTAAGCTGTCCAGTATTGCACAGACCAGCGGCCAGTCATGCATGAGTCTGTGGTGCTGGTTACTGTGGAGCTATAAGGCTGCTTCTTGAAACGCTGTGGTGCAGTTCAGCTGCTTATAACCCACCATGGTGTTTGGAGCACCTTCTCCAGAGCACCAGTGTACTTGCTTCAGCTTTAAACACTGCACTGGTCAGTGTTTGTGTAGTGTGTGTCTGTATTTTTGCCTGAAGTGAGTTAGGAGATGGCTAGACTCCTTTTTCCTGCCATTCACTTGTGCCAGACAGTGTTTCTTTCTCTGCTTTCCTCCCCCCTCCACCTTCCTCAATTGTGGACTCAGTTATCCTGGAGAGAAGATCCTGAAAACTAGAGACTTCTGGGTGCTTCTTTCTGTGTCATCTCCAATGGCTGACATTCCTCTTCTCCCCAGGCATTTGCAATCAAGTATAATCATTATGCTAATAACTGCACAGTGGAAATGTCTAATTTCTGAACACATGATCAGTCTGACTAATGATTTTAGTGTAACGGTAGTGGGGTGATGCATTCAGCAGGCGGTACATAGCCTTGTCCTCCTCTCTGTGCCTACGCACAAGACTTCTCCTCAGGAGTTGCAGTGCCTTTCAGCCGGCCCTCGGGGTGCAGTATTTGTGTTCAGGTGCACTTTTAACGTGTCAGAGCCAAGAACTCACTGCTGGTTGTGTGCGTGCATGAGTCTGAGAGTTGGTCCTGGAGAAGGAGTTGACTGGTGGCATGGTTTCTTCTTGAGCCAGGGTCTTCTGCCAGAGTGCCCAGCCTTAGTCTGGAACAGTTTTGGCTGGGGAATGTTGTGGCTCAGTATGGGGTAAGTGCTGTTATAGGAACGTTGAGGCCACAGGGATGTTCCCAGCGGGTGTAATTGCAGTATTTTATATCAGTCCTGGCCAAGAGTAGGACGCTAAGGGAAATCCATTTACAGAAACAATGTGCAACTTCCTGGTCTAGTTGTGTGGAAATTAAAGTGGCAACGGAGAAGTAGAGCAGCTTTAGCAATTCCATCTCTGCCCTGTCCCTCCCCACCCTGTTAAACTGGTAAATGTCATGATACCTGCTTGTGATTTGGTTGTCTGTCTCCTGCTTTCACTTAATATATACCAAATTACAAAAAGTCTGTATGACTCAATCCAAAATAATAACACAGTTTTAGGAAACATGAGGAAATTGTTTACTCTCCTTTTTTGCTAAAATATCTTAATAGACTATAGAAACTGGGATATCGGAAGAAGTTTGAGCTGAGTGAAGTTCATGATGCTTTTCTTCTGTTGATCTTCCTTCAGAAGGGATAGCTGGTTACTGAAGGGGGTTTGAGAAGGGGAAGACTGGGTCAGAGAGTTGAACAGTCTTGTTCTACACTTGTCTTTGAAAGCAAAACCGAGGAGCTTGTCAAATCCTAATTGTTTTTTTTTTATTATTATTATTAAAGTGACATGGAAGAGTTCTTTGTTAACAATAGTATGCTGAAGGTAGCAGTATAGATGGGTAGTAAGTTAACTTCAGAGTTGAGTAAGTATACTGAAAATTTTGAGGTGGGATCTGTAGTGGCTGAGGATCATTCCTGCCATCTTATTTTACTGGTAAGACTCATCAGCAATGGGGACAAGAGGAGAAAAATGGCCATTGCTGCTTATACTTCCATTGAAGTAGCACCTCATAGAGTTGCAACAAAGTTATTTGCCATAGAGACTGGCTTGCTTTTTACAAAGTCTTGAAAAAAAACCCCAAACCCCTGAGTTCTAATAGCTCACTTCTGGAGAAATGTAATCTTCAACTGTTGTACGTTTAGGAAACAAAAGAGAAAAAGAAATTCCATGTGTGGTAAATTGTGTTCATGACACTAAGCCAAGAGGGTTTGTGGTGTAGATAATACAGCCTTTAGCCATCTGATGGCTCTTTAATTAATACTTGTGAGGCACTCTTGGTGCAGTGCTAACCCAACCAAAAACCAGCAGGTTTCCCACTAGCTTATATCACTGCCGTCAAATGAGACACAGTCAAAGAGGCACAGAAATAACATTGTACCTTGGATGATTTGTAGTCAAAACTATGTTGGCAGCTGGCTAAAGGGTGTTCAACATCACTTCCACGTATATTGTCCCTGTTTTATGTCTTAGGGATACAATCTGTCCCAGGACTGTCAATCTTAGACACCTCATAGGCCCTGAATTCATGTGGAGAAGGAGGCTGCTTGGGAGAGGAATCTCTGTCTTTGTGTGGGTTTTTCTTGTGGGTTTTTGTTGCTTTGGGGTTGGTTGGTGGTTTTTTTGGTGTTTTGGGTTGGTTGTTTTTTTTTTTTAAAGGAAAATGTATGCCTGAAAATAAATTCAGAAAACATTCAAGTAAGTTTGTATGACAAACTAGACTAGGTTCTATGTGAGAGTTCTATATTCTTTAGCATAATGATTATTTTTAAATATACAATAAATCCACTATCCCAATCATGAAACATAATCTTTATCATAGGAAAATAGTTTATTTTTGATCTTAAAGATGATAAACTGAAGTAGTAAAGAGGTGATAAAGCTTAAGGCTATGTCAGCTTCTTTTGGTGGGTCATTTTCATCCCCATCCCCCTGCCCAGCCCTCCCTCCCAATTTGAACTGCCAAGTTACAACTAAATGTGAGGGGTTTCACTTTGGTGCAGTGGGGATGTGGGGATTATTCAGGCAGGACTGTTTTGGCTTGTCATTATTCCGGCTTTATCAGGTCCTTACCTCATTCAAACTTTCAGAAAGTTCAAACTTGTTCTGTTGAGTTTATTTTTTTATAAGCTTTTTTTAGATTATTTCCTTTTCAGCCACCTGCAGTGCTCTCTGCAATTGCACATGTTCATCTCCTATGAAGTTGCTTTTTTTGGCACGCAAAATGCTTTTCGTTAGACATACAATTTTGTTCTGCTCCCATGGTGGTTCTTTAGTGAGTCCAAACTACTGAAGAAGCCTTTTAATTTTTCCTTTCTGTCCTTTTTGCTTTCCTCCGCTCAAGAATATATTTAGCTTTGTGTGTTTTGTTTAATTCTAGACAAGTGCATTGCTTCTAGTAAGGAAAAGAGACTCTTGCACCCACTTTAAAATTCTGAAACTCTCATGTGGGAGCTTGCATAAGCATATTTTGTTTCTTTCTTTTTCTTCAAATGAGCATACTTAGGTATGCATATCTTGAGGAATACCCAGAAAAAAAGAAATTTGAAAGGACTTAAATCTAATTTTAGGTACTGAAATACACTCACACATAGAGTTGGGATTTTGACTTTGCATAATCAAAGGCATTTATCTGCTTTTTGTGCTTTTTAAGACTGAATACAAACGTAACATGTTATGACTGCACATCCCAACTGTTGTTCTGTCAAAATCAATCATTAGGATTGTACACTTGAAACACTTCTCTTTTGAAGTGTCTTCTATTTTAAAGGCTGTTTCTAATCAGCAGATTCTTGCATTTCTGGCTTGTGTTCAAATGTAATTAATAAGTCTTTGGTTTTGTCTAGATAGCTTTTCCTCTGAAAACTTCTATTAGCAATGCAACTGGTGTTAGTTAATTGTTAAAATATCTGTTCAGTTCACCGTGTAGAACATCTGCAGCTCACTAGGGGAAAGAAGATGTACCTTGGTAGTTGCCATATCAGAATCCTGTCTTGATGAAGGGAAGAGGAGAAGGAGGGCAGAGGGAGGATGGAGTAAGAGAGCCGTCCTTCATAGAGCATGAAACTCAAGCGGATGGTTAGGAATCGGTAATTTGCTACGCGCTGTGGTTTTGATTTGATGCAGTGCTGGGTCTGTGCTTCCTGTCGCACAGTGGCTGTGAAGTGGTGGGGTGTTCTGTCACAGCTGAGTCTCCAGAAACTACTGGAAAGTATATTCTAGAGTGATTGGGGATTTTGTGTTAGAACAGGGAATAACACCATGGAAGCTACTTTTCTATCTCCTGGACTCCCAGTTTTTGATGCTGAAAAGCCACAGACTTTAGGAGGCACGTAGAAGATAATAGCAGATAATCTCCCCATCTTTCCTTCTCTGTGTCCTCTCACAAAGATCTACATTAGTGCTGCATTTTTTCTTTTTTTTTTTTTTTTCTACCTATTTATTATACTTGGATTCCTGAAGAGGTTGAATTTGAAAGACAAAAAGCAGTTGAATGTGGAAACCAGAAAAAAACCTTGGATATAATGCAAAAATTCATGTTGTGTTACCCACAACCATGTACAACTGGTCCTTGGAGGGTTTGCTTTTTTTTAATGGGTAGTGTTCACAACTGCCACCTTAATAAAATGTATGTGCGTTTGATTTGCCCAAATGGTTAAAATGGGCAGCAGGGTTTGCCCAAGCACAGGAAGTGTGACCTGTGACTCACTTCTGCATTTTCAGTAACGATTCAGTGACATCACTGGAAGCCGCTTTACATGACAAATCTTGTGTGCCTTTGTCACTGTGTTTCACTGTGCTCAGAGCAGGCAGTGGTGGCAGCATTTCCTGTACCTGTGCCCACCCACAACCTGTTTCTGTTCTCAAAGCTGTTGCAGGTGGGCAGCTCTGAGAAGCTGGGCCTGAGCAGTGAAGCAACTTGCTTGGTGTAACACGGGAAGTCTGGCAGAGCCAGGAATAGAGCTTCAATCTGCTGTTTTCCAGGCTCTTGCTCCTAGCCACAGACCCGTCCCACCGCTTCCCTTCGCTCCACTGACGTCCCGGCAGACAGCCGCCTCCTGCATGCAGGGCCAGCTGCTTCTGCAGCACTGTCTGACCTCCATACTCCAGATGTTTGAAGTTCCATTTCTCCCATACTTATGTGAACTTTAGCAAAATGCCTCTGGTATTTCACCAATGCAGCAGGGAGGAGGGAGGACTGTTGTCTTAACTGTTTTCTTTCCATTAATGAGCTCCGTAGAACTGCTAAAAATCTCTTCCTTTGTAGGACTTAAGCTCCATTTGCTTCAGTTGCCATCTGCCAGTCTTCCTTATCACATCCCTCTCCCTGTTCCCAAAGATACTCCTGCAGACTTCCCCTCCTTATGCTCTGTGCTGACATCATCTTCCTTTGGGCTGGGGAAGGTGGGGGGCATAGGTGAGGGTTTGATGAGATGCCCTTGTCTCTCTCCATAGATGCTCCTTGTTTGTAGAGCCTAGTTCTGTGAGGTGGCATTTCACAGGCCAGACTTACTGATTTTCTTCAGCTGCCACATTTTATATTCTCAGCCTCTTGCATGAACATGCTCTGAAGAAGCTGTTAGAGAATAAAGTGAGAAGTCTCTTTCCTTCTTTCTTGTCTGAAGGATGAATCTGTGTCCTCCATAGCAGTCCTTCCATTTCCAGTTGGCACCAGGAAAGAAAAATCAGGCACGAACTCAAGTCTGGCTCTTGGATGAGTGAACTGGTTTCTTTGCTCTGATTCTTGTCCTAGAATGTCATGCACCCGCTCCCAGTCCCTCTGGTCTGTCCTTGCCCTGTGTCCCCTTTGTGCATGTCCCCTTTCTGCTCAGTTTCTCCAGCAGAATGTGTGACGGGATTTGACAATTGGCTACTCTGAAAAAGCATCTATATTAATAATACTTTAGCTGAACAGACCTCTCTTCCATCTCCTTTTCACCGCTGTTGTAGAGGTGCATGTGCCACCTTCACAGATTGTGTCTAGGAAATTGGGGTCATTGAGTCCAATTCTTAGTGAATCATAGTCTTCCTCTTGGAAGAAAGGCTTCCAGTTTCATAAAAGCAAGAGGGCTAAAGGTGAGGCTATTTCTCTACGGCCAATGTTACTTTAATCCTGTTTCTCTAGCTCTTGTTTTCAGCTTAATGAAAGCTGAAAACTTTCACACTTTCTTTTTTTATTATTTTTTTAAGACATATGCATGTTTTCACACTTGGTAGCATGTGTTCTGTTGGTCAGGAATCTATTTTCTTTCAAGTATGCCTTACGTGGAAGTTGATACATCTTAAGAAACAATTCTGGAGCAGGACATGCTGTGGACTCTACATTGTTGATTTACATTCTGTGCTCCTGAATTCTAAAACCGTGTAGCAAGGAAGTAAATGTGTTCTGAGTAAATGGGATGCCTATGGTATACTTCCCTCCCTGACAGACCCCTCCCAACTACCTTGATATCTTTACTTATGTAAAGGTAGAAATTATCTTCAAACCTTTGCTGAAATCTGGTCTGTGTTATGCCAACGGCAACTCCTAGGAGAATCTGAGACATTCTGCTAGTGTATATAAAGAAAAAGATTTACATTCTTAAGTCAAGGGTGAGCTCCACAGGACTAAACTGGCATATAATTTGTCTTCAGACATAATTGAAGAAATCCAGTCATAAACTGTCAAAATAAAAATCACAGCCACTGCTTCTCAGCATACACCCCCACCCCCCAGCACTGGGTGATACTAGTAAAATGCATTGTTAGCGTTATGTTTTTATATATATACACACACATTTAATGTATATTGCTTATGTATATAAATATATTTAAAAATGTGCATTTACATATTTGTTATCTCTGGAAGTAGGGCTTGGTATTTCATTTGTTCTGTCTCCCTCTGTCCCCCTCTGACAATGGTAAACATTATGGGTTGATGGCCTTAGTTCACTGTGTTAATCTGTAAAGGCTCTTGATTGTGAATCCTATCTGCAGGAAAAGGAAGGTGATATATCAGATTACAAGAGACATGGTTTATCTGGCTCCTCTAGCCTTTTACTTTAGGAGGCCTGGATTTACCAGGACTTCAGGAGATTAAGTTTTCTGGAGAGCCTGTCCTACTATTGTAATTTGTCTGTATGCTGAAGGGAATGTGTGAGAAACTTCTATCTATAAGCCTACAAGAAAACATTGCTGGATTTGCAGCTCTGGAAATACAACTCTCAAATCTATTTCAGTTGCCTCCTACATTGCCAGCACCACATACAGAGCAAACACACAAGGTGAAACTTAAATTTCTAAATGCTTCAGAGGTGACAGGAGACCCATCTTTTATGGTGCAGCTTCAGAAGGCAGGGCACAATGTTCTGAGAATTCTCAGATGACATTAGACACTGGTGTTCAGGCAACTGACTTTTAGCCATAGTGAAAATTGGATGGAAGGATTGTGTATGTGAAATAATAAAGGCTGAAAATCATGAAATTCTTAAAAGAATTTGGGAAACTGGAGAAAAGCAGCTTTTTTCTTCTCCTGTAGTTACTCTTGCTTGTTCCAAGCACTGGTTTTCTTCTGTGGATTGACTGATAGATTGACAGTACTTTTAGCAGACCTGATTCTGGTGACTGTTGAAGGGACAAGTAAAGATGTCTTGAATTGGTCTCTTGAGGGGAGGATGGTAAGGAGGAACTTTCCCCTTTTAACTGTAAAAGATAACCAGTATAGAGCTTCAGATGAAGATTTGTTCAAAGCTAATTAGGGACTTGAATTTCACATAACTGATGGCTAACTGGGCATGATAAAATGCTGCATCAGCCTTCTACGTTAGAGATATGATCAGTCCCACCAGTTGCTGAAAACAGGGCAGTGTTGCTGTCAAAGTTTCTTCCAGGCTTTTTACAAGCTTCTCGGATGTTGGTTGATTTAACCAGATGTCCACACTGGAAGAGGCAGATGCCCACCAAACTGTGACCAGTTTTGGTCTGAGTTGGTGCATTCGCAGCTGGGGTATTCAAACTATTTGTAGTCAATAAAATTGACAGTTATAATTCCCAATGCTGGAAGAGCCTCATACCTTGGAGAAGATCCCCATGGAATAAAGGGGTGTGTACATAACGATGAGCAGGAGTGAATGGTGCCAGTTGCACGGGCGCTCTGTTCTTTGCATTTCCAGTGGGGCCAGGCTTGCTTAGCACTTGGACTCTTCTGGACAAGAGAGGGAAATAAGTCACTTTATTTCTCTAGGTAAATTCTTGAGTTTCTTGAACACTATCTTGATGGGGATCAGACAATGTATCAACAATAGTAATCAAGTAAATTACGTAAATTACTTACACTTGCAAGATATAATTTGTAACACTGTGTAGACACCTGATTGTACATGATGTCTGAGGCTACATTATTTCATGCCTGATGTCTCTTGAACCCCTAATTGGTCTTTTCTGTAGAATACTTACTCTTGCAGCGTAAGTATGTTCACATTTCCCTTTGTTGCATATACTAATTTTTTCTTTTAATTTCTTCCACAAAATAATAGCATTAAAAGGTGTTCTCCCTGAAGAAGTTAGCCATCTGGCTGAGCTCATTAAAGCTGGGGATTTTATTGTCCTTTTTTGTAGGTCAAACTGTCTTCCTTGCAGGTAGCCTGTACAATGTGCATTGCCCAGGATTTTTGCAGTGCCATTATTAAATTAACTATTTTTCATTTGTTTAAAAACTCATTAAATATGCATTCTTTATGGAAGTAACAGTGGGATAAACCTGTATTTCTAAAGCAGAACAGGTTAATGTTCTTGGTCTTATCAGTTTGGGTTTTTTTTAATTTCAGCAAAGCTTGTTTAGTAAACTATAGCAAGACAATGAATTCTGCCATTTTGGAGAATGACAATAAGGGCTAATATTAAAACTGGGTGTAGGAAAACATTGCAGAGTGAGAGTTTGGTTTTTTTCTTTACGGAAGGGTGCTGAAAGCCCCTTAGTGTTTAGTTTTAGTTATGTTTCTTTTGGTTAACACTACAATTTAGGGTCTGGGTATATGTGCTTGTAGCACATCAGAGACAATACCTATTTGTTAGAAAGCGTTTGTTTGTGTTTGTATCAATTATCTACATATTTTACTGCTATGAGCAACTAAATCTGAAGCTTGTTTTTACTGGTAGTAGAACAGATCGTGTCTTGCATATTCAAACTTAAACAAGTAAGTTTGGAATTCAGGCAGTTGTCCCAGAAGTCAAGGAATGAAACTAAACTCCTTATTGTGCACTACTTACTGTCCCAGGTATTGCATATTTTTATTGATGATGTTCAATCTGAAACCTGTGTCTTTACCTAGTGTTTTGTGTAACATCAGAGACCATTTCTGCTGAAAGGAGATAACTATTTGATGAATTACTAGCCTGACTTGATATACCAAATCTAGTGTTCCAATTGCCTTGTTCTTGACTAGAACTCTTACCTTTTTTTTTTGTTTGTTTGTTTGTTTGTTTTCTTATGC
>VXBJ01004439.1:121254-181421 GCA_013400055.1 Nycticryphes semicollaris
TGCACTACTTACTGTCCCAGGTATTGCATATTTTTATTGATGATGTTCAATCTGAAACCTGTGTCTTTACCTAGTGTTTTGTGTAACATCAGAGACCATTTCTGCTGAAAGGAGATAACTATTTGATGAATTACTAGCCTGACTTGATATACCAAATCTAGTGTTCCAATTGCCTTGTTCTTGACTAGAACTCTTACCTTTTTTTTTTTTGTTTGTTTGTTTGTTTTCTTATGCCATTTTCTCTTACACTCAGCAATGCCCTTTAGTTAAGGGAGTTTCACTGCTTTCAGATTAGAATGAATGAAATAATGTTCGTTTCCATTACCTTGCCTTTCAGTATTGATGACTTTAGCATAGAATCATCTCAAGTTGGAAGGGACCCACAAGGATCTTCAAGCCCAACTCCCTACTCCTTGCAGGACTACCTAAAACTAAACCATATCACTAAAAGCATCATACATGAACTCTTGACATGCTTGGGGCTCTGACCACTTCCCTGCGAGCCTGTCCCAGTGACCAACCACCCTCCCAGTGAAGAACCCTTTCCTAATGTCCAATCTGAACTTCCTCTGGCACAGCTTCATTATGCTTCCTTGTGTCCTAGCACTGGTCACTGAAGAGAGAAGCTCAGCACCTTCCTCTCCACTGCCCAACTTGAGGAAGGTGTAGAATGCCATGAGGTCACCCCTCAGCCTTCTCTCAGACGAGCAAACCAGTGACCTCAGCTGCTCCTCGAAAGTTCTGCCCTCCAAACTTTTACCATTTTGGTTGCCTTCCTCTGGACGCAGTCTAATAGTTTGATGCCGCCTTGCACTGAGGCACCCAAAAGTGCACACCTCACTTGAGGTGTGGAACAGCCTACTTTGGGGGAAGTACAGCACCAGCTGTGCAGAACGGGTTACTGAGACTCACTAGGTTTGTGATTACACCCAGTATGCTAAGAAGGGGGATGGGAAGTGGTAACAGGTCATGCTGCACGCATGGCTGATATGTCATCACAGAATCACAGAATATCAGGGATTGGAAGGGAACTTGAAAGATCATCTAGTCCAATCCCCNAGTTCCCTGTCCTTCTTGAACTGAGGGGCCCAGAATGTCTGTGGTGTTGCTAAAGTTGCTTGTGTTTTGTTTGTAAAGTAATTCTGATGTTCTGCTAACACTTAGATACGCATAACTGATTACCCTGTAACCAGGGCTTTACTTATTTGAAATAAAAGTTGTAGTAACAGACCCAACCCTGTATTCAACCACAAACTGAGAAAGCGACAAAAGGGAAACCATGTCAAAACTACAGAAGACTGTTGCTAATAACAAGCTGTTCGGCTTTCCTTTTCTCCTCATTTTGTCCAAAGTAGCAGCTTGAGGAGGCCTGTGGAGTTTGAGCCTATGTTCCTTCTTGTCTGAGTGAGTCTAGGGACAAACTGAAAAGTTACTGACTTGCAGCTCTGTGTAGCACAGGACATTTGTTTGAAGGATGTTCCTTGTGTGGAAAAAAGTTTTTAAAACCATTGAATGAAATGGCCTGGTAAACTGTCAGAAAAAATGGATGTATTTTTTCTGACATGTTTTGGATGTTAGATTTTTAAGTCAAGGAAATGCCATTGAAATGACTTTTCACTCATCTTTGGATTCATGGGTGTAAGTGTGTGGTGGCTTGATTTTTTTTTTTGGTCTTTTTTTTTTGTTGTTGTTGTGTTGTTTGATTTATACACTACACTGTATATTAGACTCTGTTCGGGGGGAGGAGGTTGGTTGTCTGCTGGTTTTACTCAATACCCACAATTTTCACTGCTGGGGACTGGGCAGCTGTTCTGCTCTTCTCTAACTGTCACTTCGCTCTTCCCAAAAGCCTGGCAGCATTTTTCAGCTTGCTGGTAAGATGGCTGTGAAGCCCCACATGGTGCTTCTCCTGTACATCTGCCAGGTGAGCCTGTGTGCTGCTACAGCTTCGAGCTTGAGGGACTGGGGAGGAGCAGTGTAGGAAACCCGAAGTGGAGTTTTCCTGCCCAGCACTTCTCAAGGATCAGTTAATTTAATGTAAATCTAAAGGGTATTTGCTTGGTGTAAATCTGTAGTATTAGTGTAGTGAATTGTCCTTCAGGACAGCCTAAAGTTGGCAGTGCCTGACTGCCAAGATGAGTGTATAGACATTTCGGGGTTTTTTTTTTCTTCTTTTTTTCCCCCTGCTCTTTATCATCTGTGTGTATTTAGTGAGAGATGCAGATGTGTGAATATCTGGCTCATAAATTTGAGTTGCAGTGGGTCAGGATTAAAAAGATAGTCAAAGTTGGAAGTTGTTTTTCCTTTTTTTTTTTTTTTAATATCCCTATATATGTGGGCTTTATTAAAACATTTAGAAGAGGTATTGTCTAATTATCTTGGCCAAATATACTGCAGTTTCTATTTCTTGTAAAGTGTTTGTCCTGGGTTTGCACCCTGTAGCGCATGGGTAGAGCAGTACCTGCAGCACAGAAAAAGAGCAATTATTTGCTTTGTCATTGCTGTGCTGCACTTGGCCTTGAGGCTACTTGTAAGGAAACAAACAGTTAAATTTTAACTCCACATCCTGTTGATCAACTGGTTTTTTCATATGGTTTGAAGCAGACAGATAGTGGAGGCAGCTAATCATTAACAGTTCCTTCAACCTCCAAGCTTAACTGCGCTTCTGCGATTAACTGGCATGGTCCCCAGCACCCAGTTATAATGCCAAGGCGGGGTTGTTTGATGGGTTGTGTTAAATTTGCTTTCCAAAGGAAACCTGTTTTCCTGACTTTCTCCCTTTTTACCAAATAAATACAATGCTGAACTTTTCTTGCTGGATTATGTTGTCTAGGAGTCAGAATTGCATCCCCGTTCCCCAGGTTTTAAATTTTACTATGTATTTATGTTTCAGCGTAGGCCAAGCATCCTTGAAGCTGATCTGACTGTTTGCTAGTGCTTGTTAACCTGTGTTAACTGACCCCAGTTCGCCATAATTTACTCTCTCCATCATTGGTGTTTAAACATAGGGTTTGTGTATGAAACCAGAAACTAACTACTCTTTAGCTGTGGTGTTAGTGAGAGTGGACACTTATTCATAGCTATAGCTACTGAGTGGGGCCAGAGCTTTGCAAATGGTCTAGTTTGGCTGTTACCTGGTACCTGACCTGTCTCTCTTTGGAATTAACTGTTGTCTGGCTGGGTAGTTATGCTATCCTGCTAAAAATTGCTTGTGGTTTGGGTTTTTTCGTTACCTGTGACTCAACAAGGAACTTCAACATCAAGCAAATAGATGTAAAAAAAAAATTACAAAAATTAATAGCTGTTACATGCTGTGTTTTGCACAATGATCACATAACAATTAATCACATGCAGTCTTTATAGATCTAGAAAAAGTAATTTCTTGTTGATGCAGCGAGTGCTGTCTAGTAGCTGATGGGCAGCATATTGCTCTGGGCAGAGCATGTGGTGAGAGCCTTTGCTTTGCACAGGGGTAAAATACTGCCTTACTTTTCCAGTGTACCACATGTGGTAAGAGTTGCAGTCTCATTTGCTTTGAACAGTGGATTAGTCTCTCGCACAGACGTGCCTGCGTGCTGTTCCAGACTTACAGATGTGCCCTAGGTTGCCGGCCCTGCACTGTGATACAGATAGTCTTCTCTTTGCTTGGTTTACGTTACTGAAATCCGTGGAAAGACTTTACAAATAGCTGTTCTATATTTAATTATGGATAAGTTGTTTGATATAATTAATATATGCTCTTTTCCTGTTCTGAGGGTTCTTTTCAGTTAACAAGAATTTGTTGCAAAATTACCTAGGTTGTTTTCCAAAGCATGTATGGTACAGCATCTGTTCCTGGAATTTCTTATCCTCTGCTCTAGTAATTTGTAGAATTTTCATTTTTCGTTGCATGGAGGGAAAAGTCAGTTTTCATGAACTACAGCTCCTGTGAAGAGAGCTTAGTTTTGTTTTGTTTCTTTTTTCTTTTGATTTCAATGTTAAAAGAACTCTTAGTATAAAGATATATTTTTGTCTGTGCACTGAACATAA
The DNA here is from genome assembly GCA_013400055.1 of Nycticryphes semicollaris. Lineage (NCBI taxonomy): Eukaryota > Metazoa > Chordata > Aves > Charadriiformes > Rostratulidae > Nycticryphes > Nycticryphes semicollaris. The sequence continues at coordinate 125,284 of VXBJ01004439.1, forward strand.
AATGAGTTAATTAGTTATAACAGATTCTGGTAATGAGCTAAGTAGAAGCATAGATTTATTTCAAGGGGCACAGTAGTATTTTAGAGTACCCTAATGTGTCTTGAATGTTCTTAGCCTCCTGTATTGCGGTGTTGTTTAGGTGATTCCAAATAAAGGGGTTTTTTTCACCTGTGCAGTGCTCCTGTATTACAAAATATGAGGAGTTGTGTTTTGTTAAAGATTTGTGTAAAACAGTTTGAGACCTGGTATTATCATTGGGAAAAAAAGGGTTCAGGTTTTATAGAGGAATTGGAAGAGAGATGATCTAAGATCATGTCGTACAGCACTTGGATGATGTTTCTTGATCTTGCTGAAAGCAAACTAAAAGGCAGAACTAACTTGCATATTTTAGTCTCTAAAAGGAAAAGAATAAATAATAGCCGGAGTTGAAGAAATAGGGGTAGTCTGGTTCTTAAGGCTCTGTGCTGTCGGCTGCTGGAGAAGCGTGGGAGCAGTTGCTGATACCTGATGCTGATGTAGCGGTAAATGCTTGATGTACAGGATTGTCTCATTTGGGAAGGTGCTTTTTATTCTTGACTTCGGGATTTTTTCAGAGCACGAGCATTTAGAACAATAAAGCTTGCTCCAAAGCTTTATTATTTAATTCACTTATTCCAAATAAACTAATGCAGACACACACATTTAATGTCTTGTATTGCTCTAGAAAATCACAGCTCTTATTTCCATTAAATTCCATATGCTTCTAAAGTAAAAGAATTTTTTGTGATGTTACGAGTTGTCTGTTATTTAGCTTTAAGCTGTGAAAACAAGCTTGCTTGATGTCACTGCTTTTAGGTACTTCTTCACTTGTGTTCCCACTTGTAATCCGCAATGCCATGTATCAAAGCTGTTAAGGAGGATGTTATTTCTTTCTGTATTTACTCTAGAGAATTTAAGATTATTTGAGCATGTGCACCAGTTAATGGAAAAAAAAAACAGTTGAAAGCCTTTCCTAGTGACCTCTGAACACTGAATGCTGCCTTTCCCAGAATTGGTTGTTTCTGGATGCTTACCTTGCATCATCTTGCCTCATATAGCCGTAGTGTGAAATGTAAACTAATTTTGTGCTTCATCTTTGCCTCTGCTTCACTAAACAAAACATTGTGCATCACAGTATCTATGATGAGGCCACTTCTAGAGACCATACCCAAACAAGTGCTGATGGACAAGGATTTTTCTTTCTTTTCTGAACCTTGACTCTGTTTTCTATGACAGTCTCTCCAGGAGGAATTGATGCTTGCAGGCTGAGAATTATTTTCCTTAGTGAAAAAAAAGCGGTGGCTTGATAGGTTTTGTTCAGAGTCACTTGAAGTTGTGATTTCTGTCAGATACCATCTTCTGCAATGAGATCCTGAGGTTCTGGTAGATAGTTGAACCAGTGAATTTAATCCCTGAATCTTGTAATCCACTTTCAGTGGCGTCTGATGCTTGATTTGTACGTGTTCTCCTTCAGCTAGGGTTTAAGCAGTGGTTATATTGCATGTAGGAGCACGTGTCTGTTATGTGAGGCTTAGTTTGATCCTTCACAGGCTGCTGGACTTCATTTCTTTGTCTTAGCTATTTCTTAATAAAATGCTCAGGATATTTTATATTTCTTCACTTGCAGGCTCTGTTTTATTCTTTCAGTAAAGCTATTGTAAACAGTTGAGGGAAACTAGCCTCAGTACTGAAATTAGTCCTTCTCTGTGCAGACTCTGACACGCACTGATGGTTTTACTGAAAGAAATTACTGTACAGACTTCCCAAGCTTAGTCCCCCTCTAGGGCTGCAGGCAAATTACTTCGCTTGTCTGTTCTGGTTTCCCAGCTGTGGAGTTGGAGTAATTTATTACTAGTGTCAGTCATAAGAACATTGAGGGTTAATCTGCAAGGACTGTATCTGCATAGTGTCTTTAGAGTGTCAAAGCAGTAATGTATAATTGTAATTTTATTATTAATATTGGTTATTTCATTAAAATGTAATTTTCAAACAGTGTTCGTGTAGATTAAACTCATTTTGTCAATAAACTGGCATTCTACCAGCAGCATTAACTCGGTTCAGACTGTCTAATAGCAAAGCCTAAACGTGTAGATAGCTCTGTAAAGAAAACAGCAAATACCTAAAGAAACCCATACTTTCTTGTTTTTAATCTAGACTGTGGACATCCATAAAGAAAAGGTCGCTCGCAGAGAGATAGGCATTTTGACGACCAATAAGAACACATCAAGAACTCACAAAATTATAGCGCCAGCGAACATGGAACGTCCTGTAAGGTACATTCGAAAACCTATAGACTACACAGTGCTGGATGATGTTGGCCATGGCGTAAAGGTAAGCATACCTGGACTCTTGAGGATTCCACTTAACAAAGATCAGGAAACAGGGTCTGGGCAGAATGTTACTGACACTAAAATGTTTAGTTCATTTATGGCGGGAAGGATCATGGGTTTGATACACTTCCACATACAAACATTTGGATAACAAAATGGATTGTTTTACAGTGAGGATTTTTTGAGCAGTGTTTGCCATAACCTTGTGACTGGCAGTGGTAGTCACAATGTCTGGTAATAATGACTCATGATCTTAGGCTACTGACTTGTCAAAAAAGCCATGAATGACTTTTAATATTGTCACTGCTTCCTCCTCTGATTAAGTTGTTTCTGCTACTCCCTTTATTTATTTCTTTTGTTACTGAGAAAAATTAAGTTCATCTATTGTGGGGAAACTGGCTGGTGCAGTGGTTTGTTTTTTTTTTTGTTGCGGGTTTTGGAGGGGGGTCATGAGAGAGGAGGACAGCTAGTTGGCATTTAAATCTCACTGGCATTTGATGTCTCACTCGGATTTGTGCTTTCAGACAGCCTCATTTTCCTTTTCTTAAAAAAAAAAAAAAGCTTTCATAAATTAATGTCAACTTCCCTTGAAATGGTCATAGTTGAAGTGAATTAATGTAACAGTCTTTGCTCCCTGGACATCTTTTTATAAAAAATAGCTTTGTATTCCTCTAGAGCAGGCCTTTCAGGTATTTTCAGTTCAAAACAATCTTGCCTTGAATGGCATTAAAAAGCTTTTATTCAACACTCTTGTATCCTCTAAAGCTTGATGTACTCTGGTCAGTCAGTTGTGTAGTTAGATCAGCCTGTCATGTAACCTTTGCATCGCTGAGCTCTTGAGGAGCAGATCTTTCAATATTACTCAACACAAAAGAGTGCCAGGTTACCTCCTGCTTTGTAGTAACCCTCCAAATGCCCAAAGCATTTCCAACACAGGTTAGTAAGCAGATCTACACTATGAGAGCTCCAGGCTATGAATTAACATAGTGATTTTGGACTACCTGATTTTTAAGTTTTGTTTGTAGCTAAACCTGTAACTCTTCAAAGTTGTTTTACACTAATAATTTAAGCCAGACTGGATGAAGCACAATTCTGTGTAGAAGCCTGAACAGCATGCCCTGAATTGCTGTAAAATAGAAACATGGGGGTAGCAGAAATTGATAATTTTTCAGTACAGTGTCGGCATTTGAGGAGAGAGCTCTATGAATACAGAATATAGAAATCTACAAATTAATTGCCAGGACGTTGGTTTCTGCCTTTAAGTGCTCTGGGGATCAAGTGCTGCAGAAGATGTTTAAAAAGTAATTACTGTTAGTCTCTGAAGTTGATGCTTTGATGAACTACTTGTATTATGCAGGCCCAAAGCAGGTTGTTTGATCCATAAATGCTGAAGTTAACGTGTAGCAGTTGCATTTTTTAATATGACTATTTGATTTTAAGAGTACTGGTGTCTTTATTTACTTTAAAGTAACCCTCTTTGTTTACGGGGTGGAAATGAGGTGCTGTTTACCTATTTCTAGGCAGCTATGGAGCATTCTTAGTAAAGGGATTTTTTCCACTCATAATGGTTTAATTCTGTTTTAAAAACTTAGTCTGTTCAGAAGTAAAATAGCTTCCAGTAATAACCAAATTATCAACTCATTACAAGTCAGCTACAAATTATATCTTGCTGTTGTTTCTTTTTGAGTGATTTGCCTAAGTGCTTTATGACTGTGGAAGGCACAAAATGCTTAGTAGAAAAAGGATGTTGGCCTTTTCTGTGTAGACTTGTTGCATAAATGAAATAAGCTGCCCGCCAGGCCTTGGGTCTGCAATTCAAGATGGCTGTCATGAATTTGACACCTTCACCAGTGGTAAGGTTCATTGGACACACTGCTGAGAAGAGTGGGATGAGGTAGTGAATGATATAATTAAATGTTTTAGGCACTGTATTACTTGGGTTCTGAGAGTGTGACACAGATGATAGCTCTGAAGGAAGTAGCTTGCTTTGTCTGCCAACAGCTAGTGCTGTTGTAAGAAAACCAAGCCAAAACAATTTAAGAAACTGTCCTGTTGGAAATCAGCACAAATAATGGATGGTGCAGAGAATCTGAATTGCTTCTTGAAGATACATACTAGGGGGAAGAATACAATAAGTTGAATTACAAACTTAATCTTTTGTGAAATGGTGTTAGAAGATGCTTCGGAGTCTGTTAAGTCTTACTTTCTTGACCAAAAATTTCACCCCAAGTTGCACAGCAAAATGTCTGATAGGGGAAGAGAAGTTTGAATTCTGCCTAGATCAATTGCCAATTTGACAAACTTGCAGGTCATTGAATGTCTTCTGCTGTGGCAACTGTCAATAAAATACAATAAAACACATATGTTGATATTTAAATTTTAAATAAAAATTATGCCACACTTTGAAATTTGCAAGTGACAATTTATTGTTGTTAATGGGACTCTCTGTTGTGTTCTGATGCAGGATTTGATAAAGGGAAAGGAAAAATACAAGGAAGAGAAATCAAAGATACAGGATGGGTTAGAGCCTGTATCTGCTTTTACTTATTTCAAGAAAATACTAATCTCAGAAAAACCTAAATTGTTTTATATAAAAAGTCCAAATAAAAATACTGGTTCTGAGGATTTAAAAAAAAATAAATAGGTAATCCTCAGAGTAAATGCTGTCTTCCCATGTACATCTTCCATCTAAGCAAATGTAGACACACCTCCTGTGCATACTCACAGCTCATTTTCTTTGTGTGTGTCTCTGATGCTTCCCATGGCCTGGCAGAGGGGATACAAAAGCAGATGCCTACGCTTGGGGCCTGGAGAAGGGCTCTGCATGCCCCCCTCTGTCTTACATGCAGCAGTTTTTGTGGGGGCAGGTGATGAGAGTGGGGGCGGCAGTGATGATAAGCAGCTGCTCTGTATAGCAGGTTTCCTCCCTGATGGAAGAAACCTGCTTGGAAGGCAGTGCTCTTTTCTCCTCCAGCAGTTTCCTGGTAGAAAAGCTTTTTTGTAGAACATCCTAGGCCAGCAGAGGTGCTTTCTCTGTCGACCTGAAAGCCCTGTGGCAGCCACAGCTGCTCCACTCTCTGCCCCTTAATTTTGCAGAGGTAGATGCAGATGAAGTCTCCAAAAGGAGTAAAGTTAGTTGTTTGTTTTTGTTTTGGTTTGGTTTTTTTTGTTAATATACGTGCCTATGAAGCCAAGGCTAGGATCAGTCAAAACCAGGAGTGCTTTTAAAGTTTGTTTGCTAGTGAGAAGGCTTTTCCTTGCAACACAAATATTATGTGTCATTGGCTCCAAGAAACACACAGGCAAGCATTTTTGCCGGTCTGTTAAGTAGTTGCTCAGCTGTCACCCTCTGGGGATAGGGGAATGTAGCTGAAGTCATTCTTGGTAAATTAGAGTAACTGTCACGATGTGAGAGCCTGCCTTCCTGTGTAGAGCTTGGGTTAAAATTACTAGGCAGAGGCTACTCTAACATTTCCTTCCTTCTCTTTCCCCTTCTTTTGTGCAAGGAAAAAAAAAAAAAAAAAAAAGTAGTGTGCCAGCAAATAAATAGGTCAAATACAATTACTCATACAGAAAATCCTCAGTTTAAGAGGGGGGAGAAGGAAGCTCAGAAGCTGCCTTATAAACACTAAAGTTGGCTTTTGAATTTATTATAATATTTTTTTTCTGAATAGGAGGCAGGTGGAATTGCAGCAATTTGTAAAATGACAGCTAAGTAGGAAATTAAAATGATGCCTTATGGTAAAGGCAGATAAAATGTTGAATACATGCTAAATTGAAATGCCTAATAGCTGTAATTGGATCAAGTTTGTTTTTTTGGAACTAATAGTTCCTCAAAATCAAACTTAAATTGTGTGTAAAGATTGATCACTTTTCAGCTTCGTTTTAAGGAACAATTTGGAATCATGTCTCCAGAAACCACTTGCACTTCAGTGCATTAAAACTGGAAGAAGATTTGTAGCCCAGGAAGTCAAACAGGAGTTAAGCATTCAGAAATCTTTCACAAGCAAATGGAAGCTGGAAGGATCTCTTAAATGTAGGGATTGGGACAAGATTTACCGAATACTAAGGTCAGAGAAGGGACCCTTGCTCTCACCCTTGTAACACTTCTCAGCCTGCCCTGCTCGCCTGCATTCCTCATGCTTTTCTGTCTGTGTTAGTGCAAAACAAAAATGCAGAGGAGGTGCTGATGTGAGGGTAGAAGGCTACCTAATTGTGCCTGCTTCCCGTTTAGGATAGGACCTTTTATGTGTTACCCACTTGAGTATTAACTTTTAAATAATTCACTGGAATAAAAACAAAGTGAGATGGGGATCCTGAACCTGAGCCTCTGATGCCTTCCTTTGTCCCTGTATTAGCCTCTGTCAGACACTCACGCTTCAAAGGATGTCATGTGGCCAATTTCATTAAAGTCACATCATCCCTCTGGGGTCACAGCCAAACAGTAAATGTTGCTGTAGGGTAAAGACGTTTTCTCTAGGGGGGAAAAAGTAACTCTTCCTGTTGCCAAATTTAATGACTCCCTTTTGAGTGTTGACACTGTGTGCTTTTCATAAGGCACTTGCTACTGGAAATACAGAAGTGTGTGCAGTGTCATCTGATACGATGAAGGTTTCAAGCCTTTCTGCAAAGAAGACTCCGAACTATGAGATCTGTTTATTTTCTGATTTTGAAAACAATTTTTTTTTATATTAACCTTATTCTATTGTAGCTAGATTCAAATTTACCAACTGAAAGAATTCACAAAACTTGAAGTATTTAAAGGCAAGAATCTAGGTATCTTTCTCTGAACAAGACTACTGAGTACTGAAGGAACAACATCAAGTTTGTCTTTCATCCACAAGCAGGTTTTTGTATGTTAATAGCAATTTAATATGTAAAACCATTTTCAAGTCAAATGTGACCTGAAAATTTTTCCTGCTCAGTTTGGAAACTCAAAAAAAGACTTAAAGGAGAGAGGCAACACTCTTCTATTGAATACAGAATATAGAATATTCTATATTCTGAATACTTAAAGGAGAGAGAACAATACAAGCTACGTCTGGTTACTGTTAGCAGAAGACTGGAATTACTAGGTTGCAAATAATACTGGGAGAGGTTATGGTTAAAAGTTAAAGGTAAAATTTCACTGAAGAGAAACTTACCTAATCACGTTCAGTTTTCAAAGAAATACTGATTTGAAACCTAAATTGGCTCAAAATAATCTGCCTTACAATAGACTGTGAGGGAATAAAGAACAAGGAAAGGCTTCTGACCCATTCTGATAAGGAAATTGAGACACAGGAATGATTTCTTCGAAACTGCACAGAACTAGTGGCAGAAGTGTGTTAACCTGACACCCACGTACGATCTGCCTTCCGGAAAGATCTTTGATGACATATTCTCCCTAAGTCTGTATCTTGATTTCTGTGAGGAAACCGTATTCTAAACTTGGTGCTTTACTGTGTCCTTTCCTCAGATGTCCCAGATCTTCATGTATGAGTACCCCTTCAGCTGCTTTTCTTGCTCTGACTGTGTCATCTTGTGGTACTCCCAAACTGCTGTACTGTTGAGACAGGAGGCAATCTTGTGCAAGAATCTATAAGGGTGCCTATGGAGCAATTGAATTGCCTCGCTGCAGATACATAATAGCACTTCAAACAGTCTTACAGCCAGCTGCCTTTCTGCAGGGATGTCTCAGATAATTCTCCCTTGGCTAATAAAGGAAATACCTTTTTAAGTAAAAAGGGAGGTTGACTAAAGAGTCATCAAGAGCAATCAGGAGGGTTTTTTTTGTTGTGCTTGATGGCTGTGATTACTGGTCAAAGGAAATAGATCTGAGCTTGTTACTGCTTTTGCACAGCATCCATATAACAAGTTCCGAGTTTGCCAGATGCTGTTAGACTGACGCATTTTTTAAACCTTTGTTTCCATTGATCAGCATTTATATTGGATGGTCTTTAATCATGGCTTTCAGTGATCCTATGTATGGCAGGATATAGAATGAAGTTGGGTCTTTAAATTCAAAAGTTGAGAAATAGTGAGTGCCATACAGTAGGGGAAGTACAACCAACCTGCATAGACATTTGAAATTTCTGTAATCTGAAATTGGAGAGTTCATGGCTGAAATGTACAGAAGAAACTTGCTAGATGTTGGTGTGATGAGGATTTTGCTCCTGTGTTCAAATGGCCTTTTGTATATCTGTGCTTGTAGATACATGTACTCACATAAATCACTTGTGTGCAATGTCCCTAACCTTAGTTTTCCAAGCAGTTTATAACTCAGATGATGGCTTTCTGGTTCCCTGAAGCATGACTAATGTTCCTCCATGACTTGTTACTTGGCATGGAAACTATTAAAAACAGTTAGATGGCAGCCTCCTGAGGCCACGAGTCCCTCAAACGTCTGGACATCCTTTGGCTGGCAGTAGATACTTCTGATTGCCTCACACCCTACCCTTTCGTGCCATTCTTGATCTTGTCCCCTTGGCCTCAGTTACAGAAAGCTGCTTACTGCCTTTGTTGGCAGGTATTTTTGTACTGTTTAGACTATGAGAACTGAGCGTGCTGGAATTGCCGAAAAAGTTGCCTTAAGCAAGTAAACTCCTTGCTTGGTACTTCAGTCAATACTTGACTCTCCCAAAATATTGCTTGTCCTGTCTAAACTCACAGCTAAAATTCTTAGTCCAGGTACTCTGAATTCCCGCCACCATTTACAGAACCAGCCTTGCTTTTGGCTTTGATAAATGCCTTGTGTGGCTATTGCAAACACCTGTTTTGCCCATTGCCTTAATTGCATTACTGCTTTCCAGCCCACTGCTGGCTGTCAGTCCTTGGCCAGCCTCCTGTCCCACACTGGTAAAACCCTGCAGATATACCACTGTCTTAGTTGTGATCTTTTGGAAATGCAACGAGGTTGACTCCTGTTCCTTGAACCTGAGATTCTGGTTTCTTAATTTTGTGACAGACCTTAAAACTTCATCTAGGACTGCTGCATGTTTGGTGGGTTTTCCCTGGAAAGGCAAAATTGTTCTGCTTGCTTCTTTGAAACATCTCTCTGCTACGATGCTTGCAGTAAACCCCAACCAGTACTGCTGCTTACCATGCTATCTTCTTTCTGGGAACATTCTGATCTGTCTAGTTCTCTGCCTCAGCACCAACAAGCGTCCCCAGCAAGCCTACACACTGTGTTTTTGTTCTGATGTGTATGTCATCCGGGATGCTGGTATCCAACTGTCTCCTGTGTGTACAGTAATACAACGAGAAGGAAAAGAAGGGAACGGTGCTCCTTACAGCTTCTGCAGGAGTTCATAGCGGTGCTCTTCAGTTGACTAAGCTCTTTTCCTTTTGCACCTCCTGTCTCTTCTTTAATAGATCCTTCTCGGAAAAGTCTTTTTCCTCTTCAAGCTGTGAACCTTATGCACGCTGCTGCGTCTCTTCCTCATGCTTTGCATTTCCTTCCTTCCTGACTCTGACCTTCTTGGTTCTGATCAGGCAGTTGGTGATGGTCATGGTCTGCCAACTGGCTGGCTGGCCTAGAGGCATTTGTAGAGATGCTTGAACCTACATTAAACATGCACCTGGTCTTCCTTTTGGTTTTCTGCAGTCTTTTTTCCTGTTTTATTAAAAACATAATGAGTCTAGACCCTGCTGCCTAAACTGTTTCCAGTTCCAAGCAATTTTTTGAATTGCTTAGCTTTAAAATTGCTTTTCAGGCCAAGAAATGCAGCAAGGTTGACCTCATAAGCTCAGCCAATAAATACAAGAAAATGTCTCCTCCTAATTAATTAGCTTATTAACCATGATTAAATAGCCATATGGTTCATCTTGCTTTGATTCATTTGCTTTCCTCCCTTACTTCTGTCTTTTGGATCAGGAGTTCCTCTCCCATAAGAATGCCTGTTCCTTTTGCGTTCCTTCTGTGTTTTCCTGCATGTAGGACCCTTGTTTATATTGAAAGCAACAGAGAGGACGTTTACAGAGATTTTTACTTACAGGAAGCAGTATGATAACTGTTACTAAGTCTTCTGCACAGTAAAGAAGTGTGTGTATCTGTCTGTATATTGTTTACCTGGTAGCAAAAGAGATGAATTTCACCTGATGGTAGTGGTAAAGATAGGAATAAAGATCAAGAGGTGTTGGGTTTCCGCTATACATTTAGTATGTTAAACAGCAGTAGCAAGGCTTGAACTAAGATGAAGATTCCTGATTCATTTGCTAGATGTTGATGTTCATGCTGCAGTGGAGGCAGAATGTAACAGTGATTAAGGAAGAGGTGGAAAGACTCACCGTAAGTGCTGAGTGACAGTGCATAAGGGAAGGAAAGAGAGGAAGCTTTTTCGTTTTGTGCTTTTGAGGCAGGCATATTTAGTAGTAGAGGCTGGGTAAGAAACCATGCCACCCTTTTAAGCCTTTAAAAGGTTTCCTTCTATGGCTGCTGGGGAGAGATGGTACCAAGAGTTTCAGGTTTTGGTCTCTTAAAAAATTCCTTGTCTTATGCCATTGCCCTTGGCAACTGGTGAAGTAAGGGAAAGGGTCACATATTCCTGTGAGAGGGGGAAGCAAATTTCATTGCTAAAAGCCTGTTTTAAGAATATAGTATTTGAAAGACTAGCTTTGCATCCTGAAAAAATTGAGCCTTTGCTATTAAATAAGTATGTGGGGACAGAAATAGTTTAAATGCCTTAATTGTGCCACTCTGCTGCTGAACCTCTGTCCAGACTGGAAGTGAATGGGATGACCTTCAAATTTACTTATCACAGCTAAACTTCTTCATTTGAATTTTGGAGCAGGTTTTATGTTTCTGTTCTTGTAATAGGAATAACTTTAAGGGGAATGGTTTTCAACCTCATTTGATTTGTAAACCCCAGCTCTCTTTCAGTGGTTTTGCAGACCTTGTCAGAAACCTCACATATCTATATTCCTGTATAGCACATTTTAATTATTTTTTTTTTTGAGTCCGTGGGTGCCGTTAAACTGCTTGGTGTTTCTTGAGAGAGGAGGAAAATGTGCAAGCTGCACTTTGAAATGTTGTGCGTTAGAAGGCTTGTTCTGGAAGTGACAGTTTATTTCCAAACAACCTCAAAAAAAAACCCCGTTGGGATTATGTTGTGTTTTGCAGCTTTGTATTTTCTTGGGTTTTTTAAATCGGTGAAACTAATCCTTTTCCCCATTCAAAAAAAATGGGTCCTCCCCCTGCTCACCCCCCATAAAATTAGAGAACTCCAGCTTGAATTTATTTAAAATTTTGCATTTGTTTTCCTTATGAAGCCAAGTTTTCGTAATTATTTTTTTTTTCCTCTGCAATCACAAAGGCTGTTAAAATGATATACTGGAGTCATACAATGACTTGGTTCTAAGAGCTAAAATTTCAGAATAACAATCATTAAAGTACTGCCAACACAGTTTTGATCAGCCAGCGCTGTGCTGGCTTGAATCAGATTTCAGTCAATAAACCAGAGGTGAAAGGAGCTGCTGCTCATCCTCTGTGAGAACTCCCTTTTCTTTATTCACAATTCAATGCAGCAGCTAGAATTTCTTCAAAAGACACGAAGGTTAAGTGTCAAAGCAACAGGCCAGTCTATTCTGTGCCATATAGATGGAACTGTGGGTTTGTGAACAAGTTCTTAAGTGCGTGTTGCCATTGAAATAGCATTGATTTGGGTTTGAACTTGGATGGTCAGCAAAGGGCTTTCCGACCCTTTACTGCCCATGGGGAGCCTGTCAGACAAATCTGGCAAAGCTTAGCTAAACTTTATTTTGATACAAGTGTTTTTCCTGTGATCATGTAGTCAAAGAACTTTCAATGAGTAAGTGAACTGGTAAAATCTGTTAGTGCTCTGGGATGTAGCTAATTATCAATAGACACCAATGATTTTTTTTTTTTTAATGTGATTATCTGTAGTTTAACCTGTCCTATCCATTGTGATGGATCTGCCATTAATTTCTACCTTTTTCCCCCCTTTTTTGCCAACGTTAAGTGGCTAAAAGCCAAGGTAAGAAGTGTTATTTCTCCTTTGACCCACAGTGCCTCATGTGACTGATAGTAGAGGCTGCAGAACCATTAAAACTGAAAACTAGCGCTCTCTTATGCTCTCCTCTGCTTTCCATAGGATACTTAGATTAAACATGCTATACTTGTTTTGTTTTTTTATTTACAGCATTTAGTGTCTGTCAATATATCTGTGATACATTGACATCTGCATTTATACATAGTTACATTAATTTCTCTAACACATGTAGTGCTTTGCTCTGAATTCAGTAGATGCCTTGATTCCCTTCACTTACATTTTTTTGCAGGAGACTTCCCAGACAACCTGAATGACTCTGCTAGTCAAATAGCAGGGGCAAATTGAGAAATTCTGGGCCCATGCTGACTGTATTGTACTGTCAGTGTTAAAGTTTGAGTTAAATTATTAACACCTGAATGGAGATGAACAGAAATGCGGCTTCCCTTTAAAGAAAATAGGATGTAAGAGATTTGTGCATGAACCTGTCAATTGCCTACCTTTCTGATGTCTGTTGTAAATTAATAGTAAAAATAACATTGAGCTTTTATTTAGACTCTTTGTATTTACTGGTGTCTGTCTTGCGCGTTGCTGAAAACTTGCTGTTTGACAGCTGTCTGGGAATTCTCACTTCATATTCTTACACTTAAAAAAAAAAAAAAAGCTGTCAATAATAGAGCTGCTCTGTTATAAAAATAAAATCATGTTTTCCCTTATTTCAGCATGGAAATAACCAGCCTGCAAGAACTGGCACCTTGTCAAGAACAAATCCGCCTACACAAAAACCACCAAGTCCTCCTATGTCAGGCCGGGGAACTCTGGGGTAAGGATGAAGACTGCTTGGTCCTGCCTGTGCCCTGTGCAATAGAAAGTTTTACTTATGCCAGTGTTGGTGTTTCTTAAATGTGTGGCTAGGTGGCAATTCTGACTGCCTTTAGCAAAAAACACAATGACCTTTTCTATGTAAAACCTTTCGGCTGCATTGACTCTTAATTTCATGATGACCTCTTAAAGGAATGTTTTTTCATGGGGGAAGGATTTATTATAGATATTGGTAAATGAGAAGGGAGAAGGTAATTGCTATTCCTAATTTTTGGGGAGAAAACCTTAGTGACACAAAAGAGTATCAGTAGAGTTTTAACTTCAGTTGGGGAAAGACTTATTTGTTAAAGTTTTTATCTACTCATTTCTCAATACTATAAGAGGTACAAAATGGCTGCTAGTGCAAAATTCATGGCATTGTGAACATATTGGCAACATTGATTCTTGCAGACTTGAGCAGTTTTATGCTTAAATGAGGAAGGATTTTGCTATTCCCACGTCCCACTGTGACCAGAGTTCCCTGCTGTAGCATCTATTTTTTGTGGACCTATGGGGAGTGAAATCTGCTTATCTTGGTGTGCCAGCAAGTAGTTGTTGGTAGAGACCAGAATGTTAATACTTGAGAAGCTCAGAGCACGTGCCATATGGTTTTGTCTGTTCAGCTGTGCAACATCTTCCAAAAGGCATCCTAAATAAGACCTTCTACCTATTTGTCACTCTCAGTCTTCCCTGTATGCTGTGGGTAGGATTGAGGTACTGTAAAGCTGGCTGGCATGGTTGTGTTGGCTTCAGGTTTGTTGTCTGGCAGAGGTGGGGAGCTGGAAAAATGAGGAATAATGAGACGGAACAGGATAGGGATGAGGAGCAATGGTCAAGGAAAATTGAAAGCAGCAGCTCCTTTTGTCGAAGACTTAGTGATTTTTAATCCTGATTTGGTGCTTTGCTGCTTCATGATGTCAGTGGTGTTGTGTATCCTGCAGAGAAATTACCCTAGAGGTTTCCTCACTGTGTTTTGTGAAAATTCCCATTGCTCAAGGGCATGCAATCAGTATTCCTATTGTCTCTCTTATCCCAGCTGAGAAAGAGTTGTTTATCAGCTCTGGGAAGCTGGGTAGTGCTTTCATGTCCTCTTGGACATTTTCTAGCGAAACAGCAGCGTTGATGTACTGGTGAGCTGCCTCTCCAGTGCTTCCCCCGTGAATGAGCCAGAGCTGTTGGGTTGCCTTAGCTCATGCCTGATAAGGATTAATCAGCCGAATGTCGTTTCCAGATGAGCTTGACAAGAGGCAGCAGTTGGCTGAGGGGGAGGAATAATGTGGGTTCGTAACACAGATTTCTATCTGCCCTTCTTGTTCAGGAAGTACAGCTCCTGTCTTGAGCAGCCGTGTTCTGCCAAAGCATGAAATATCATAGACATGACTGTTTCCCTAATATATGCAGGGGAAAAAAAAACCACGCTAAAAGCCGCAAGGATACAACTCTTCTCCCTTTTATCCAGAAAACAGAGATAGGCATGTAAAATCAGAACCAGCTTGGTGTGTAATACAGGCCTTTAAGTACCTGCTGCCTGTTGTGCAGCTTGTCCCTCCGAGGCGGGACTATCTAAAAGGAATATGGTTGGGAGGGAATCCTGCACAGAAATCATGTGGGCTGAAAAGGGAAATGGACTGTGGGAAGCAGGGGGTCCCTTCATTGGACCAGGGAGAGACTGTGGAAAACCTTGGGTGATGCTCGGGCTGGAAGTACCACAGGAGGAGGAATTGCTGGGGCTGGAGTGAGGGAGTAGTTGCAGTTGTGCCCTGAGGGTCCTGGGGCAGAACAAGGCCTTGTACTCCCTTTACCCTCCCTGGTGGCAGTGGGCATCAGCACCCCACTGAAGCATCAGGAGACGGTGAGGTTGGGGGAGCTGGGCACTGTCAGGAAAGAATGTGTTCCTCCCTTGTATAAGGCTGGCAGAAAAGCAATGGGAAGAATTGGACTTGAGTTATGAAAAAAAATTGGTTTTGACTTCTCTGGTGCTTAGGAGTTTGAGTTCTGCAGTGAAGCTGAGAAGAATAAAGGAGAAACTGAGGCATGGCTGAACCTGAGGATGTAGCGGGGCTTTGCTTTTGACAATATTGTACAGGCAAAATAAGTTGTACTACAGAGCTGAGTAGTAGTTCATATTGCCAGTGCATTCCAAGGTAGAGTACTTTAAAACATGAATTTTTCAAGGTTACTTATGCTGGAAGTATATTTAAAATCTTCCCTGCTTATCTTTTTATTTGACGGTATTTGGAGCACTATCTTTTACAACTGAAAAGCATACTTTCTTTATTTTTCCCACGACTGATCTCTTTTGGCAGATCTGTAGGTGATGGCAGTCTGCATTTTAAAATCAGCTGAAGTTCTTTATATAGACAAACTAATTTACAAACACCATAGTGCATGCAAACAATTGTGGTATTTCCACTTTTCTCTTTGCGAGGTTTTAATAATAAAATGTGATAGTTAAAATGTAGTACTATTGCATTCCATATTGTAAAAAGGAAGTCAATAAGCTGCTTAAAATGTCAGGAAGCTGTATAACTTTTCGACTTGGTTATAACCAGAAATTGAACAAATGATTAAATGCCAGTAGTTTAGTATTTTTGTTTTTGCTTAGCTGGTGCGTTGCCAAATTCCACGTCTTGCAAGGGATCTCTTAGTTACTGATGAGAACTGAAGAGCTCTGCAGTTCAGTACAATAAATCCACTGTTCTTAAGGCAGTAATGGGTCTGGTAAATAGATCTCAAAAGATCTGTGGTATATTTCTGACTTGATACAGACTGCTAGGTGACCTTGGAAATCTCTGTCCTTCACTTTCGTGGGCTGCAAAAATGGAGACAATAAAGTTCATCTGTGAGACACTTCAAAATCTGTTTAAGTGATACGAGATCGCTTGATTACCGTGTGAAACAACACTGTTGGGAAGAGCACAGAGCACTGGTGATTGCAAATGTAACTTGTTCTGTGAATCTTTCAGCCTTACTCCTGTCTTAATGAACTGAATGCCTTTAGCCAAGAATACTTCTGGAAAGCATTTGGAGGGAAGGGGAAGGGGGAAAGAGGAGAGTTAGAGTGGAAGAGTTGGTCACATGCAGTGCACTGAAAGGTAACCCCAGAATGTTACACAGGTATAACTATTTTATGTTACGTAGTTCAAAGAATAGACCTGAGTAGTAAACTTTAGTTTAGGCTTTTTTAACCAGTTTATGTGCTGCAGGCACACTTGCATGAATCTATCTACAGAAGAGAATTTTAGAGAGTTTATTGTAACCTGTCTACCCTGCCTGGTGGAACTGGTTTAATACACTGTAATGTGGGTCTCTGTGCAGTGATCTCTCTTGAAAATTTTAAGAAAGCAAGTGGCTTCACCACTTTATTAATTTATCATTTTGATCTTCTGATCCTTTATTATTGTCTTGATTTTTTTTTTTTTCCCTCCCTTGACCAGACGAAATACTCCGTACAAAACCCTGGAGCCAGTTAAACCACCAACAGTCCCCAATGATTATATGACCAGTCCTGCCAGACTGGGCAGTCAGCACAGTCCAGGAAGGACAGCTTCCTTGAACCAGAGACCAAGAACACACAGGTAAAGTGTTTTCTCCCTGTAGCTCTTTCTTGCCTGGCATACTGATGCTTGCTGAAGTCATGTAAAAGCTTTGAAGCTTTGTGCCTATTGGCTTTTTGTTAAAGGCAAAATTCTACCACTCTTGCATTCATAGAACTTCACTGTATCATTGACTTCTCTAACACATAGAAGTGTCTTCATATTCTCTATAGAAGCCTCATTGTATCTAGCAACTTAATTCCATAACCACAGGCCTCATTTTATATAGTCAACTTATTTTGTTCTATGGTATTTGTTTCCCAAGAATAAGCAAAACTTCAAAATTTATGCAGTTGCAAGGTATAGGGTAGTGATGGGTCCTAATGGGTTTAAAGCTGCTTTGTTAACCTTAGTCTAAAATACACTTAGGCTTTTTTGTTGTTGTTGTTTTCGAGATCACTAATGGCAAAGGGAGGTTTCTGTTGATTAGAAACACTGTAATGAAGGTAGTCTGAAAGAGCTGATTGCTTTCTTTTGGCTAAAACTTAATGCTCATAATCAGTGCTAGCATGATAAAAGCAGAAAATAAAAGCTCTTCCCAGAGCAGGTGTTGGCAGCAGCGAGATGTTTCCATGTGTTTAAGGCTTTGATGAGAGAGTAGTCCGCGTTTTGGGTGAGAAAGGTGTTCAGAGTTTACCTTTTTTTTAAAATAATTTTTTTTCTGAGGCTGGAAGGCTGGATCTTTCTTTGCACTTCTTGAGCGAGTTCAGTTTTTTCAATTTATCTTTATCATACGCTCCAAACTGCAGGGGAAAAAACAGATGAAAGAATTCAATGTAGTTAGAAGAGGTTAGCTTGTTTTTCAGGGAGCTTCTTAATTTTTGAGGGTTTTCTTAAATAACTCCCAGTAGGCAGTTAAACACTGTAGGTCACTAATAGAAGTTGAGAAAGTATTTTGAACATAGTTGATCATGAAATATTGCCAAAATGAAATAACTTCTAAATCTGGCTGCAATGAAGATCTTGTTAATCTGTTTAGCTGGCTACTGTGAATGCTCCCTGCTCTTGTCTCACAAGATCTTTTATGTAGACCGCAGTTAGAAATTCAGCTGCAACCATGGTGACGAGATCAAGGTCTTCAGCAGACAGAACGCTAATTTTGAAGGAATTATCTTTGCTTCCATTTCAGATCACTGATTTTCTTTTTTTGTAACTGTCATTTTCTTAAGATATGTTTGAATGATTTGTCCTTGACTGTTGACAGTACTGATTTGTAGCTACCCAGGAATGGTAAATAAACTATAACATCACTGACTGGTTTAACATGGATGAGTTAAAGTGGTGTTTTGGCTTCAAGACATCTTGGCTACTTAGTTCCCTTTGTATTATCCATTTAATTCATGTAAATTCAAACCCTGGCCCGAGGAGTGCTCTCAGATAAGAATAGGACAGATTCTGCCTAAATCTTGATTCTTTTTCAGCTCCCTCACTGAAAAGAAGTGTTGTGTCCTCCAAAAGCATGTGTAAAAATGTTATCCAGTAGTTTACTACAATTATGTTCTGTAATAAAACCTGTATTGCTGGCCTCTAATTTGTATATTATATAATGGTGCTTAGACAAATTGTGACCTGGCTGTCCTGTTACCTTTCAGACTCTCTTAGAAACTGTCCTCGTTCCAGTGGGAACAGAAACAGACTTCTCATACGCGAAAAGTTTGTGTGTGAGCCAGGGAGGGTGTTAGTTACACAGAAAATTATCCACACCATAACCCACACCCCACCCCAACTGTTTTATTTTGGCTGTTCTCAGTTTAAAAGTTCTTAATCTAAACTTCTGTTCTGACTAGAGGAAATGTTCCTTCAGTTGACAGCGTAAATAATCTTAAAAATTATTTATAGTTTAGGCATGAACTCTGCCAGCCCGAGCTTACTGATTTCACTTATTACAAGGCCGCTGAACTATTCTTGCAGTTTCTACTCCATTGCCTAGAACTGGTATGGTTGCTTAGCTTTTTATTTTTAAAAGCATTTAATTAGACATTTTATCCATAGTGATGTTTATCAGCTTAGCTAATTCCATTTATTGGGAGTGTAATGCATCCAGACTTGATTAGCTGTACGCAATAGTAGGTAGAGACAGAGGCATTTTATAGGGGATTTTTCAACAGTCTGCAATTGAGTTAGGCCAGCAGAGCTCGCACAAGAAGTATGACCGTTGGTAGGCCTTGGCAGGAAATGCTGTGCCTAATACTTTGTGTTTTCCTTTTACAGCGGTAGTAGTGGAGGAAGCGGCAGTCGAGAGAACAGTGGAAGCAGCAGTATTGGCATTCCCATTGCCGTGCCTACACCTTCACCCCCAACCATTGGTCCAGGTAGGTGGGACTCTCCCCGTGTTAACTTAAGGCTCTCACGTCAGTCGCTTGAGTTTGTGGAGGGATTGTGACTGAATATGAGGGGATAGAAACTGAAGCACAGTCCTAGTCAGGAAATAACTTACAAGTGCTGTCATCTAGAGGTTTAATTCTTTACCAGAAGTACTTGTAGAGCAATCACTTATGGAATAGCACGTGGTTAAAATATCGTTGTTGGTCCATGTTTTTACAAGCAAGTCGGGGAGGGGAGGCTATAGGAGAAGTGGTGTATGCTTTTAAAGCTTAAGTGTATTATTGAATGCCTGTTCTACAATTTGGCATATTTTGATACCCTGACAAACAGCAGCAACTATGTACATGTTTGATGGGAAATGTTCTCTTCTGAAATAGCCTTCTAACTTTGCCATCTGCCAATGGTGGTATGTATCTATTTTTAATTAAATAAAAGTCTTTACTTCAAATACTTCTTTCTTTATTATAAGCCAGCAGGGTTATTACCTTGGTAATAAACCAACTCAGTCACTCATTTACTATCTGTGTATTTTGTAAGCACATAAAGCTAATTTGCGCAGGAAAACAGTGGAGTTTTGGTGTAATGTAATTTTGCTGTTGCACCTCTTAAATGTCTGTTCCTTGGATGACAAATCTTCACTTTCTTATGCACATGTAGGCTTTCCTTTCCCAGGTATTTCTGATCCTGCAGTGGTACATACAGACGTGAAATCTTACTATGGTCTGGCATCTTATAAAAGTCAATGAGAATAAAGATCTGCCGGTACAGAACCCTGTGTAGGGTCAGGGCCTCTGTTTGTATCAGTTGACCAGA
Source organism: Nycticryphes semicollaris (assembly GCA_013400055.1). Taxonomy (NCBI): domain Eukaryota; kingdom Metazoa; phylum Chordata; class Aves; order Charadriiformes; family Rostratulidae; genus Nycticryphes; species Nycticryphes semicollaris. Next base: position 145,213 of record VXBJ01004439.1, read on the forward strand.
GCTGAATTTCTGAATTTATTTGGGCAGCCTATCAAGTGCCCCTGCTTTCTTATTTGTTTGGGGGTATTTTTTTGGTGTTTCTCTTTTTTTTTTTTTTTTTTTAAATAAACAGCCTAATTGGGAATATAAACTATTTTATTAGCACACATTTCTGTTCCTCCTCCTCCTGGAGCCCCGCCAGCACCACCACTGCCACCACCTCTCCTGATGGGCAGTCTGATAGGTGAGACTTGTGTCAATGCTGAAGTGATTGCAGTCGTGCTGCATAATCAATAATCATCTCTTCCTAATGGACTTAGGGTGGTTTTGATTCTGTAGGGGGGGTCTACGTGATTTTAGTATAAAAATCAGTTCTGGGAATTTTTGTTTGTTTGTTTTTAAACAAATCTAATCTCCACTAATTTCCTGTGGTTAAAGCCTCTGAAGGTAAATGGGTAAGGTGTGGGGAGGAAGACTGCCGGTTGCTTGAAATCTCTGTTCCCAATAAAGCTAATAATCAATTAGCCTCAATGTTGGTAATTCTGCTGTATCACTCACTCCTGCTGCTGAAACTAAGCCACAACGTTTGCACTCTGGCTTAAAAATGGTAGCCCAGGTGTAGGGTGATGTATGTATTCTGTCCTGTGGGCATAAGGTGATTGAAAAGCAGGGCTGTCTGTCATGGTGGCTTAGCTTTGATTCTGTAATGCTGCAGGTGGGTGGCAAACGGGAAGGCTTGAGAGTACAAAATAACAATTCTTGAAAAATTGCTTCAAGCATTCCCTGTAGCTGTTAGGATGAGATCTAGAAGTCGTACTTTCCAAAGCAGGCAGGAAAAAATACCCCACCCTTTCCTGTCACAGGCTGATGACAAAATTCAGTGATTGTGTTATGAGACTTTGGAGGCTTTGACCCACATAACCCTTTGCACTTTCCCTTACTGAAGTGTTAAGTGAAAGTGACTTTGGATGGCATTACAGGACTGCAAACTTCTGATCACACACTGTTTGTGTATATATATGTGTGTGTGCATTGTTGTATATATTTATATATACTTGTATAAGATATATACATATATATATAAAAGCACAAAACCTTTTGTTGCAAAACAATTTTTGCACTTAAAAATTGCATTGATCCATGTGACCTCAACGTGTGAGATTCATTAGTTTGCAAGAAGTGATTTTTCTTAGCTGTCAAGTTAATCCCACAGAGAACTTAAATTGTTTTATTAACCTTGAAGTTTGTGCAGCAACCACATGGAAGGTAAATATGGGTGTTCACCCTGAAGAATGAGTGACACGTCTTTCTGTCAGCTGGCATTGGTGATTCCAATTTGTTAGTGCAAATCCCATCAATATAAAGGCACAACTAGCAAATATGGTTGATAAATGGGTCTGAAGCTCACGATGTTTGTTTTACTGTTTTGTTAGCGTGTCTTTTTATTTTAGATTGGAGACAAGTTCTGGTTCACAATGGAAAACATTTGCTTTGAGCAGAATGTGGATATTATTTTTTTCTGTGTGCTTTTTAATAAAGGGTACTGCATGTACAATGATTGAGATATGCTTAGGAGTTGGAAGCTGATGCAATTTTCCAATCCAGTCTCTCAAAGTATTTCTCAGCATTTCTCAAATGCCCTTTATGTGAATGTTGGTTTATGTTCTGTGCATTTTTTCTCATTATTGGTGATAACAGGGATATTTGTTTTCTGTAAATCTCCTGTTACTGGCCTTAAATTATTGGAGACCTGTGATCAAGTATTTCCCATGTTCTGGGCTTTTTCTGTTTTCTGCATTCTATCCCAAGTAATGCTCTGCTTAAGTCTTTTCCTTGGTTCCTCTGGCTAATGCTTTTCAGCTGCTCCGGGTTCAGCTCCTGGTTCCCAGTATGGCACAATGACCAGGCAAATCTCGCGACACAACTCTACCACTTCTTCAGCATCTTCTGGTGGATACAGACGGAATCCTTCTGTGACTGCCCCATTTTCTGCTCAACCTCATGTTAATGGCGGGCCTCTTTATTCTCAAAATTCAAGTAAGCTGCCTGAGCTCTGAAATCACAAACTGTTTTGAGCAAAATGATTGTAAAAGCATGCATGGCATTTTAATTCATTTATGAAGAGCATTAATCAGATTACTGCTTTCTTTCCTAAAATAGGAGGAAAAACAAACAAGAAAAACCATATTGAAGTTGTACAGTGATTGCACTATATGCAATTATACTGTTTTCCCCTCTGACTTGTTTGCTGTTACTCATGACAAGAAATTATTATGATTGCCTATCTAATTATAGGCACATTATACTTAGCGTTTCAGGTGTGCTTGGAGAACATAAACTAAAACCAGATTATGGAGTTTTTTTGCAGGAGACCTACTATAGTTGTAGTACAGTGCCCCCACTACAGGGCTAGGGGCAAGAGAGTACTGTCAGAGCGCAGTGCTCATGCCACAAACTTTTCCCATTACCCAATTCCTCCCTGTCTCTGTCTCTTTCATAAATCCTTTCCTGATTCCGAGTTTCTCCTTTGTTCTTAGTTTTAAGCTTGACTATTAAAGATGAAGTCAGTCTCCCTCTCTCTAGCAGACGACTACTCTTTGCTTCCACGCTAGTAGTAGTATAGATGGACAGGAATAAGGGAAGGGATGGATGCCATGGGCAAGTGGGCAGGTTTTAGCCAGTGGCATCCTGCCAAGCTACTCAGTAGGGAAACAATGTTCACTGCAGAAAGATCTGCAAGATAAGGATCTACCTGAGCGTTAGTTGAAAGCTTTCTATCAGGAAACTTCTTCCGTGCCATTTCCATAAATTTTGACCAGATATGCATAGAGGAGTGATAGTCCTCCAATGGTTTCTGGTGGTGGTCTTCAGCGTGCCAACTCTGTAAGCTTCAAAGTGATATTTCTTTTGAAAAGAAACGTTGGTGTTTGGGCTGAAGATCACTTTGGACCAGTGTTTGCTGTTGTGTACTTATCCTTAAGGAAGGAACGTGTATAAAATGTTTGAGACACTGAGGTGAAGAGTTTTCTCAGTGTTTTAGATGCATTGGTTTTTGTAGACAGACATAATACCTATCTATTTTCTAATCTTGATTTTCTTCATACTCTGTCTCTCCTATACTGGTTCTTCATTTTCCTCCACACTCTTGTGCCCCCAAACTAATTCACCACAACAACAGATACTCCTTCCTGTTTGAATAAACAGGGCTTTACAGGAAATAATACAGTTGTCTTAAATGCTGTGCACACCACTGTTTTTGTACTTCTACATTTGTCCAAAGCAATTTTTTGCTCAAATGCAGGTGCTATTCCTTACTCTAGCCTCTCTGGTGTTTTCAAAATACTGATTGTCAATATTTTTAAACAGTATTTTGATGGGTGTGTTTTACTACTTTAAACTGTTTTCCTCTGTTTCTATAACTGGTGATTTTTTTTAATTTTTAATGCTACTGTCTTGACACTAAATCCAGGTCCCACGTTTCCTTAAGGTTTTACTTTTCATGCTAACAAATACTCTGTTTTTTCTTAGATGTTTACTTCAATTTTGTGAGAAACCTATTTGTTCTCCCTCTTTTATTGATCATTTCTCCCATACAGTTTATTTGATTATTGGTTTTGTAATGAACTAAATGCTCCATTTTTATTCATCAAACATTAATCTTAGTTATGGCTTTATTTAAAACTGTTGCTTACTTGGAAGTACAGAACCTCTTTCAAATTTGGTTCCAGCTGGATTACCCTGTTGAATTCGCACCTTCACAGGAATTTCTCAGCTTCAGTGCAGGAGAAATTCTACTGAGAAGGGGCACGGTATAAACAAATGACTTGTTTTGTGGTTTTTTGTTCTTTGTTTGTTTTTTATTCCCTGCCACCCCCTGTCATGGGGAGCCATCCTGCCAGAGCTGGAATGGCATACCCTAGGGCTGCCAGGCCCCTTTCCCTACCCATAAAGGGTAGAGTTGAACATCTCTGCTGTCAGCCCAGCATCTCTGAGCGCTGGTGCCATGTGCCTCGTAGCTCATTACCCACCAAATCTCAGTACACACTTCAGAGAAGAGCTTGTGAGTACTTCCTGAGCAGCTCTGAGCACTAGTGTAGTCAGTCATAGCTGTTGAAGCCTTTGCCAGCCTCTCAGGTCACTGAATGCCTTCTAACAAAAAAAGACTTAATAATTTAAAGTAAAGCTTCATTCTGCTCTAAAGCCATCTGGTTTTCCTGCCAACAAGCAAAAAGGTCCTTTTTTTCTCTGTAAAGCAAAACCAAACTAAGGCAAGCCACTGTCCCCCACCCCTGCAGAACGAAGGTACAAGAGGTGCTCTCTGTGTGAATATTAAGTATTGATGTTGCAGCACAGTTTCCCTTGTCTTAGTCTTTGCTCTTTGTCACGGCTGCTTTGCTGCACTTGCTGTAGCACTCTTATTTTGGAGAAGTCCAGAATCCTGCGACACGTCACTTCGGCTAGCGTACTTCTAAAGGATAACGACTAAATTTGAGCAGTCCTTGTCTGGCAGGAAGACAAAAAGCTGAGTTTTGTGTGCTCCCCAAGTGAATCAGAGCAAGCCCCTTCACACCTGCTCCCCGTGAGCTCCCAGGTGCATGGCCTGGGCTCGGCTTTTTGTTCATCTGAGCACCGGGGCACGCTTGGCTTTTCCGTCCTCGGTTGGGTAACCGGGAATTCAGCCTGGTTGGGAACACAAGCTTGAAGAAGGTTCTTCCGTGTGCGTGTTCTTGTTGTTCTTTACATACTTTGTTTTGTGGTCCTCGTTACTGACGGCTGCTTTTGTTTGTTTCCTTTTTTTTTTTCTTTTTTTTTTTTTTTTCCTTTGTGTGTTTGACTTTCCCCAACACGGTGTGTGTGTTGCTACCAGTTTCTATTGCTCCACCCCCTCCCCCTATGCCTCAGTTGACTCCACAGATACCTCTCACAGGCTTCGTGGCCAGGGTGCAGGAAAACAGTAAGTTTGGACAAGCTGAGCTGTTAAAGGGTAGAGCCTACTTTCTTCTAGCATGCATGGCTGGCAAGTCAGACTCTATTTTGTTTCCTTTTCCAGAAGCTAATACCATCTTGCATTCTAGTGTCAATATGCTATTGGAGCTGAAGGGCACACTCTTCAATATTTTTATAACATGTGCATGATTATTACTGACCCATTTAAGTTCTGAACTGCAAATTTATTACAGAAATACAGTGTGAAATATATGGCATACGCTTGGCGCGAAATAGAAATGGATCTTAATTAAAAATATTAATTTAATGTTGAATCATCCTGCCTGAGGCTTTTTCACTAGGGATAATTGATTAGTTTTTATTCGAAAGGCTTCTGTAGGCTGTCAAAATACGTACTGTGTAACCATTGATTCTAATAGTGTAGTAGTTTTCAGGAAGCTGTACAGTCAGTTGAAAATGTGGACTCTTACGATCTAATGCCATTGCAAAGGAGCTTGTAAGGTATTTCTCCTCTCAGCAGCCTTTCATTCTCCATTTCTTTGTGTTCTCTGGCCAAATTTCCCTACTGAGCTTCTCGCAGCACAACTCTGCTTGTTAGGTTTGAGGAAGATACTCTCCCTGGGTATGATCTGTGCCGCAGGGTATTTTATACTGGTAACTCTGCTTTTACCATTACTGTTTGATTCATTTCAGGTGAGTGTTCCTGTCACAAATGCTAGTGCAGCTGTAAAGGCATGTTGTTGGTGCAGGGACATCTTTGCTGCAGGAGTAGGGTGCAGTTCTGTAAACAAGGAAATGAATGCAGTGTAGGTAGGGCATGAAGTAAGTATAAAACATTTTTAAAGTGGGAGCCATAGTGAGGTTTGCCAGGGTCTCAGGGGCTACTAAAGCTATAGAGCTCCAGTATACTTTTAGGAGCCCCCAGATCTGATGAGTGCTGATGTTCAGCTTCCCATTAGAGCTTTTCAATAGTCATGTTCCGAGCACTCCCCTAGAGAAGGAGGCGTCTCTCTGCTTCTCATTCAAAAAGAAGGTATTTTGGTGTTGTGCTCGGTAAATACTAACAATCGTGTTGGTGTAGAATAGTATGCCACAAAATTGTGTTGAACCTTTCCAAAATTTTCCAAAGTTTAGAGGTGAACCTACTGAAGATGAAGGTTACAGAATGTCTTCACTTGCAGATAAACTTGAGAGAATTGACACCTGCTTCTGAATTGTTCCAAGTATTGTCCTCCTGGAGATAACAGCCCTTGGGAGAGCAGAGGTGAAAGGGACAGACTTAACGCGTGTCTGCAACAACAAAATGCAAGCTGCTGACTTGTGAATGAGATTGCAGCAAAAATAGCTGAAGCTTGAAATCCGGTCTTAGGAATTGTTCTTTTTATTTTCTTTCTTTTTAACAGTCCCTTGGGTTTGAAACTTCTATAACGAGTATGGCTTTGAGCTGCTGCTGCCTCATTCCGGAGGCAGGGGTGCGTGTGGCAGTCTGCGCATACGCTCAGCAAAGCTGGCTGGGGAGGCTGTCGTTGAGTTTTGGCAATGTGTGCTAGACTTTCATCTGCCTCGTTTTCTGGAAGAAATCTACGGGGGAGTGGAGTTACGGAGACATGCAGGGAGGCTTGTCTTTTCGTTATCGTAAAGATCTGTGGGCTTGGAAAGCAACATCCTCTGCTCCGTGGACTTCTTTCAGAGGACAAGGACAGAGGGCTTAGAAACTATGCAATGCCTGTTCTTTTTTTCCTGCGCCCTGTGCCCAAACTGTGAGTATCTCCTTCAGAGAGGTTTTCCAGTGTGTCCGGTGCCCAGGGACAACTGACTGGATGTAAATTGCTGTACTGTCACACCCCGTCCTTTCAAAAGGAGTCCACTGTAAAGAACAGGGACGTGCATACATAGGAGAGAAGGTGTCTCAATTTGGAGCTGTATAAATGCTGGTCCTTTTACCCTTTCACATTTAGTGTGGTTTTCTGTATGCTTTTTTTCCCCCTCCCCTAGGAAAAGTAATGGTATTCCATAGTCTGCCTCTTTTAAGTTCAGAACCAGGAAAAATCTATCTTGAAATCCAAGAGACAGGTGGATACTTCCATAGGGTAGCACTTGTCTAACTTTCTGTTCCATTCTCTTCCCTTGTTTAAATGTGAAGTTGAATTGTTTCCCATAAAGCATGCAGTTTGCATTGCACCACAGTTAGGGTATGTGTTGGCGCTTCCACACTTGCATTTCCTGCCCTCTTTTCTTCTTTTGAAATAAGCAACCTCATTGTTGAATAAATACAACTTTTTGCATTTCTTAAGGTAAGGATTTCTCAGGATCTCAAAGGATTGTGTTTCAATACTGCTTTTCTTTCCTGGCTGCAGATGGAAATTAAGGGGAGAAATACATTTTGTGAAAGATGTGCCGAAATTACTGCACAAAACCAATCCATTCATAAACAGTGTTTGTCGTGTGTCTGTGGTGGATTAATGAAGCCTGCCTGTGAGTGCTGTTCAGTAACACAAGCAAGACGTAGCGTTCACTCGGCCAAAGACTTTGTTAGTCTGTCTCCAAGTGACATAAATGGGTTTCTGTATGGGAGAGGAATCACTAATACAGTGGCAGCCAGTCTTCCTGATGAAGAGGGCTGTGGGCTGTAGAGCTCAGCTGGTCAAACTGAAGAGGAGCTGGGCTTGCAGGTGAAGAATAGGATTAGCTCTTCAAGGGGTAGAGAGCGAGCTGGGTGCCAGGGCTGAGGCAGCCTCTGCCCCAGCAGCTCCTGCTCTCTTGCAGCAGGAGATTTGGCCAGTCTGACCCAGGTAGGCCACTGTCAGGGGCATGTGGCTGAAGAGCAAAGGGTAGTCACTACCAGAGGTGAAAGTAGAGAGCATTGAAGCAAACAAACCCAATTTCTGATTTCCAGTGCCCTTGTAACTCGGAGTAGCTAGAGCTTCACTCTGTTCTTTCCATGCCCTGCAGCTTGGCTTTTTTCTCAAAATTAGTGTAGTGTGTTGGAGCTACATGTTCTGGAGTACATGCCCAGCCTGATGGCTCCTTCCAGTCAAACCTTTTCTGGAGTAGCAGTTTTCAGCCTGTTTTCAATGTGCAGACTCCCAAATGTCTTGTAATTGAGTCTGTATCGCTGTAACAAAGTTGATTTTAGTGACAGTAGCTTCTTTTCAGTAACTTCCAGCTTTGTAGCGCTCACACCTAGGTCCATGTGTAGTGGACCACAGTTCCAAAGGAGTAGGATGACTTGATGTGTCATATCTAAGCATGCTCTCTCTCTCCTTTGCTGCCAGCTGCTGTGAACATTACTGTAGACTAATTTGATGAACTGATTGTAAGAGTGATTTGTACCCTAATGCCCTTCTCTTTTTCCCTTTCCCAAAGCAACTTGTAATTGTGCTGATTGGAGAATCTCAGGGCAGGGATTTGACATTTTGGATTATAGGCTTAATTCCTTGAGCACTTTTTCCCCAAGAGCAGCAGCTGCCTGTTGTAGTTTTACATTTGTGAATTGAATCCTGGATGTGTGCACACACACAAGCTAGTCTGCAAGATAAGGGTCTGTACAAAGCTTTTCTTCTGCAGCAGGATTGTTTGTTTGGCTTTCTCTTACCTGGTTAAATCTTAAGCATTAGTATCTTCTCTTTTTTGTGAACCAGGTCTTTTTGTCCCATTAATGCTAGCTTGGAGAGAGAATGAACGCAAGGAAGCAGTGTTCAGAATTAAGTTAAAGTGATTGTTATAGACAGAGGATTTGTTTAAAAAAAATAATCCAGCTGGTGGTCCAGACCAGAGGCCTGTTGCTGCCTGGCTCAGAGGGTGCCACTCGGAGTCCTCCCATAGCCAATGCTGCAGCTAGCCCCTCAGCGAGCCCCTCAGCGCATGGGTGTCGGAGCAGGAAGCTTTCCTCTCTGCTGGTGTTCAGCTTATGCCCTGCAGCATGTGCTTTGACTCTAGTAGCATTTTATACATAGATTTGACCACTAATAACAAATGTAGTTGTATGTTGTAGCTGTAACGACAAAGCCTCTGTTTCTAATCAGTGCATGGTATTATAGTGCATGCTGTGTGTGTTGTCTCCCCGCCCCTTTTATTTACAGTGCACAGCCTCAGGTTTGTTTGCATCTCCACACTGGTTTGATTTAAGAAAAAATAAAATAAAATAATCTCCCAACGTTTCTAGTTGCCGATAGCCCGACTCCTCCCCCCCCACCGCCTCCTGATGAGATGCCGATGTTTGATGACTCTCCTCCTCCTCCCCCCCCGCCCCCCGTGGATTATGAGGATGAGGAGGCTGCTGTTGTGCAGTACAACGATCCCTATGCAGATGGAGATCCTGCTTGGGCACCTAAAAACTATATAGAGAAAGGTAAGAGAAGCGTTGCAAGTCTGTGTTAATGCGTTATCAGAGGATTAACGGTATCTGAAGGAATGAAGGACTTCGTTTGAGTCTGATTAAAACAATCATTGTCCCTGCTAAGTCAGAACTCAAACCGTTCTTCTCTCAGTTTGTCTGTGGCTACACCTAATGTGATAAAATGTAATCCTTCTTTGGAAGGATTATAAAATACCTTCAAGCATTCTAGAATGGATTAAACAAAAATAAAAATCCTTTGTTTGAGAACCAGATGTAAATTGGATGGTTTTGGTCGTTGCTGAGCTGCTGGAGTGTCTGTAGCTACCTCAGGGTTGCTGGGCAATCATCTAGAAAGCGTTGCTGAAAGGCCAGAAAGACCCAGCTCGATTTATCCCATCAAACTAACCACCCAGGGCGGATCGTCGGGCTTTCAACTATCAAATGGAGTGAGGCTCCCTTGGAGATTGATCAGTGACTCTAGATCAGCAGGCTGTGAACTCAGAGTGAAAATACCTTCCTGTGCATGGCTGAGACGTGGATTTCCTGCCTGTAGTGTTCTCTGTGTCCTGACAGTGACCATTTCATCAACAGCAGCCTTGAGAGTTTCCTCATGCTCTGGCTGGTGCCGGAGCACACACGCCACGGGGTGGGGTACACGTGGTCCCTGTTTGGCAGAACTGCTGTGTTCCAGCCTCAGCCCGAGCAGGACCCACCTGCAGGGTGTACCCAGGGGGGTGAACAGAACCCACAGACCGCATTGCTACTTGCTAGGCATTAAGACATCAGATTTCTGAAAACATCTATATGTAAAATAGAAGGTTTTTGGATTTCATCAAACTGATGGACTGCATGAAACCATACCAACTGTTGTGAAGGGAACAGCGGTGATGTCCAAAGTGTGTGTATTCAGTGGCAGTTTTTAACGTCAGTGTTACTGGTGGCGGCGTTTACTTTCCTTGGGGAGATCTCCCCTTTGTTTAGGGCAGTCAGTGAGGTGAAGGTTGGGAAGGATAATGTGTTCACCAAGCGGGTACTGGAATACAGCTGATGCTGCTGTAAATGCCCTTCTGCTTTTTCCTACGGTAACTTTCATACTTGCACTCACTGCAGCTCCTTGAAAAGTAACGGCAAAACTTCTTATCCCACGGAAACGCTGTAGCAACGACCATCCATTTAGCTGCAGGGGCCATAGAGGGTGGGTTTTTCTTCCTGTTAGTCCATTTCCATGGAATGATTGATTATTTTTTTAAGCTTTCTCTAATCAAGAGATCCCTATGCAGGCATCTCTATGCTTTTGAGGTAATCTGGCCAGAAATGACCGCCAGGTTTATAGAGCCACTGATTTCACAGTTCAGCTTTTAACTGTCCATATGCTCTACTTGGCGGTGTCAGTCCCACTGTACCTCTCTGTCAATCAAGCGTTCAGTGTAGTCACCACCCACTTCTTACTGGTAGCTAATGTTGCATGAGAAGTGAAATTTCATTTTCTAGACTTACTATTTACCAGTGAAAGCATGGGACTTCGTTATGGAAAATCCCAGGATAGCAAACTAGCCTTTTAAAAAAGTAATTGTACCTCAGCTGTACTTAATAGTGGTGCTGTTACTAAAAATGCTAAACGTGTTCCTGTTTGATCCACAGTTGTTGCTATATATGACTATACAAAGGACAAAGATGATGAGCTGTCGTTTATGGAGGGTGCAATCATTTATGTGATCAAGAAGAACGACGACGGCTGGTATGAAGGAGTTTGCAATCGAGTAACCGGCTTGTTTCCTGGGAATTACGTTGAATCAATCATGCACTATGCCGATTAAAATCCTTTGCTTTTCCAAGTTGGGTCTTGTATTCAGTCATACCATGATTATTTACGAGGGGTAACTAAAAGCTAACAGAATTGTCTTAATATACCTTACAAAAACCAACTGTGTGCCCATTTCTTCAGGCCATACTGCTCAATGGTATGATTGAATGTCCATCTCTCTGAGTCTCTGGAGACAGTATGTCTTACCTGATGGCGATTTGTAAAACAAGCAACTGTCTATAACTGGTTATACTTATTTACTTATGCATTGTTAATTTTATGACCAGCCTAAATATTCTGGGGAAGTAGGGTATAATATTTAATGAACCATGATCAGATTGTGCCATTACATTTTTCAGTACAGCATGGTAACTAACACTACGTTAGACTAACATATTAAAATCTGGATGAGAAGTTTAATGTTAGTGCTGGTCATATTACTTTTTGTTTAGACTCTTTGCTCATTCTTGAACTATATTTGTTTAAAGCATGCATACAAACTTATGTATTGAAATATACTTTTTTAAAAATCCAAGATGCTTCCAATTGTTGTAATCTTTACCTGGAGTATTCTCACTAAAGTCTATTACAATGAGTTGTTTGGGTCTAAGGTGTCCATGTGAATCAAAAAATGGGTGGTCTTATGTATGTGTAATTTGTACCCAAGTTTTTTTAATGAGTAAATTTACATTATGACTTTTTCCATTCATAAATATATAAGTGAACCAAAGGTCTTGTCCATTACTTTGTTGGTTGGCTTGGCAAAGAAGTTTGGAATGCTAACGTAGCGAAATCATGGCTGTGTTATCCCAGGCAATGTACTTAAAAAGCAAATGTTTGTAATGTGACTTTATCACACCCAGAGGGTAAATAAATTAGATATGAAACCTGAATCACACATTTATACATACTCCTAAAAGTTCTTTTTTTCCAAAATTACTTTAGCAAGGGTTCTAGATTGGATCTAGTTATCGAGATGCAGTAAGTCGGATGCCATCTGTAACTGACACTTTTCCCTGGAGACCGTACCCGGGTTGGTGCTGTGTCCCGCTGAGCAGGGATGGGCTTTCCTCAGGACATGAGAAGGGGGAACAAGCACGACAGGAACTTTGCCCTCGTGTTCAGAGGTGGGTAGAGAAGGTGCACTTCCCTCTTGTACAAACTCTGTGGCTTAAATAACCTACGCAAAGGAATGTGGTAGTACTGGATAGTTGCTGTAAGAGGAATGTGTCTGGGACTTCAAAGCAGCCTTCTAGGAGGGTACTGAGCATTCTCTCTGAATGACTGGTGGAAGCTGAGGGCGTTGAAGCTTTGACTCAATCAGTTCATGGCTAGTGTGAGCTAGAAATACTGAGCCTTTCATTTTCTTAACTGCAAGCGGTCTCAAATTCTGCATCTTGTTAACCGCTAGCAAGTAGCAACCACTGGTGTACCTGGAGTTCACTGTGAGCTGGAGAATTTCTCATTGCTGAATATCACCAATTAAAGTATACAAAGAGTCTTTCAGAAGACACCGATTTCCGTATATGCAATTCCAGGTACTTCCGTAGTCCTCACAGCCAGGAAAGCATTCAAACCACCTCTCTTCACAGGAGTTTACCAGACAGTAAGGTGCATGCTCTGTTTATTAGCGTGAAAATTGAAATTTGGAACAACTTCAGTTCTCATACACTGATGGATATTTATTCTCATTGTGGCCTTTGTGCATCAACATGTAAACATCTTCCCCACCCCCTGCAATTAACAGCCCCCACTAAAACCATTGTACAGCTCAGTTTGATTTGCTCTGAACTGTATGGCTTCCCACAATAAAACACTTTAAATGTTTGTATTTTTTAAAAAAAAAAAAAAAAAAAAAGTAGAACTTCCAAAAAAAAAAAAAGTTTTTTTTAAAAAAATAATTTTTGGTAGCCTGTGTTGGAAGCAGGTAACTCTTGAAGTAAATTGAGGCACAGTCTGGTAAGTAGCTGCCAGAAGGAGCAGAAGGAGTTCTCTCACTTGTCTCGCATGAGTACCATTTCCGTCAGCTGAATGAGGGCTTCTCTCTCCGGGGAGGGCCGGAGTTTACTGATCTCTCGTGTGGCTTCGTGGCAGTAGCGCTGGGCGAGGTAGGTTGTTTGCTGCACACCATCACTCTGGGGGAAGGAGACAGTTAAAGGGAATGGAGAACCGGGTCAGCCTCTCCCTCCTGCCTTCTGCCTCTTCCAGTTACAGGGGGCAGTTCTAAGGGCAGTAAGTACCATCAATGCTTAACTATATTCTGAAGGGGAAAGGAAGAGCATTCGTTCTGTACTAATTGAATCCTACATCTCTGCCTCAAAGTGCCAAAATACTCAAACTCACATGTGCTAAACTCCACTATACTTACAAAACACCACTGGTATTAATGACGTGTTATTCAGTAGGAGCAGAAACAAATAGTTTAACCCCTCCCCTCCTGCCCTAAGTAGAAATGGGCCAAAACCCATGCTATCCTGAAAAAAACCCAAATACTAATTTTGCACAGATGCTTATGTAGTCTTTTCAGACCAAAGTCAATTACAACTGCTACGGAGTATGCGCTGTAGTTTCAAGAGTGGTAATTATGTGCCACTCGCACCAGTTGTTGGCTACAGCTACTCTTCAGCTGAAGGACCCGAGTTCACGCATGAGCTTTTTATTTCTATGTGGATTTTACGCTACTGAAGGGAAAAAAGAGGGAAAAAAAAAATGCTCTTCAGTACCTTGCATTTCTGCTAAAACACTGTGGCAGTAGGACAGCTGAAGAGTACTGACGTGGTACTCTTAGCGTGCTACTTAACATGGGTTTGAAAATACAGCCCTGCTGTTCTACTTCAGAGGCAGTGAATTTCAGACTGACTTCAGCAGGGACAGCACTTCAGGAATGAAATATTTGGTATCAGTCCTACCTGCAACACGTATTTCCGAGCACGTTCAACATCTCCTGGCTTACTGAATCGTCTCATGATCATCGCATTCATTTCTGGAAACTAAGCACAAGGGGAGATGGTTTTGTACTGCTTACACAAGTTGTTTTCCGGGCAGCTGCCTGCTGAGCTAAGGTGAAAAAGAACCCAAAGTACTGCCCTCTTCCCCCTGCCCCTGTTGTTACTGCAGGTAGAGCTGCAGGTTAACACCTGCAATCTGCATAAGACTCTTGTAGAGCAAAGCCCAAGCATTTCAAACTTAAACCGTCTGGCTCTGCTGGCTCTAGGCAGTTGGTGGCAAAAGTCAGCACCTGCCATTTCATCTGTTGAGCAGATGATGCAGTGTGGTAATTTCTGATGTGGCTACTTTCAGGGCCTATAATCTGGGTTCGGGCATTCTTCGATTACAAACGATGGTCAGTGTTGGCAGAACCAGAAGAAGCACTTCTTCCCCTACGTGTGCAACAGAGAACCCAGAAGGTTTGTTGTATCTATATTGCACAGTTCAGCCCGTGAAACCCTTCATGATACCTTTGTTATATCCACTTCTTTCCATTGCTCTGCTATTGTATAACTACAGGAAGGCTCAGGATGGATTTTAGAAGAGAAGAATGACAACTGTAACGTGCGTTGTTTTCAGTCACATAGACTCTGTGCTTAGTACTGCACACTCAGTTCCCTACAAGCCTGGCAGATAAGTCAGTTGTCTGAGGAGGCCACTAGGTCACTTGTCTAACTAAACACACAGGCGCTTTCTTCAGACAGTCCAGGAATGGAAAAACCTGGTCCTTGGCAAACAAACTACGGCCCCAACTCAAGGCAGCTACCCTGCAGAAGAATTGTTTTTTAAAGGAAAGAGCTCATCTATCTGAAAAAGTTACAGTCAAACACAGGTTATTTTGTTGCTGTACACCTGTAAACAATGATCTGCTTTCCTTGCACACCTTTGGTCCTGAAACTGGATCTAAAAAACTTGTTACAGAACAAACATGTAATATCCTTCATTGTTGTGACACTTCCCCCTTACTCATCCATAGTCTTATTGGAAGACACAGAAGTTTATTGGTGACTCATTCTTGGCTTTCTCTACATCCCAGCTCTCTTCCTATGTAATGACAATTTAATTGCAATGTTCAGATAATCCATTTTCATGTTATTCGTATTTGCAGTGGTATAGGATGCATATGTTTTCACTTTTTTAAGTACTAAAGGATACAGAAATCCCCAAAGCTGTAATGCAAAGCTGTTATTAGCAGTTCTGCACACTTACTGGGCTGTACATAAGCATTTGACAGGAATACTTACAATGAAAATAAACCCTCATCCTCCAGCTGTACTAGTTTAAGAGTGGCTTTACACTTGGCATATACTAGTGTATATTATTAAAAAAATAAACGCTGGTATTATTTTTTTTTGAGTGAACTAACTTTAAATACTACATAAATAGGTCTCACATCAAGCTAAACGTTCCTTATGCTAAGGCCTCTCCTTAATCTTCTGATGCACAAAGATGTATTTGAGAAAGAGGGGAGAGGACCAGAAGAACAAGCGGGTGTCACTGCAGCTCTGAAGCGCATTAAGTTTGTCAGGAAGACAAGGTGAGGATTGTCAGCTCCCTTCAAGGGTATGCAAGAGAGCAGTAATCATCATTGCAAGAGAAAAAGACTGACAATTACATTTTGGGCTATATTGAAGTCCTGGCTCAGGAGTTTTTATTCTTGGATACCAATAGATGAAACACCTTTTAGCAGCAGCACAGATAAGCAGCTGTTAAGGCTCCAAATTTCTTTAGCACTTGTACTTTCTTTATCTATCACTTAAATCTGTAATGATCTTCTTCCCCTTTCATGAGAACGGCAGGAAATTTTCAGTAAAGAAGGCTTCCAGTTAATGCAGAAAACTTTGCAAGGTGGTCAAGTTATCTTTCAATTCTTAAATGAGGAAAAGCATTTAAGTGACCGATAAAGAACAAGTAAGATTTTAAAAATAGAACTGACAGACTTTCTTTTCTTGTATTTCCATGAACTCATTTATCTTATAAAGCTAATTAAATGACAGATGAAGCTGAAAGTCAGAGACAGCCAACCCAAACAAATGAATAAAACAACAGTTTGAATGTAAAAAAATTGGAATATTCAACACCCACGAGACAACCAGCATCACCCATTCTCTGCCAAAATCAAGAGTATTTGCAACGTGTCCTTGTTTCTCTCTACAAGGAGCTTTAACACACGAACAAACCAACAGTTTCACAACTGCATCCTCTTCCTGTACCCGAGTCTCTCACTGTTCTTTAGGCAACACCAGTTGCTGCTGACTAACAAGTTCTGAAATAATGATTCACGAACAAGTTTGTGAATCCCCCAGATGAGTCTGTGGGGAGGAACTGAGACCCCAGAGGAGGTTGTTCTCAATGTACATTCAGCTCCATTCTCAAGTGGCTGATACTCTCTTGCTTTCCTGTCTTTTCTGAGATGCAGGTCCTTGTAAATGCCCAAAGGCTGAGGAAAGAAATGCGTATGTTCCACCTCCCTACACCCCAGGCTCTTTAAGGGGAAGTAAATGTCATAAAGTTTGGGGGTTTTTTTAAATTATTTAAAACTTTTCCCATGTCAAGCTCTGAGCAATTCCAATAAGGGATCACAGACTGGAGCGCTACTGGAACTAGTTGTGCCAGTTTTTGCATTGTGCTGTGAGGTTTGGTAGAAAGAGCTGCTTTCCGAGTCCCTAATCTTCTTTCCTCACATGAACCAGAAGCTTGAGCAAGGTGCATTAAACCAGTTTCTTCCCCTTTTGTGGGTTAGCAACAATTTTAATGTTTCTTTTGGTGTTGCTGACACTTCTGTTTGCCATGTACTTCTCCAAGTAATTTTTAATCTTGACCAATTTAAAGCTTATTTTATTTATGATACTCCTTTTCTCTTATCCAAACCGCCATTACGTTTCCCTATAGAAGGGAAAGCTTCCCACATTTGTAACAGGGTAAGACTAGAGGACAAAGAGATGAAGAGATCAAATCCAATAAATAGAGGTGCCTACCTAGAAGCTAGACAGAGATTTAAGTTGTTGGCCCCGGGACGGGTTCAAAGCCCAAGAATTGGCAAGAAGCCTACGCACATGGTCAAGCCTGGGGAGAACGAGATGTCTCAGGAAAGAACACAAGCAAGAAGCTACTTAGGAATAACCTGCAGAAAACAAGCAAAAAACCTCTCTGAACACCTGCCCTTTTGCAAAGGTTAAGCATTTGAACTGGGGCAGCAAAGACTAGAGCTGCTTTTGATGCAAAGGCCTAATGGTAAGAGGACTTTGTGCAGGAAGGTGTTTCTCAGTTTGAAAGAACACGCCTAAATCCAGCTCATCTTGAACACACTGATTTTTCACACGTGCTCAGGCCTCGCTCCATCACTTACTCTGCAGACGTGATGTGTTCGAGCTGGACCTGTGTGTGTGTGCCACGAAGGGCAGCGCACGCTCCTGGGTTTGGGGAAATGGGGTTCTCTTGACTTACCTGTCGGCAAGCAAATAAGACAGGGCCTGTGGCTAATCCAAGCTTGAGATCCGCTGCTGTTGGTTTCCCCAGACGGTCGGCACATGATGTAAAATCCAGCACATCATCTATTAGCTGGAAAGAGATAAACATGAGCATTATTTTAAAACTTTTTCTTTTAAAACAAACAAACAAAAAAACCCCAAACAACTAAATACAGCGTAATCCTCGTTAAGAGAAGATTTATAGAAAGGATTTAGACAGCCCACTTTGATTTCTAAGGCAGTTTGGAAAAGTTTAGATTTTAGATGCCTTTTAGTTCAACAAAAGCACTACCTGAAAAGCGATGCCAACATTTTTTCCATACTGGTATGCAATCTCATGAACTTTGGGATCAGGGCAGCCAAGAATTGAAACCTGAAAAGAAAAGAAAAACCACAACCAAGTAAATAGAGAGCTTCAGTTAGCATCCCCTTTGTCTCTGCCCATAGGTGTGACAGAGCAAGCACAGGCAAGAGGGATCTGGGGGGAAAAAAGCCGACTCAGCAGCACATTCGTGCTTCTCTTTGTTCACGGATACACACAAACAGCCAAAGCTTGTTAGAAACCGAGGCTGGGCAGCAGTGCAGTACTAAAAATATATTCAAGTCTGGAAAGAAATAAGCTTTATTAAATATTTATCAGACTTCAAAGTTATAATGCAAGGATGAAGAGGGAAGAAATGTGGATGCGCTGCAACGCGCAGGCTAGTGGTCACATACAGTCCAGCGACAGGGGAATTACATTTATGACATATGTAAATCAGCCAGGGGGTAACTGGAAGTCAGACAACAGATAAACGGACACCACATGCCTCATAAAAGACACCCAACCTGGACGTGTTGCACCAGGTATAGGAGGGAGAGCTGAGATAAGGAAGACTATTTTTAAAGGTGATGATAACTGTAACTGACTTGCTCGGGATGATGAGCTAATTAGCTGGCAGACAAAGGTATGAAGGGATAATTAGCGGCAAAGAAAAGACAGTGAATGAAGAAAGTACACCAAGCTAGACAAAAGTATCACCTAATTGAGATTGTCAAATGAAAGATTTTAATTGAGATAAAGGAATTGACTACTAGAGAGACAACTTTTGCTGAATGAACTCCACAAAGCTAAAATACAGGACACAAACTAAGATTTGAGAATTAATATCTTGCCTCAAAGTAAGGGCACTTATGCTCTTGCATTTATGTATTGATTATACACTTTGCAAAATGAGGCTGGTTATATTTAAATACTCAGATTTATTTCAGCCTTCAATAAAGCAATTAGGAACAGGGGGCAAAAATCCATCCTGGTTTACTGCAGACATCCCAAATCTGCTGTGACTAATGGAAGGAGTGAAGGTACTTAACGTAAGACTAAAAATACATGCTAGGAGAACCAGATGATATAAAAATCTGTATGTATATATATAAAAATTCCTCTTTAAGGCCATGTATGGTAGGATAATTCAAAAAACCAAACCAAAATCCAACCCCAAAGTAAACTGAGTCCAGTAGTAACTTTGAAGGTGAACATGAAGATGGAAATAAGAAGCAACGTTATAGCCTAATAAATGCAATGCAACTCGCACAAGATTAGAGACTATTTCGTGCATCACTGCATTTCACAACTGAGCATCAGAACAATTCCCAGTCATAACCTGCATCTGCACATAATAGTTTTAACCCAGAGGAATGTGGATGCCTGAGGCATGAACACATTTCCCAATTTTATTTAAAAGAGGAGGATAGCATAGCAGGAAAATAACGCTACTTATGTCTAATCATGCAAAATTCTGAAGGCTATTAAAACAGTGAACTGCAAATATGAGATATTTAAATAGATGTTGCTAGGGACTATCAAACTAGAACCTTTTGCCCTTTTGTCTTCTTTTTGATGCTTGTCTTAAATCACAGTATTTGCCCGCAAGAGCTAACACCATCCACTGCTGTACCGTGTCCAGCAAACTTTTGATTGCTTCTGTAATACAAACCAAACAGTGTTGGCAAGGCAGAGGGACTGCATCTACCCTGCCTCAGTGAAGTCTTTACCTGCCACCATATTTCATGTGGAGAAACAAAAATATAGAATTCGGTAGAACAGTGACAAAAATCCTGGTTAGTGGCACAGGGTAAGAGTGGGCACAAGCTGGTGTAAGGGGAGAGGAAGTGTCATGTAAAGAGAACAGCTTTCCCACTTAATCTGTCACAGCAGAGCTATTCCTGTAAGTGGACAGTTTTCCGGGAACACAGGCATCACCTAGTAAAGAATCCCAGCACCATATGTACATTTGAAAAACAGAAGCTTGAGTTACAGAATGTAACACAAGTAAAATCCATCAATGCAAAATGAATTCCTGCATCTTTGCAAGAGAAGACCTTCATACCTTGTATTCAGGTTCCGAACACTGCTGAGGATAAAACAAATTAAAGAAAATCCAGGAGGTTGATATGCCCATCACACCTCCTGTGAGCAACTCTCTGACCATGACCACATCATCAACCTGCAACATGACTGGGCCTTGGCTACCAGGGAGTTCCTTCAGGAGCCAAAATTTCTCAAATTGCTCTTGTGGATTATTGCCCCCATCTGGACACTCCCTGGGATGCAGGGATGCAGGCAGCCTCCTCCCGCTCCGAGAATGACCAAGTTAAACTGAAGCCATACTGGGATAACCGCCTACATGTACAAACACAAATCAGGATAACAATGTCAATATAATGACATAAGTTTAAATGATAAGGCTCACCCTTTGAAAGTATCCTATAGCTCCCCTAATGTAACTGGCTGATGTAATCATGCAAGAATTCAGACTTGCCCTCCACTATCCTGATGAAAAATCCTTCCTAATACCAAGTGGAACAAATTCTTTAGAGAGGTTCTTTAAATTCAGTAAAGCAAGTCAATCTGCTTGGCATTACTTGAAACACATTTTTTTAAAATAAAAATTGTTTCTATTATTTTATGTTACACAAAAGACCATAAACCAATCTTGCCTCTTTACTGAATTTCACATCCATAAAATATCCTGTCTTCAGCTCTGGGTAGATACGCCCCGCTCTGTTATTTATCGTGTGAGGATACAGCAGCTGGAGTTGAAAACGCACATCTACACCAGTGCCCTGTAGCTCAGAGAGAGGAAAACCTGCTGCTGGGCAGGGATATTCTTGGATAAACAGTACAAGAGATACTCGCTCTCACACTCCTAGATTTGTGGACACCATAGGAAGGAAAAGGCTCCAAAATCTTCCTCCTTTTCCAGCCTTTCTCCTCCATGTCCACCTCCTGAAGCAGTCAGGATCCTGCCTTCTCATTCATGGCTCATCCACTGCTGTTCCAGACAGGAGCACTGTTACCTCTTTCCAGTGGAACCACATCATAGTTTAGGTTAGAAGGGAGCTTTGGAAGTTATTTGGTCCATCCAAGTGCTCAAACCAGAGCCTACTTTGCAGTTAGATCAGGTTGCCCAGAGCTGTGTCCAGTTGAGTTCTGAGCATCTCCAAGGATGAAGAACTCACACCCTGTCTGGGCAACCTGTTCCAGTGTTTGACCAACCTCATGCAGAAAATTTGTCATAATAGCTAATTGAATTTTTCCATGGTACAACTTGTCCTTTCACTGCGCATCTCTCCATCCTCTCAACACCCTCCCATTTCCGAGCTGGAGACAACCAGAGGGTTCCCCCTTAGCTTTCTCTACTCCAGACTCACATCAGCTCCAGCTCACAGACATGGAGGCCCTTCACTGAACTCACTCCACAATGTGAATGTCTGTCATGTTTGAGAGCCCCAGCCCTGCTAAACACAGGAAGATGGTGACTTCTCTTGATGTGCTGGCTACACTGGTAGTGATGCAGCCCGGTAGGTGCTCATCCTTCAAGTGGCACAGGGCACACCGCTGACCATCTCTTTCAGGCTCTTCAAATCTTTCTTGGTACCTGCTCTTGGGAAGGGGGTTATGAAGGTCCCCCTGGGAGAGGAAGATGTCTACCCAGCCGAAGCTGCCACACACAGCAGACAACTGTCTTGTCCCGAATCTGCATTTTCGTGCATTTGACCTTTTCTCAAGTAATTAATATTTTAACATGTTAACCAAGTACTTGTTTATGAAGAATTGTGCTTTTACAGTGAGGATTATCTGTCTGAATATCTGTGATACATTAATCTTTTTCGTAGCAATCATTATGAAAAAGAAACATCCCCAAAAGGGTTACTGTATTTTAAATAATAAATAAGGAAGTTTACTGGCAGACCATAATATCTGAGGCTACTGATGCTATGAACCCTATGTCTGTCACTGCCCTTTATTGTAGTCTGCACATGGAGTTGGGCTGGAGGGACCAATTTTGCAGCTGGAGGTCAGAGCTATTATTTTTCCTAGACACCAGTTCCACACCCTGGTAGGTATTGTGGGTGGAAGCCCGTGCACACACCAAACTAGGAACCAGTTAAAGCAGGAGCTCACAGATCAATCCAGAGCTGCAGACTATTCCTTTTCTTCAGTCCCGTGGCAGACCACCTATACCCAGCCTTGCCTTACACGAGGAGGCTGCATGCTTTCTCCTAACAGAGAAATAAAGAAGCTCTAGTGCAACTTTACACTTATCTCAAAACAAACATGACTTAATCCCTCTCCTGAAAGTATGCTGTGCAAAATATAAACAGCTTTATGAGGGTCAGGCATTCACATTACAGTGGGATAAAAAAACAGACAGAAAGAGAACCTACTCAGCTTATTTTGCCATCTCCAGCTTGCCTGATGACTAATAGAAATTCCACTTCAGCTTTATTGTTTCTGAATTCTTGAACCAAAGTCACCTCTCATGTTTCTCTGAAAAATGCCTTTCAGTAACTAAGGCTCCAGTGACCCTCTAGGCCATGTGCCACCATTCCCTTTTGCAATGTATTACTTTGACTGCAACTTTGGTAACATTCCTCCATGCAGAAGTATTGTAGAAATAAACTGGAGACTGGGATGGCTCTAACATCTTGAACAGACTGTTCTGTCCATTAAATAATTGTTTTGTTAACTTAAAGGACTTTTGATTTAAATGCAGTACTGCTTTGGTGATGCAGAAGGTATCTAACACAGTGACTAGACTAGTGTTGACAGACTATCTATTATCTTGTTTAGTCATTTTTCCAGGAATACAATACTCTTCCATCTCTAAGGCATGAAACTGTAGAATTCTAAGATGCCACCTGAACTTGACATCATGTTTCCAGTCAATACTTTTATCTTATTTATGTGCAGAAACCAATCACTGTATTTTCCAATCATTAACAGGAACTGAATGGCTTCTAATGACACAGTGGCCTGTTTGTAACTTGTGTTCTGACAACCAGTAGTCTCTCTCCTTAGCTTCATCCCTACAAACAAGCTGTGAATACTCTTGATTCCCCAACTGAATTTCCTTTCAAGCTAGAACTGACGATCCTGCTTATCATTTTCACTAAAGAAAACAGAACTCCCTTCTGATTCCATGCTTTTCCTTAGAAGCCGAAACCATCTCAACAAAAACCAAAACCCAACACTCCCCCCACCCTGGAAAAAACCCAAGTGCTAAACCAAAAAAATCCCCCTTTCACTGCTGTCAATAGATTTCTCTTAATCCATGCAGAAGAAAGTGAGGGGACATATATATACAAGTCATTGCTACTGTGTGCAATAAATATGGTTTTATGATAAAGACAGACCCCTCTCTCATTTTTCCTTTATAACGCAAATTTTACTGCATATAAAATTCCAGCAATTCAGCATTGGAACAACTCAGAACAACTGCTAGATGAAAAGCAGCCAAACACCCCCCTTCATTGGCATCACAGCCACAATCTGGACAGAAGTGCTTAAATCTCTGGTGAGTTGTGAAAAGGAAGCAAGTCAAAATAGCACATTTGTAAGGAGAATCCACCCAGTGCAAAGGTGATTTCTTCTTCTATCTCTGAAGGTTCTTTTAGGGAGACTGTCAAAGTGAATATAAAAACTTGTATGTTTTTATTGGGGTAGCAAAACAATGTGATGCTCCTCACTCATCAAATTACCTACTAATACAAATTAAATCTTGAAAGGGAAATTCTTGCCAGGGTCATACTGCCATTAATATGAGCAATAAAGAAAACTTGGTTTCTTTTCTCCAACTAGAATGAAAGATACTTTACCTCTCCACAGAATCTGTGTCTCTTATTCTATATAATCCTTTTGATTTCAGCTGCTGTCTATTGCATAAACGTACCAGTTCTCCAAGAACAAAGGAGGATGACTAACACTACCACAGATTTCAAGTATAATTCTCTTAGAACTCCCTCTTTCCATAGCATACACCAGCTATTATGCCTTTAATAAAAAAAAATAAATAAAAATTATACCTCTCTTTTTGGGGTGGGATTATTTCCCACCTCCTCCATTTTCTGCACTGAAACTAAACATGTTTTTTGAATAGGAACATAGTCTTGAATCAGACCTTTTTGTAATGAAGTAAGAGAACTGAGTGACAGATAGGACTGGATATAGCAATTGATAATTTAAAACCCCAGACAAATCACGAAGTACATGCTTCTGTTCTTTTACAATGTAATGTAGAGTATACACAATTAGTTTTTTTCCTCCCACTTTTACCATTTAAAGTCCCACTCAGCACCAATGAGTGGCACCAGATGTCAAAGAAGACTTAAAAAATCAAATTATAGAGTCAAGAATTACCAACTGAGATTAAGAGCACTGTCTCAAAGTTGCAGAATCTCATAAATTAGAGTCTGCTACTGTGAACCTTATTTTGATTCAAGTGAGGGTAACAATAAATCTGTGTATGAATATAAAACAGAAAAAGAGAAAACCAATATCGAAGGCTACACAGCCGAACCGTGATAAAATGCACGATCTCAAACCCATTCACGTTCTTGCAGAATACCATTTAAAGAGTTTGCTTTGGAAGGTCTCCAGAGAAAACAGCAGTAACTATGAGTTTAGCTGTGAAGCTTACAGTGTGCTATGTTAATTTTAGAAGAGACAGACGTACATACTGCTTTACAACTGTTTGCTATAAGACTTGCAGTCTTCTTAAAAGTCTTCTCGAGGTAGTGAGCAAATCTCTCATTCTCGTTTTCCTTGGAACCCAACTGGAGGAATTCACCTAAAGAGTTGCACAGATGGGAGTTTTTATTTGTGGGTTCACTGCTTAGGCAAGCAAATATGAAGATAAAAATAGAAAAAGATCTTACCACGCACCAGATCTTCAATCACCTGAGTTAGAACAGAGATGATAGTAGTGTTTCCAATTCGTGCTAAAGCTACAGAAGCAGCTGAAAGGATAAAGTCACCGGCTAAAACAGCCTAAGAATAAAAAAAAAAATAATTGATCTTTTAAGTCTTTTCCTCTAAGTGTAAGTTCAAACAATAATACAATTTCCTTTATTTGGCAGGCCTACTTGTATCACATCATTTTCCTACGTAAACCACACATATCTGAATGTAACAGAGAACAGAAGATAACCAAATATTAAAATTTGAACCATTTCTTAATCCCTATCTTATGGTGCTGTTTCTATTTTTCTATATAAGCACTGTCCTTGCTGTATGCAATACCTGAACACAAGTTTGTCTGGGAAGTTTTTTTGAAATTCACAGAATCACAGAATCTTAGTGGTCCCTTCCAACCACTAAGATTCTGTGAATGTTACCTCTCTATTTGACCATTCTGTTGTGACTGTTATGCCATGTTAGCTCTGAATTCCCGTAAGTTCTACTGCATCAGCAGTGCGTTTCTTTCCTTGCACTTCTTGATTAAGATCTTTCTTTCAATGCTTTATGAAACACATCTCTCAAAAAATTTCTCATGCTGACTGAAAACTTTTTTGAGTTTAGAGTTCTGGGTAAGATACAAGTTCAAACTATTCCAGCAGCACTGCAGAGGGAACATAAAAGCAGTAAGAATCACACTACAATCATACGTTAGCCAATGCTCCCAACACTTCAGAAAAGGAAGACACATTTGTCTTACAATCTGTGCACACCTCTTCAAACTTTTCCTGGCATATCCCAAGACTGTGCCTAGGGATAGTAATGTGACAAAAACCCTAGATATTTCTCCTCTGCTGAAAGGTAAGTCTTGCGCATAATAGCAAACTCACCTTCCTCTCTCCCCAGATTTGATTGACTGTCATTTTTCCTCTGCGAGAATTTGCATCATCGATAACGTCATCATGAACTAGGCTAGCTGTGTGGATCATCTCAGCAATTATGGCCACAGAACGCTGGCTTGCTTGCACCTCCCTGAAATAAAAAACAAGAACTGTCAAATAATTAAATCAATAATATGTGCTGCAATAAACTAAAAGAAATCTCCATTAAAACGAAACAAAAAATGTTTCTCTGAAAACAGCTGTTGCAGCTTTTCCATGGTCTGAACCCCATCTTTCAAACCTGGAATTAGGAAGACAAAAGAAAGTTAAGATCAAGTTAGTACAGTAAGTGCAATGGAATGTTTCCATCCTTATTAGGCCTGTTTCCGATTTGCTGCATTAAATACCTCAAAACTCCTGAGTTATTGACTCTAATCTCTCTAAATCCACACTGCAATAAATAGCACAGCATCAAGAACGCTTGGTTCCAAGGAGATGGAAATCTGGAAAATGGCAGAGAAAAGAATAGCAGGTAGCTTTGTAAATGAGTTTGAAGTTCTGGTTATCTCTGTGCTGCTCTACGTCTAAGACCGACCATCACAAATTCTCCAAAGCTGGCTAACTCTGCCAGGTGGAGAGATCAGCAGGCACAGAAACCTGTATTCTACATCTGAAAGACAATAACTCATGCATCTTATCCCTTAAGTTACCTGATTACCTTAAAACCTCAGAAGTTCTTCAAAAGCCCTAGGAATTAACTGGAATTATACTGCAAACACTTTAGGACTGTAAAAACTACCTACCTCTTACTTACTGAAATTCAGCCTTTGGGAACATCTAATGCTGATGATTCAACTCTCAGTAGCTCACACCTACTTTACTTTTTAAACTAGGTGAAAAGCAGGTAACGGTATGTAAGAACATAGAAGCCATTATTTAGGGAACAAAGTTGGCAAAATGAACATCAAGAGGCCAACCTAGCTGACACAAAGGGCTGTCTGCCCTAGTATCCAACTGCCACTGCCTTACTCTAGTATCTATCTTGTTCTGCCTGTTTTTATCCTGGGTTGCATGCAGGATCCTGGAAATAGCTATCCCAGTCAGCCTTGCCCTATAGCTGTAACAAGCCCATGTGGACATTAAAAAAAACCCAAACTAACCCAAGAAAAGAAAAAAACCCAAACCAATAACCAAAAAAATCCAACAAAATTATTTCTGATATACAGATGCCTTTCTTCTTGTATACAGATAAGACAGAAATCACACTATTTTTCACCAGAACAGAAAAAGAACTGAGAGACAATAATTTCAGCTCAGCTGAAGGGAATTTGAAATCTTCTTACATTGCCTATGTCTATTAAAATCTATTGATTAATCACAAAATGAAAGAACATTCTTGCAGTCTGCTGACATAACATTGCGTTCTGACACCTACCTCTGTGCAGAACCCTGCAATGCTGTCAGTGGGAGTTCTACCTCCTGAACAATAGCAGGATGTGTGGCTCATAGGCTGTGAAAGTCTGCTTTTTAAACCACAGAAAATAAGAGCTGGAAACCTTCACGGTTGTTTGAAGGTAAGTTCTACCATGGACTAATAATTTAGTCAAATGCTAGTTCAGTGTAAGTAGTTTTCCAAAGTAAACTATTGTTACTAAGTAGAAGAACTTACCTTCACAAAACTGTAAAGGTCTCCAGGCTCTTTCATGCACTGGTCTCCTTTTGGGGACTCCCTTTTTCATTAATTATGTCAGCAGACTGGACTTCCTGCTGGGGAAGTAGCAGCAAATGGCAACACTCACCGACACACCAAAATCTTTCAGTAGTATGAAGACAGCAGAAGGACAGACATTTCAAAAGCAGGTTTTGAAAAGTTCTGCGTTATAGTGCATTTCATCTCTGACAATGACTAAAAATGGCATAGGAATGCTCATGGTTCATGTGTGTGGCTCCCAGAATGTTGTATGAAACATGATCACTTAACCTGAATGGGCTTTTTTAAACTACTCTTTCTGTGAGGCCTCAAGCAAGGTTCTTCCTATCACTGGCAAAAAAAGAAATTTGCAATAGCCTTCTACAAACACCTTGTGAGAGTAATTCTGAATCAGGGCATGTCTGTTTTAGGGAAAACACACAAGAAACAGGATCTTTCTCATTCCCTGCAATTTTGCATTCTGCTTCGCCTGCAAAACAAAAGCAAAAAGTAGCAGTAACTCAAGTCAATAGATAATTGGGTCCCCACAAGTCCAGTACGTGGAAAGATGCCATTTTTAGGTCATTCTCAAAGTAAAGGCACCCCAAGATGATATATATTGACACAAAACATTTATACAAGTGTAAGTTTATCTTTTTACACATGCATTATATTATTTTTAAGTTCCTTGATCACATTCTATTTTTCAGTAGGACCCCCTGCTTGATTCTGTCGTGAGCTTTCATAGACCTACAGTATCCCGAGGTCTTTCCCATTGCAGAACTTGTTTCATGTGCACTGAACGAGACCAAGGCTAATCTTACAAGTTTAAAAAAAAAAAACAACCAACAAGCCAACAACCAAACACACCTCTCCCTCCAAATATCCCTCTTCCAAAGGAAAAATGAAGGGGAGAGGAAGCTCAAAACAACACATAACGCTATTTGCACTCTGCAACAATGAGCTTTGTAATGTGTTGCTCAGTAAGTACTGCCACAGTTTAAAGATAGGAAACATGCAAAAGAACTTGCAAAACTTCTGTGTTATGAGCACACTCCTCAAAGTATGCTTTTGCTGTTAAGTACCCATGGCTGAAAGAAAGGAACATTTCAGAAACACAGTCTGTGACATGGAAGGGCACTATGGACTAGGAGGAGCGCAGAGAACAGATGTGTTAACACGGGAACTAATTACAGAACAGCTGAAAAACAACTACAGGTATCTGACAAACACAGTTTGAAGGAATGAAAGAGGACTAAGGTTGCCAGCAGGTCCTCATGTCTTTAGGAAATATTATTCTACTGAGTCTAGCCAGGTCATTATATTTAAATACTTCTTGCACTATTCTCATTAATTTATTTCCCTTTTCCTCCCCTAAATATTTTGTGCTCATTATTTTCTCCATTGAGATGTCTCTCTACTTCTTTGACCTTCTCTTATTTGTTTGTCTCTCTCATTCTGGTTGCAGAAATAGAAATAAAAATTCCTACTTGCAAACACCTCTGGGGAATACACCCTAAACAGACACATTAGGTCCAGTCAAGCTAAGTGATAATACTGTGAAATTCTGCATACAGGTACGTGAAGAAATGCCAGGGGATGTGTGAAATTGAGGGTTTGCAAGACCTCAGCTTAAACTCGTAACAACACTGCTCACAACAAATCATTAACCAAAAAGCCATCGCTCAAGTGACCTAAGGACTCAGTGTTGGAATTCTGACACTTTCAGGGGAAAAAAACCCAACACAGAACATTTTGATTCAGCCACTTATCTTTCTAACAGTAGTTCACATTTTTTATACAACTGTCATTCTCCTTATTATGACTGCAATAAAGTGACTTCACTCCACAGAGACAGTTAATCTGCTGAGGGCAGTCTAAATACCTAGCCTTTCTCAAATTTAAACATAAACACTCATGTCACCTAACCTGTGAGGAGAGCTCCCTGGGTGTTCTCCTCCATTCACCTGAGAAGTCTCAGCTGTTCTGATGGGGCTCTGTGAAGACAAAGAGGTCTCTGTGGACTGCCTCATAAGACCTTACAAAGTTGTGTCCTGTTATTTTAACAGCCAAACAAGGAAGAGTATTACCTTTTTTACTAATATTGCACAAAGGAGAAAAAACAAGCCAATACCAACAGATAAAAGAACAGGTAAATTTTCTGGGTCCAGCAAGTTACATGGCAGTTGAGAACGGCAACAAGATGAAGCAGAAACTCATCCCCAGAGGAGGAATGAAAAAAATGCTAGGGATGAAGAGCACAGGATATTGGCTCACCCAACAAGTCTACAGATGTTGTGGCCAGTATCTTTGATTACATGTGGGGGAACCAAAACTTCAACTACGAAAAACAAGTTTGGGAGAAGAATCAATATTAACTGAGGAAAAGAACAATACCATGCTTTAAGGGAAATGGCAAGTTTAAAGAGAAAAAAATATCTTTTTAAAAAAACAAAAAAAGTAGAGAAAAGCAAGTATTTTTTTTCCATCAGGTCTATAGCACAGAAGCAGAATTACAGATATGCAGACTTGCCTTCTCTACCCAAGGAGAGAAATTGTGAGGAAAACAAACAGTAAAAAGCTGGAAGAACAATTTGTCACCTGGAAGCAACACTGATTTCATAAGCAATTTAATAAGCAGTATCAGTGTGAACTGGAAGTACATGTATACACAAAGCAGGTGTAACACTGCCTGCTTCAAGAAGCTTAAAAGCAAGAGAGAAAAAAACGCCCATAAAAGTTCCTCAACTCACAGCAAGCAGGTATCCACAATATGAAAAGATATTCTTTTAGCACGGCCTACCCAACACTCAAAAGACATTGGTCATCATGCATGAACCAAAAAGCAGTACAGTGAAGATTTGTACAGACATACATGAACTTTAGCTACAAATACAGCCTTAGAGAAAAGTGGCACGAGACACAGAAGAAGATGGCAAATTTCCTGGGATTTCATTCTCTTCCTTAGCTGAAACATTTCTGTTCTCCCTACTCAGAATTTAATTTGAAAAACAACATACCAGAGATAGTGACTCAGTCTGTCCTTATACAAGGAACATTCAGATTAACGAGGAGGCTTTTAAACGTCAAGCATAGTTTGGAGGTGCTGACAAAAGCTCCAACGGATGTTTCAAAAGCTGCCAAATGACTCGGGCATCTATAAATCAGAGCACTTATGCAGAGGGTTGGCTACTGGGAAACAAACGCTTGCCTCAGGCATATGTGGCATTTGAACTCTGAAATCCCACTTTCTCACTGGTATAGGGCAGGTCTCAAAACTGGTTTCAAGACAGCATAAGGCATGGACAAGAATATGTCCATGAGCATATACCTATGCCAAAAGACAGCAAATATGCTTTGACTATATAAAGGCAAATTCAGTTCTTCTCACAGCTCCTTCTTGTCTTTGATTCATTGCTCACCTCCTACACAATATGACATCAATTCCAGCCTTCTCAGTATTGCATGTACACTACATAATTCATTCATAAGCTTCTCATGCTACACGCCAGAATGAGATAAAAATATTTTTCCCGTTATTCTGACTAGAAGAATACTCCAACAAAATCACTGCCCCAGATGTTAAAAGTTTCCTCCTAAGTTTCCACTCCTAGCAAATTTGTGCTTTTTCTTAAATAGCTCTTTCACCACTGTTCCTGATAAATCTGTAGACTTCAAGTCCTTCATTCTCCCTGATTATCTTTACAGTCCACCCCTGAAATGAGCTGGACTTGCCTTTTTTTGAACATGAGGATCAGACATGCTGATGATTTCATAAAGGGTGATATATAAGCCTACCAGCGCTCCTGTAGCTGAACGGGATATACTGTGGTTAACCCATGCTAGGATTAACTTTTATGTTTTTCATAGAGGTGGCTGCAAATGACACTGGAGTTATGCCCTAACAAGACACCCATGAGCCTCCCCGCTCAAACAGAAATTTTTGTTTTATTGTCCTTCCTTTCATGCCACCACAAATGGCCAGTCATCAAGAATGATTTTGTCATTGAGAAGTGCCATCGTCACACTCATCGCTTTTCATCTCAAGTTCACTCATGGAAATACTAAGTCAATCAGTGCTGTGACAAAGGACATCCTTGAGCAGTTTCACAACTGATTGTTCTTTTCGCTACGTCTAAGACAATGACAAGAAGCGGTACTGAATGGAGAACAGAACCAGGCTGGAGTGAAGTTCATTAATTCTGGACAATATTTACTAAGACAAGAGGAACTGGCACAAGCAGGACAGGACACTGCCAACTAGGTTTTGCTTTTTCCTGCAAAATTATAATAACATAGGAGGGGATACACTGGGAGAGGCGCCACATCAAGCAGCAAAATAGATGCCAAGTTCCGAGGTAGAAATCAAGTCCAAGAAGGCACTAACCTACTGCTAAGAAAATATGATGTGAGGGCTGAGATAAATCCCTTAAAACTGATAAATTAGTGTAGAAACACTTCTGGTGAGGGACCAAAGCTGTCGTATTTGAAATTCTATGTGAGGGAAGACTGGAAGCGTAGCTGGAAGGCAAAGAACACCCTAGCCAACATCTTTCTTCAAAATGCAAATATAATAACCGATAGAAACGTGTGGAGAGAAGAGTTTGCAATCAGCCAGAGCAAGGAGTGATAAAGAGTACAGGGTGAGCATGATGTTCTGCTCAATTAGAAGTTTTTCAAAAGACAAGTAACTTGAAGAATGTGAAGGTTACACCAGCTCTAAGCTTAGAATCTTACATTAAGGCGTAGAAACTTGCTCCTAGAGGGGCTAAAAAAAAGTATCTCTGCATGTTTTGAATGTCTCACAGCTTTGAATATAATCATACCACCTGCTTAATGGCTTTTCTGCATAATTAGGAAAAAAGCTATGAAAGTCTCTTCTTGCATCAAACTTCTTACCTGTGATAAGAGTTTAATAGTTACAGGAATAGTTACAGATGAAAAATATTTTTAATTGACTTCAGAGAGTTTCAAGGAGCATTAAAGATTCTAATAAAGCATTTATGTAAGAAGCTAAGATTAATTAAAAGCCTTACAAATATCACAATTTGGTAACATTTTCTATTCATCACCAGTTACAACTGCAGTGTAGTCCACAACTCTACAGATGGAAGCATGTAATAAACCCAGTATCACAGAATGACACGGGGTTGGAAGGGACCTCTGGAGATCATCTAGTCCAATCCCCCTGCGAGAGCAGGTCCAGCTACAGCAGGTTGCACAGGAATGTGTCCAGGCAGATTTCGAATGTCTCCAGCAATGGAGACTCCACTACTTCTCTGGGACAGTGCTCTGACACCCTCAAAGTAAAAGAGTTCCTCCTCATGTTTAGATGGAACTTCTTATGCTCAACTTTATGCCCATTACATCTTGTTCTGTCACTGAAAAAAGACTGGCCCCATCCTCTTGACACCCACCCTTTAAGTATTTATAGGCATTGATCAGATCCCCTCTCAGTCTTCTCCAGTAGTTTCTTTTGCACTGATAACTACAAAAACACAGCTTCACAATGGAACTTACATTCAGGTTTTACTGAGAAGCTTTTTATTTTGATAGAGTTACTAGCTATATTTTTGGGGAGCCAAAGAATGATAAATTTCAAGTACATTATATGTCCATATATCTAAAAGTGACCAGCTCACCTGGAATTATTATGGTGAATGTTGCAAGCCCTTGCCATTAGCACCACAATCATTGGTCGAAAGGCCTTTCCTTTCCCATCAAAGTAATAATCACACATTTCTTTAAGTTCTGCTGTAGATACAAGTAATTCCTGTAAAAAGGAAAATAACACATCTGCGTAAGTCACAAAGCCAATCTTTTTAGTGTAAGGAAAACCATATGCATGTATAAGATTATTGACTGTATTTATTCCACCCAACATAAGCCGAAGTTGTTTTTAAAATTACTATGAGTATTCTGAAACATAAATGGATGTATTGCAGCTCTGTAAATCAGTAGGAAAACCCCTTGAATTCTGGTTCTAGAAAAGATGTAGAAATGCTCTCTTTGCCTTCACTTTCAGACAGCTGTTCATAAAGAATCTTCATTCAATAACTATCCTCCAAAGTGAGGGCTGCTATTAAAAATCAGAATCACTGCAACATCCCAGAACGGTCACCAAAATTCCTTACCTTTTTAATATCTTCATAGAGATTCTTCAAGTCTTTTCTACCAAGTTGAAAAGGATCTTGGTATTTTTCATCACTAGCTGTCTTACTGCAGCTGCACAAGCGCAATGTACTTGTATGATGAAACCTGGTGACAGTGTTTTTCAAGAGAGTAACGTTGTTAGAAGCAAACTTTCCCTGATTCTCCAAACAGCAACATTTCAAAGCATTTCTTTTTCGTCCTCCTCTTCACTTACACAAAATTTAACCAAGTGGCTAGAATAGAAGCATAAGGCACCAAACCACTCTTTTCAGCCAGTTAATAAGGTGCAAGGACAGCGCAGCTACATATTGATGATCTTTTAGGAGCTGGCAAAGTGCAGACTTTGGAAAACATTAAACCCCCCCTCACCCTTAACAGATTACAGAAGTTTTCTGAGACACATAAAACTTTGCTCTCAACATATTCCTTTTGAATACACGTACATTTGCAGATAATGCCTTAGTCTTCCAGGAACACAATTATTCTGTTACTTTCCCCCCCGCCCTCTCCTGTATAGTCCTGGAAAAATATTCCTGACTTGAACTTGAGAATTCTCCTTTGCGCATCCAGCTACCCTATAAATTATAAATACTTCCAGGTGGTAGCATGATGATGCTATGAAAGGTCATCTGTAAAGGGTCAAAGCTCCACCTGAATGCATTAAGATGCATTAGGCTTAGATCTTAATTTATTTTTTTTACATTCCCTGGAGCTGAAGTTTATGTCTCTTATGCTTCCTTTTTCAAAGGAAACCATATGGGTTTTCTTGGGGTATTTTTGCTTTGCCCATTGCTCTCCAGAATGGAGGACTTAGATTCAGATCCACCACCATATCAGCAGTCTACACAGAATTATCCAACTATGTACTACAGCAAATAACCTTAGTTCCAAAGTTTACAGCTCACAGGTGTAACTAGTTCACCCAATAACTACAGAATCACAGAATTGTCAGAGTTGGAAGGGGCCTCTAGAGATCATCTAGTCCAACTCCACTGCTAAAGCAGGATTGCCTAGAGCACATCACTCAGGACTGTAGCCAGGTGGGTCTTGAAGATCTCCAGAGAAGGGGACCCCACAACCTCCCTGGGCAGCCTGTTCCAGTGCTGTCACCCTCACTGTAAAGAAGTTTTTCCTCATATTTGAATGAAACTTCCTATGTTCCAGCTTGTGCCCATTGCCTCTCGTCCTGTCACTAGGAACCACTGAGAAGAGCCTGGCTCCATCCTCCTTCAACCCATCCTTTAGATATTTGTAAGCATTACTGAGGTCTCCCCTCAGCCTTCTCTTCTCCAAGCTAAAGATTCCCAGCCCTCTCAGCCTTTCCTCATAAGGGAGATGCTCCAATCCCATTTACCCATACTACACTTTTACCCATTATGCAACAATATGAATCTCCAACTTACCGCCAAAATATACTACATATTTTTGGAAATGACAAAGTTGAACTTCTTTGGGTAAAGTGACATACCTGCACAATGAAAATCGAGCGTTAATTTAATAGAACTTTAAGCTGACAGATAACATTTGCTTACAAATGATGTGTCTCTTCCTCAGCACTGCTTATTTCTCCATTTTAGCAACCAAGCAGCAAAGGGAGTCTCATAATCTCCTTCCATGTCACGTGAGACATAACTGCCAATAGGTCCATTAGCTTCTGACTTGAACTGACTCTTCCACTCAGGAGTGTTGGACTTTCTCCCCTTGCAGGACCAGCCCAGGCCTATCGGTTAACTTCCCAGAACTACTCTGATGAAATCTTGGTTTTCCACTCGCGGAAGGTGCAATTTTCAAACACTCCCCGTCTTGCAGATAAATCTAGATTGCACCAGTCAAGCCACTGAAGAAAGGACAAGAGCTGTTTCCTCTACTACACTACCTACCCTGTTTTCCCCTAAACCAATTTTAATTCAGCTTGCTTTTTATGACAATGTACACCTGCACATCTTCCCTGATAAATGTCAAGAACCTAACGTGCAAACCTAGCAATCTCTCCAATGATCTCCTCATGCAGATGGAGCCCAGGAGCCTGGGGGAAGACGCAGCCCCAGGTACATGATGCCAGCAGAGGTAGGCTGAGAAAGGAAATGCACCTTTTGATCTGTTCTTGGTA
The DNA here is from genome assembly GCA_013400055.1 of Nycticryphes semicollaris. Classification (NCBI taxonomy): domain Eukaryota; kingdom Metazoa; phylum Chordata; class Aves; order Charadriiformes; family Rostratulidae; genus Nycticryphes; species Nycticryphes semicollaris. The sequence goes on from VXBJ01004439.1 coordinate 180,793, forward strand.
TGGCTGCCAAGAACTACACAGCCCTGCCCTCGAGTGCGCGCTGACTCAGAGGCCAGAGGGGCTGACCCAGCCCAAAATCACTGCAATCCACATGTTCACCAAACTGCCCCTCCAAAAGCCCACACAGAAATGCTCAAGGAGACAGAGGTCTGGAGAAGAGTTCTCCCAACTTGCTCCTCATGCTTAGTGTCTCCTTGTCTGTGGCTTGATGTCTCTCTCTCTCCTTGGACACAAGGAGAGAAACAAGAGCACTGCATGGGTTCCAAGGCATCCTCCTTGTGTACAGGATGAAAAAAGGCCAGGAAGGGAGACACAGGAAGAAGAGGAACCCTAATTTGTCACAGATTTGCAGCTCACTGCTGTTTGACTTCAGTGCCCACCTCTATCGCTGAGACCTTCTTACGTTTGCTCTCATACCTCTCACAGTTTTCTGTTGTTAAAAAACAGCTGGTCTCTTCCTATTCTTCCTTTGGTGAGGGCACAGACAGACTCCCCTCTCCTTTACACTGCTGCTGAACTCTGTAAGATTGGGTCATGCATAATGCTGGACAATAACAGCCAGAGCACTCCACTGCAGGTCAGAACAGTGGCTCGGCCTTGTGAGCAAGGTGTAAACGAAAGCAGTGAGA
>VXBJ01004441.1:3992-15921 GCA_013400055.1 Nycticryphes semicollaris
CCCCCCAGGCTGCGAGGGTTCGGGAGGTTTTAGGGCTGCTCTGGGAAATGCAGGAAGCTCTTTGGTCCCCAGATCGCCTGCAATCCCCTCCAAACCCCGAGGAAACGGCTTCCTTCCTTCCCCAGCTTTTACCCTACAAAAGGGAAATATTCTTCAGGTTTGAAGAAACTTGGAAAAAAGTGTTTGTTTTTAAAAAAAAGGAAAAAAAAAAAGGAAAAAGAGCAAACCCAGCAGATGTACAATATACAGAAGGAGGGATTTACACGCAGCTCTGGAGGTGTCTTCTGGGGTCAGAGGAGGTACCTCCAAGGTCCCTGGTTGCAGCAGTGAGGGACTCCGGTGCTCCCCGGGCAGGAGCAGGGGAGGGGACGCGGCACCGCGGTGCTGCGCTCAGTCCAGGAAGCGCTGGCAGGCTTTTTTCCACCGGCAGGCCGTGCACCACTGGTCCCGGTGCTCGATGCCGTACACCTTACGGCACTTCTTGGCTTCACCCCGGACTTTCCTGCAAAAAAACAAGGGGGAGAAGAAATAACATTTGTCTATTCCTTGCAGAACTTGAGTCACACATCTGGGTAAGGCCCCATAACCATGGCCGAGCATTGCTGTCTGCACCCCGTTTTCTAAGGGGCTCCATCTCTGCTCCCCTCTGGCTGGTGAGACCCTCACCTGGTGCCGATGGACACCCTGGGCGGCGAGGCGACGATCAGGTGGGACTTGAGCATCGGCGTCGGTGGCTGGGGTTCGCTGAAGCTGAGCGACCGGCTCCGCACCTGGGGGGAAGTGGGTGTCAAAGGGGGACTAGAACAACACAGTTCCCACTCCTGCGTGGGGTCCAGGTGCTGTGACAGAGCAGCAGGAGACATGGATGGCCCCAGCCCACAGATCTGGACATTTAAAGGGGGAGTAATAAAGCAGAGATGAGGTATCTCCTCCCAGGCCAGCCCCACACCCCAAAAGGACAAAGGGAAACACATGCAGGACTCACCGGTGACAGGGACGGGAGAGTTGAGGTGGCAGTGGCCCAGCTGATGCTGGTGAAGATGTGGGGGGACACTGGAATTTGGATCGAGGGCAACGCCTGTGAGGGAAGAGAAGGGTCAGCATTACCTCTGGGGGAACCCTCCATTCCCATGTGCCACCCCAGGGGCAATCACCTCCCTGCGAAGGCCAGTCCAGAGTACTGCCAAACTGGGAGCACTGGGGCTGGGACAGAAATCCTGGCACAACTTCTCCTCCAGCACCATATCCCGCTGACACGGGGCACAGTAGACAAGTTGTGTCACCCTCTGTCAGTGCACAGCACTCACTGCTGCAACAGCTTTTGGTTGCAACAAAGCACATGCACCATTCCAGGTGTGTATGTACACACTTTTCCACCTATTTACATAAGCTTCCTGCTTTTAGACACTGCACCCATTCCCTGGGATGGGAATGGATATATATGCAGCTGATGGATCTATATACCTTGTCTCTCTACTGACTCGCAGCTCTAGAACAGCACTCAGCTCTCAAGTGGCTCCTGGGACAAGGGCCACTGGCCCAGGGTGCCCACTGGGCCACCGCTCCAGGTCCCCAAGTTTCCTGTGCCTCAAAAGCCCGTGCCCAGGCGAGCGTTGCAGAGGAGACGTGCGGGATCCTGCACGGCTGCATTCCAGCCCTGCATGATCTGCCGGCAGAAGGGCGTGTTGCATACCAGCACCGGGTAATTGCAGGGGAGCGGAGGCCGGCAGCTCCTCCCCAGCCCGGGAAGGGCCGCGGCAGAAGCCCACAGGCCCCTTAGCCAGGGGTTAACGAAGCTGGTTGCTCAGGGGCTGAAGGGCAGCCAGAGGGCGGATGGTGCTGCACCAGCACGAAAGCCTCTCCGTGCCACAGGGCTGGTAATGAGACCTCGCTGCCACGGCAGGGGCTTGTGGAGCAAACCTGACCACGCACGACCTGCCCGTCGGCAAGATTTTGGGAGATGTCCCTTTCTGTCCCCGGGAGATGCCACCAGCTCACCTGGTAGGCGTGATCAGCCTGGATGTGCCAAAAGGAGCTGGGGGCAGACTGGCTCAGGGCGCTGCTGGCCAGGGTAGGCTCCAGCACTGGCTGCTCCACCAGCAGCGCCTCCGGCTTGGCCAGGGCTTGCTGGATGATGATGGGAGCGGAGGCAGATGTGGGGCTGGCAGCGGCGGCCGCCTCCGGCGCTGGCTCTTCCTTCACCTGCACTTCAGTGTAGTAGAAATCCTCCTCCCGCTTCCGCTGGTCAGAATCTGCGCTGTCCCTGCCAGGGAGAAAAGGGGGGTAGCAGTGAAAAGGCAGCCCCATTTCCACCACAGGGAAGGTGAGTGGTCCCCGAGTTCCCTGATGGAGAGTGATTTTGCCCTCCTATCCCACTCCCAGGCTCCAAAGCATCACCTTGGCTGCGATTAGCAACAGCCAACTGCCTCTGCAGCAGCAGTTCACACTTCCAAGGAAGATCAATACCTCTTCCAGGGCCTCTAAAAGCACTGACACATTGACCAGACACCACTGAAAATCTCCTGCTCGTTTCTAACCGACCTTGTTTAGCACAGCTGCAACCAAAGGCCTGCGGTTCACCCAGCAGCAGCAGCCCCTGATGTCTTTTTTCTCTTATTATTATTTTTCCCAGTACACTTATCCAGCACTGGATGGCAGTCCAGCGCTGCCCACAGCACCACAGCCCTTCTGTCCTTGCCTTTCCCAGAGCACTCTGGCCAAGAGGAGAAAAAATACATATTGGAAAACAGGGATAAGAGTAAGGGAAAAAAAAAAACACAAAAAGAGGAGATTGGGGTGAGAAATACAATGGAGCCACAGGAGAAGAGCACAGCAAAGCTGATCTGCACACCCACACCACTTTGTACTTTGGGGGGGACTCACAGGAGATCAGGGCTCCAACGCAAAAGGGGCAGCCGCCACCAGACTGGCACACGGGTGCCCATGCCAGCCCCGACAGCGGAGCAGGGGCCAGCCACCGCCGCAGCAGGCACAGCCTCCAGGCTGCCAGCCCGTGTGAAACCCACCTGGGCTGGTGCTTTTCTGCCTCTGCCCAGGGCTCGTGTGTAACCTGAACTCCCCCATTGCAAAACACACACCCTGGCTGGGCAGAATGAAACCCAAATGGAGCTCCCGGGCCTCCCCAAAGGCAGGGACACTACAACAGTGGCTTTGGTGACACAGATTGCTTGGCTGAGAACTGTCAAGCTCAAGGCACATAGGCCAGTATCTTTAATACTGGGGATATTCACTGGAGGAATTATGACTTATGCAGCAGCAGAGCACACAGCTTTGGTGGTCAGAGAGGAATTGAGGAGGTGAAATCTTTTATCTTACCCGAGATGCTGGGTCTTGACGTGCCGCTTGATGCCAACGATGGAGCGCAGGACCTTGCCACAGCTCGGCCACAGGCACTTGTACATCACTTTCACCGAGTTCTGGAGGAGAGATGGCCTGTGTCATCCCCTGCCTGGTGGCAGCGTCCCCTCCACAGGATGCTGGCTCAGCCTGAGCCACCTTGCCAGCACTAGGACCCCCTCCCCACCACAGGTTTCACTACCTTTCTCTTGCGTGGAGCGGGTTCGTCGAGGAGAAAGGGGTCAGAATCAGTCTCAAAGCCATCATCCACCTGGGGGGAGCTCAGGGCCTCGATGGAGTACTTGGGGCTGCCTGCAGGGTGGGGAGGTGAAGGGGTGGAGATGTCGCTGCCCCCGCTCCAGTGCCCACTGGTGGTGCTGCTGCCGCTGTCCGAGACGTCACCGCTCTCCTTCCAGGGATCGCATGCCACCCGTGAGGCTGCAGGACGAGGACACAGGCTGTCACCCTCAGCTCAGGGCCAACCAAACCCACCCAGGGCAGAGACCAGACCTGAGCCTGGAAAACCCACAACAACAGTTTGCCTCTATTTATTTTAAAAAAAAACAACTTGGCAAGGTAAAGCCTTTGCAGCTTTGCTCAGTGCCAGCTCCCTCCTATTGGTCATTTTATCCCTTTTCCCCCCCTCCCTCTCCCCATCCTCCTTGGCACCAGCGCAGTCCCGCGGGCACAGCCAGCACACAGTGAGCAGCCAGCACCGGGGCACGCACATTTCCCACGGCTCTGGGCAGCTATTTTTATCCCTCTGGCTGCATTTGACTCCTCGGGAATGAAATTGCCTCTATAAAAAGGAACGACCGGGCGGTGCCCCCCAGCCTGGGACTCCTGCACGGGGCTCCCCCGCCCCCAGGGAGGGCTGTAGGGAGTAGGGTTACCCCCACGGTGCTGCCAGGGGTGGCCTGACTTGCTCAGTCCCAACCAGCACCCATGGGATCCACTGCCCGGCCACCTCCAGCCCAGCACTGTCCCTGTCCTGGCAGCTATTTGGCACCTAACAAAGCACCTGTGCTGCAAGCAAGAGCCCTGGAACTGAGATCCAAGGGACACAGCACATCTCTCCACATCTCCTTTCATTTCAGATGTTTGGGTTGGTTTTTTTTTAAACAAATGTATATGTATTGCTTTAAATGCACACTCACGGGGGATGCCGCTCTCGCCAGCAGGAGGGCTCTGCACCACAGGGCTGCAGGAGAGGCTCGTCAGCACCATGGCTGCCACCATCTCATCCATCTCCACAGCAGTGTCAGCTTTCCTGTGCCACGGAGGGAGAGATATGAAACACGTGGAGGAAAAAAGCAGAGAAACAGCCCAGGTACTAACAGGGGAGTCACCAGGCACCCAAAGGACAGCACAAACAGTAGCAGCTGCACAAGTTTCCCCTTACTGCCTCCCTCCATAAACTCTGAGTCATTTTTAACTCATTGGGAAGGATGTTTTCTCCCCATTTGGAGGAAAAAATTAAAATCCCCTTAATCCTAAATTTAACCATCCTCCAGATAATCCTGTGCTGGGAAGGCGGATATATCCCCAGCATCACTGCCCTTTCCATTGGTGTAAAACCAAGCACAAGTGTTGCTGGAGCCACCAAGAGCCCTTCGCCCCCTGGAATGAGATACCACAAGCCAAAGGCACAAACCTCTTGGGTACATCGATACTGCTGGATACGGATCTCTGCAGCACCTCAGCAGGGCCGGGACCGCCGGCTGCAGGCAGGGCAGGGGGCTGGAGCGCGGCCGGCCGCACATCCTGCACCCTCCAGCACGTCTGCAAGCCCTGCTCCGGCAGCAGCACCTTCACCTTGTCACTCAGCGGGTTGTGCTGCTCCACCAGGCCCGCACACTCCCGCCCGTTGTAGGTGACAAGGACCTGAAAACGGTACAAGGAGCGTTTGTCAGTGTCACTCATGAGCCCACTGCTCTCCGGGGATGTCCTGCCACAGCACAAGCAAACCTACAGCCACCCCCTGCCTCCTCCTCCCCCAGCAGGAGAGGTACTTTAGGACGTAAAGAGAACTTTAGGTACAGAGGACTTTATGATGAAGGCAAAGCCTGTCCTGAAGGGCTTGGACTTCAGACTGCTGTCACAGCAAACCAGAGGGGTGGCCAGGGTTCACCCCAACCCCACCACCCAGGGATCTGCTCCTCCTGGGCACAAGTTCCCCTGACACCAGCAATCCCAAGTTGAGGCATTTTCTGAACCGGTATCAGCCACCTCTCAGAGTCCTGACTTCGGGTGGACTTTTCTCCAATGAATTTGTCTGCTTTGGCGCTGTTCTCACAGCCTCCTGCTGCAAGGGCTCCCACAATTATTACACATCCTGGCAAAGTACGTAGATTAAAGGATTAAAGCCAGAGAGGGATGGGGAAACGGAGGTTTCTTTGGTGAAATGATCCTGAATTCACACCTTGGCTCCTCCAGGCAGGAGAAGGAGATGTGCAAACCTCACCGCCTCCTTCAGAGTCCCAACTCCTCCTGATGGGCAGTTTTCCACCACTACCACCCATGAGCCTACTTCTGTTAATGGAAATGTATCTGTGTCAAAAGACACTACATGTGTCTCCAGCTATTTATAGAAACAGGAACATCTTTTTATGGAAGAGCCATGGGTGTCACACCAACAGACTGACATGGGATGGACACACGCACACCCATGGCCTGACTGGGGAGAAGCCTGTGAGACCATCTCAGGTAGGACCTCGGGCAGAAACACTGGGGTGGAAAAAGCCACCTCTAGCAGGATAGGGGTTTAGGAGATCAGTGCAAGGATCAGGACACAGAAGACCCTGACCCTGCTTTCTGAAAACAAGGAGTAAGGTTTCCCCATGAACCACACAGGCTGTTCCACAGACTGCACCCAGCAAGAGGAACCAATGTCTCCTTCAGCTTTGCACAGCCACCGGCACAAGTCCTGGCTGTTGCTGGGAGGTGAAGGCACCTCATCACTATTTTTATACTGTTCCCAGCACCAAAGGAAGCAAGCAGAAGCATCCACAGTGGAGCACGTAGGAGAAAACAACTCTCCCTGTCCTGTGGTTAATAAACATGGGGCAGGAGGAGCCAGAAAACTGAACAGGGGCCTTATTTACACTCCGTTTCACAAGCTCTGCCCAGAAAAAGTTTTACAGTTCTGCAGGTAGCAGCCAAGAAACAAGCTCTGCGTCAGCAGCTCACAGCTCCCCTCAGACTGTGCTGCTCGGCCAGGCATTGGTGGGAACCGTTCCGGTGGGCTTGAGAACAAGGGCTGTTCCCTGTGCTCCAGGCAGCATCTCAGCCAAGTCACGTCCCTCCTAACCATCAGGAGCCCGGGGCACGAGAAATGGTGGAGTCCAGCAGGACTAGACGTCCTTTCTGGATGAGCCATCACACCTCACTCTTCCCTAAGAGCTTCTTCACCACGTATGTCTGCACCATCAACCCTCAACCCCACAGCAAAAAGGTGCCACAGATTGAGCCACAGAGCTCATCACCACCATGGCTAAGCTGGGGGGGCTCCTTGCTACCTAATTTCACATGTTAACGTGGGTTGTGGGCAGACAGGACAAGTTCATGGAAGACAAGTCCACTGGAAGTCACTAAATGTTGAGAAACCATCTCCCTCAGCCTTAGCTGGAGAGCACAGGAGAGAAGTGTCAGGTCTTCTTCCCCTCTTCTCTGGAGAACCACTTTTGGCTAGGACTGGAGACAACTCCTGGAGGAGATGGATCTCCACTTGAGCTGGTATGGTCCAAACCCATCAGGCACAGCCAAGTGCCCTAATGCCAACACCCATTAATGACTCTTGTAATTACAGATCCTCACTGCACCTTACATTAGGAGAGGCCCAGGAGTTTTGTCCCCCACCAGAGCACATCCCACCAGCCAAGGACTCCAAAAGCCTCCTTACGTACTTGTTGCCCCGTGCAGAGCTGCTGGCAGCCAGGGCTGGGAAACCTGGGTGCCTGGCTGCTCTCCTCCACCGATGGCGCACAGGATCTGTCCTCCCGCAGAGCTGTACGGGCAGATGCCTGGCCGAGCTCAGTCTGCAAGCCGGGGATCTGGGTGGCCACCAGCACCCCCTCGGCCAAGGCACTGGGGGCAGAGACACGGGTGCCAAGCAGGGAGCGCTTCCCCAGGCGCCTGGACAGCACACTTGCCATCTTGGACACGCTGCAGAAGAGAAAGACATGGGGACGTTACCTTCAGCGTGGGACTGCAACGTTTAGCAAGTGTCTCATCACCACCACCACCACCCTGGGACCTGAGAAAGCAGCTCTCTGCTGCTCCAGCATCCCCCACGTGCTTGCTCAGGGGCTCAGCCACAGGTGCCAAGACATCTCAGGGACATGAGGACAGTGGCACGCCTGAGCTCCCCGTGCCCCACAGCTCTTTTTTTTTTTTGGAAAAAAAAAAAACCAAACTAGGGATGAGCCAGCCCAAAGGAAACCCCGCAGACACAGTTAGGACAGCCCTTGGAACCCATGTCCCCACCTCCTCAAACTGCCCCAGGTGCACACTCCCAAGTCCATTGTGGCTATTCCCGCCTGTCACACTGAAACCCGCCGTCGGTGCTCTTTAACCTTGACCGATAGACTTGGGTCTGTGCCCAGGACAGTCCTGTAACTCCCCTGCCAGTGTCCTGGCAGGGGAGGAAAGCTCTCTGGCAGCAAAAGCCAGCGCTCCTCCCCAGCTTGCACACCGGTGCTCCCCTTTTCAGGGGCTCTCATGCCTCTGGGAAGAGGTTTCTCCAAGCTCACAGCTCATGCCCAGCACTCCCAGGCTCAGTCTTGCAACAGAACAGGAACATCCTCCTGCTCTGCCTTGTTAAAAAAAGGAAATTCAGTGCATTTTTATCCCAAACTGTTTCTCTATAACTATCTTTAACCTGGTTTTGCCCCTAAAATAGCTTCCTTTTCTTCCAACGTCGGTTTTCCTATGTTGGTGTGATTCTGCTAGCAAGCCTACCCAAAGAGCAGCTTGCCTGGCTCGTCTGCTTGGGTTTGCAGATTTTACTGCTGTTTTAAAAGAAACAAATGTTTATAGGTTTCCTTAAAAGCAAAGGACACCCAGGCACAGATGACACACCCAGCACCGTTATATCCAACAGCTCCAGCAGCATTCACTGTCCTCCTCCAGCCCATCCCATCCCATCTCATCCTCCTCCCAAAGTCTCCTCCACTGCAACACCTTTTATAAGGAGCACGGGAAGCAAGGATGCACACCGTGGTGAAGGCAAAAGGTGACAGTGCCTGGGGTTCAGGAGGAGGCAGAGGACACAGGAGGCTCCGTGCAGCCCTGTGTTTTGAGGTGCAGCCCTGTGTTTTAGGGTGCACCAGAAAAGCCATGTGCTTTGGCACCGCCAAACCTGTCACCTTTGCCACCTGCATGGGCCTGTCAGCGAGCGTCACCCAGCCAGCCGGGTGTTTGTCGGGTGTCTGGGTTGTAGCATAACCTGGGCCATGGAGAGTCCAAGTCTGAGGAGTTGCTGCTTGTGCAAGAGGGAGGATTAACCCCAAGCTTCCGAGCGCTTACACCCAGACCTTCCCCTCCTCACGCAGGGTCGCTGCAAGAGACACTTGGTTCCCTGTCACGAAGCAGCGGCATTTTAACGGCAGATCAAATGTATTTCTCTTTGACATCCGACTTACGCAGTGCCACCTTGCACACTATCTCAGATGAGAAATTTCCTGGAGAAGGGAAGGGAAGGGGAGGGGAGCTCGCCGCTCCTTTCAACCTCCGACCGCCCCGGGAAGAGTTACTCCAAACCACATCCCACTTCAAAGGAACGTCCAAGATTTACAAGCGGTTTTATGAATAACCGAATGCACTCAGCTTACTTTGTCCTCCCCCAAAATTCAGCCGTTCCCAAGTAGAAAATTAACAGCTATTTTGGAGCCATAAAGAATTGAGCAGGAAGAGCGGGACAGGATGTGAAATGGATAGAGGCATGCTGGGGAGAGCACCTCATGCCAGGGCTGCCTGTCCCACAGCGCACAGGGACTTCGTTACGGTTGCCACCTCCCCTTGGGAGCGGGATCAAAGAGGCCGCAGCAACCGGCTGAACAGAGCCGCTCACCGCCTTCCCTCTCCTTTCACTCTGCCCAAGGAATACACCAGACTTCGCAGAGTACGGGCATCACCGAGGGATGCTCCGGAGCTCACTCTGTCTGATAATGTCTTTTTTTCCACAGTGCAACATGTTTTCTGCTGAACCCAAGTGACCCGGCCAAGAAGCTCTGTTCCCAAATCTCCTGTATACCCATATGGGTTTTTCCTCATCCTAAAGAAGACTTGAAAGGGCTGGGGGACAGGCACAGTGTTTTGCCTCAAATCCCAGAGCAAAGCTGCAGCAAAGTCCCTCCACCCCACCACAGGAACTAACCACCAGACCCTGTTTCCTCCCGTGTCACCTTAAAACCTCACTCTCTGATATCTCAAGTCGTCGGGGTTTGGAAACTGCCCCTCCAATGACTCAGGGAGTTGATGCAGAGTCGTCAGTGCCGCCGCACAGAAAACGGTGCCGAAATCTCCACCGGCCTCCCCGAGGGTTCAAGGCAGCACTTGGCCAGTGGCCAGGTGCGGGGAGGGCAGCACCGAAGGTGGGAGGCTGCTTCTCATTTCCTTCGGGGGTTTCGTTTTGCCTTCCCTTTCCTTCCCCCTCCGGTCCGGGGAGGGGAGCGGGAAGGAGGAAAGAGGCACGCTTGCAACCAGAGGAAGGAAAACCCTCCCAAAAGCCAGTTTTCAGAGCCACATCTGCTTCCAGCAGACCTTCCCGAGCCCGATCCCATTGCGGCACTCAGCCCGTAGCCGAGGGTGACATGCCAACGCCAAAAAATCCTTCCCCTGCCGTGCCCCAAAACACAAAGCAAGAAGAGGAGCAAGAGCTGGGAGCACGTCAGCGGTACAGGCGGAGCCGGGAGGCCACGCTGCCGCCGCGAGCCCTCCCAGCTGTTAGCAATCACGCGCCGCAGGGGTCAGAGCCGGCACAGATCCCAAATTATTTCTTGCTTCAATGCCGGGCGTGTATTTTGGACGGCGCTTTTCCAGCTCTCCGCAGGGAAAAACGTCAGCCCTTGTGCCTACCGGCGCTGCCGCTGCTGCCGGCAGAGCAAAACCCGGGTGGAGGTTTGGGAACTTAGGCACCTCACTTGGCAAACGAGGAACACTTTGTTTAGGAAGTGGAGAAGGTCCGGGGGGCCACGGCCAAGTGGGGTGCGTGCCCCAGCACTCACCTCACCCCTGCTGCTGTTTGGCTGGGGTTTGGTGGGAGACAGGCAGCTCCTAGGCCCATGGTGCTGTGCAAAGCAGGACCACCAGCACACATCCCCTCCCCGGAGAATGAGCAATTACAGTACACTCATTTCCTTCCCCCCCCTTTGTTTTGGGTTTTTTTTTTGGTTTTTTTCTAGGAATAAATGCTGGCAGGCTCCCTGAAATCCAGCCTAACTCCTGCCACAGACCACCATGCCACGGATCAACAACCCACACCACTAATTCCATCCTGTACCAGACCCTAAATGCTGCAATAACTGATAATAATAAGCCCCAGTTTTTCATCCTGTCTCTCAGCCTGTGGTTTCCAAAATGACCTTTCTCATCCCAAAACGTCCTGAAGCCCTTTACAAACCGCACTCCAGCCCCACGCCCATCAGCACATGTGACTGGGAAACACGGTATCCACATGGAACGGTTTGCAAATTTGGGGGCGTTATTAAATAAAGTAAATAAATAGAAGCAACAAGGACCTACTGACCCCGAGATGGAGCCAAACCCACCCGTGACATAATCGTCGCAGACTATTAATACAAAACGGGTGCCTTCCCGAAGGGTTTCCTCCTGATCCCGCCTCAGTGCTCGCCGCTGGGGATCCACCCGCGGACGTGTCACCGCGGAGCCGCGCCGTATCCCCACCGGCAGCGTCAGGAAAGGCTCCTCAATCCTCACCCCACCATTTCACCCGTGCCGCCGTTTCCCACTACTACTGAGCAATTCTGGAGGGAAACGCTTTTGGAGAACACCCGTCTGCCTAAAAACAGGTTTTGCGGCGCAGGCGGGAATGCCGGCGTCAGGCAGAGCGACCTCCCCGGGCACCGACAGGCCAGTGCGCGCCGACGGCGAGGGCAGCCAGGAAGGAAAGGGCGGGAGTTTGCCGCTTTCTGGGAGCGGTGCCGGCAGAGCGCGACTTCAAGCCATCGTAGAGGCACCGGGAGACATCACGCAGCAGGAGAGCAGGGCATACATGGCCACGCATGTGTACATGTACATGCGTGTGCATGTGTGCCGGCATACATGCATGCGCGGAGCCCGCGGCCGTGCGGGACATGTGGGGAAGATGGCAGGGCCGGAGGCCAGGGAGGAGGAGGAGGATGAGGAGGCGTGTGCCCGGGCCTGCCGCGAAGGGCGGCACCGGGCAGGGCACGTGTGCGTGAGGCGGGGGACATGCACGGGGAGGGGGACATACATACACACATGCACCGGGCAAGCCGGGGGGCGGGGCATGAACTAGGAGGAAGGGGAGGAGGGGGACATGTACCGGGCACAGGCCCCGGTTGGGCGGGACATGCACGGCAAGGACAGG
>VXBJ01004444.1:8638-71559 GCA_013400055.1 Nycticryphes semicollaris
GCATTCTGAGGAGAGGGGAGGCGGGCCCACCCGCTGCTGCCGACTACACTCCCCGTCGGGACTAGAGGGACCGGCCCGCCGCTCCTCGTCGTGCTTCCCGGCACCGTTTGCTGGGGAGCAGGTGAAATATCCCCGTGGCACGGCAGGGCAGGGCCGGAACATCCCTCTCTTCCCTTCCCCGGGCAGCTCGGGGGGGCGGCTGCGAGCCCGTCTCCCCCCAGCATTCCCCGGCTCTTCCGTGGCTCGACGCTGTGCCAGCGGCCCGGCGCGTCCCCCGTCTCTCTCATGTCGTCTCCCCGTGATTCCCGGGTGCCACCCCCCCAGCCCCGGCCCCGCGAAGGGCACCCGGGGGTTAAACCATGCGGACCCGAGAAAACGGGAAGCATCAGGTGAAGCCGAGGACAGAGTTCTGGGGGGCTTCGCCTCTCTCCACCGGCGGTGAGGACCTCTGGGGTTCGGGGAAGGCACTCGGTATCGCGGGATCCCTCCTTCCCGGCGCCGTGTCGTGCCGGGGTGCTGAGCCCCCCGTGGGTTCCGCACTGTCCCAAGCTGGAACAAACAAACTCCTTCTTCGTGGGCTGTAGCCAGGATAGGTTTGATTAATTTTCTCAGGAAAAAAACCCCAACTAAACAACAACAACAAAAAAAACCCAAACCCACCACAACAAACCCACAAGCAAAAACTCACCCAAAACAAACCCCAAAACCACCACCACCAACAAAAAAAACCCTAACCCTGGAAGGGAGGACACACACCTGTGCACTCGCTACCCCTCGGGACCCGTTGACGATTTTAGTAGCTAAAGTCAACGTGCAACCTAAAACCGGGGGAGCTGGTCAGTGAAACCCCGCTACGGCAGCCTGGCCGCGGCTCCTCGGATCTTCTTGGGGTCCTTCCAGACCCGACCTCACACGACCAGCCTCTTGCCCTGCCTACAGGCATCTGGGACCCCAAATCAGGCAACCCCGAGGTTTACCCCATAGCCCGTGTGCTCCCTGCCTTTCCTCCTGCCCGGCAGAGTACCTGTCACCCAGGAGATGTGTCTCCAACTCCTGTCCGTGCTTCTCCTAGGAAGGATTTCCACCTTCTTCTTCCCGTCTGACTTACCTGGTCATGGGGCAGTGGAGGTGAAGGCTCTGCTCTCGGCGGGGCACTTTGTGGGTTGGAGGGCGAGATCGCTAGAGACAGGAGATGGAGAAGCTTAGAGGAGTTGGAGGGATGTCCTGGATTTCTATTCCGTGGGTGCTTTACTTAAATATCTCATATTAGATACTGAAAGGTTAAAAGGCAGGTGTTGTTCAGCACGCAGAGCTCCGGTGGAAACCTCAGATCTATGTGAAGCAAGTGATTTCAGGCTCTGATGCTCAGCTTCAAAAGGTGCCTAGCTACAGCCCAGGGACAACTACAAGGGATGGACATCAGACACATCTTATTCACGGGAGACTCCTTTGCAAAACCCAGTGTGTGCAACCAGCGTGGTTTGTGGAGGTGCATGGTCAGCCCCGCGCCAGTCCATCGCCATCTTTGTCCCCTGAATTTTGTGTACTGCCGAGCCAATTTTTTGAATGCGTGTTCTCGGGTGTCACTGGGCAATGACATTTCATTAAAACCTACTGTAATTGCCCAAGTCCGGACGGTGGTTGGGCTCTGGTCGTTTCTTGACCAGCCTTCCTTGACATTGTTACTGTAATTACCGACGAATAAAGGTATGCTTGAAATTTGTTTTTATGGCCTGAATATTCTGCGTGCAGGATAAATAATACTTACTCTTGCATCTCATCAGCTAAATTTAACAATTAGCAAGCCAGCACTCAAATAGTCCAGGAACCAGTATTGCTGGCCAATATTTGCCCAAACATTTTGCATAAACAACATCCATTCATACATATCTGCACAGATCAAATCACATCGTCACGCCCAGATTATTTTATTATCAATCAGCAATATTACTATCGATATTTTATTTTGAACATAATCTCAGCAGTTTTAATAGGAAAACTCCCGAAAGTAAAAGTAATCAGAAAGCAACTGCATTAGGTTTGTATTGGTCACAGATAAAAGACACTGGGGAAAATCCAGACCACACTAAGGAGAACGACATCTCTACCCCGGATTTCACTACGACCAGACTTTTACCCAACTTTTCTTTTTTTTCGTTGATGTTTTGCAATAAATTAATTAGATTCTGGGCTCCAAACTCTTCAGAGGGTCATAAATCCTGATGAAAACATGCTCCCTCTTGAAGTTGCACCTGGATCACCTGGATATGAACATTTTTTATTTTTTTTAATTAATGTAAAAGTTTCTTTCTGCTTAATAAAGTGAAAAGTTGAAAAGGATAGCGGATTGTGTGAAAATTTAGTCTTTAATTTATGTCTCATAAGTATTCTTGAGAATGCTCTTTTTCTGACATGAGCTAATGACAAACATAGCTCCTAGATGACTGACCAGGGCACGTTTTTTAAAGACTACTAATCAAAACAATTGCTGAAGACATATTTAATTTTTTTTCCCCGATTTATTTGCTCTGAAATACTCAATAGCAACTTTTATTACATCAAATAACATGTACTCAAGATAAGTTCCCTCTAAATGGGCAGAATATTTTACCTTTAGCTTGTAATGATGACAAAGATCTCTCACTCTCGAAGGATTCAGGCAAGGTTTTAAGGAAAGGACACTTCATGAAGCATGGGCTTTGTAGGTATTGCTTTTATATGACTGATGAAGTTTTGTCAGTCTCCAAAACCCACACTTAAAAGAAAGCATTACTTCTCTCTTGTGTGACCTTTCCGTACATTGAAAGGAGGGGAGTTAAGTCACCTGCTAAAATATTTATTTATGATCAGCTGTGGAAAATTAATGATAACCTCAGAGCAAGTCCGCCTTAGCCAGCTATTATAACACTTCTGACAAATATGCCTGTCATGTGGGAGCACACCACAAAGCTCCAACAGAGCTGAACATCTAGTAGCAAAATAATGCTACTTCCAGCTGCAAGATAAACTAGTATCCCACCTCCCTAAACACCTCCTGCTGATGGCAGAAGATATCCCAACCAATCTCCTCCTTTGGGTACGCCACCTGTGCTCTCTCTCTCTCATGGTTTTCCATCCAGTTCTTTCAAGTTCTGGCCCATGGTTTGTTGTCATCCTCTTCAAACTCTCAGCTGCTTTTGACACCTGCATCCACGCTCTTCAGCGTTCATTTCTTTCAGGCACTTTTATTTGTTTTTTTGTCGTGTTGTTTCTTTTGTTTTGTTTGAGACCATCTTTTCCAGATCTATTTCTTCCAGCTCAGGGATGTGATAACTCTCTCACACTGCTCACGCTCTCTTTTAGCCAAGTCCCAAAGACTTGCTTCTTTTACCCTCTCTTTCCTTTACCTCTCCCTTCTCTGGTGACTCTAGAGGAGAAGACGACTTCATCTATCACCTTCACTATGACAGCACAGAATATCCCTCTTTGCTCAGGTTCTGTCTTTGTACTTGTTTTCAATATGTCTATCTTCATGGGTTTTAATACAGCAGCTTTAGTTCACCATAGCTCAGAGTGAGATCCTAGTCTCTCTCCCTTTAAGTATCTTCTGTCTTTCTCTTCCCTTGCTGAATAATCCTACCAATATCTCTGAGCCTTGACCTTCCCTTGCTATCCTTCAAACCAAACCCCAGTCAAGTCTTCCATAATTTAGATTAAGGTAAATTCTTTTGATAAATATAATTTGTCTGTCTTCCCTCTACCTTTTTATAACAGGGTGTGACTATCCTTTACCCATTTAATCACCTCCTGTGTGCTTTCCTCCTCTGTGCCCCTTTTTTCCATGCAGTTTTCAGAAGTTTCAACGCAACCGTTGTGCTGGCATTGACCACTGCATGTCTTACCCCACCTTATTCCTTAACTACAGCGTTGCTACATGTGGTGTTGCCTTTCTTGTGTTTTTAATACCATCTTTGTGGTCCATTGATTCAGCTTCTTTCTCAAGCTTCTCCAGCTTTGCCCCATTCTGTATGTAAGGAGCTTTCTATGAGGTTAGTTGTGTAGTGTATTTCTCCTCATCTCTCTTTGAAGTTGACCTCTCCAATTGCACCAGCAAAACACTCAACAAAATCAAGGCAGTTGGTAGGCTGGATGGCTACTTATTCTGATATGAGTGATGATTCTACACTTTCCTCATCCCATTTGCATGTTGAATCATCTGTTGTCTTGTACGCTTGAACACTGGGCTTGTTCATGCTCCACTCCCAGCAATGTATCTCAGGCTACAGGCACAGCAGATTTGGCTGAAAAGCACAATTTTCATTTGTCATGACTTAAATCAAACATAGACTCATACATGCACACAATTTATTTTATATGTATTTATTTATACACCTGTGATTTCAGTAAAAAAACGTTTTTTCCACAGCCTAGATATTTTTAGAGAAATAAATTAATTTTAGAAGACCAAAATGTAATGTTTTCAAACAAAATACACACCTTGCATCTTACAGCTAATGAGGTAACTGCTGCTCTTCCATGGGTCTTCTTCAAGACACTGACACAAGGCATCTGTGGAACTTGCCCAGGATTATGGACCCCAAGACATCACTCTAGAGCCTGAGCTCTGAATCCTAGTCCTGCAGCAGGCAGCGAGGAAGCTCATAAAGACTGTTCATAGGGAGCCTGGGTTCAGATCAGAGTTTTCAGTGCTGGCTTCCAGGGAAGGTCCACAAGAGAGATCTTCCAGGATTTTGCACTGGGCACAAGTCTTCTCCAGGACACCACATAAGCTCTGTGGGGCAAACATTCATCTTCTCTGTGAAGACACAGTATGAAACATGATTCTAGCATGTTTGGACAAATGGACCACAAATGAAGTTCTGAGATGCAGTGTTTGCCACAGACCATGAAATGTCCATTCCTGTTGCTAAGGGTAATATCTGCTTCCTGATTTAAGATTATTTTGAGTGATCTCAAGGAATTCTGACCATGCACCTAAGCACCAGCTCAAGTCCAAGGTTATTTTGCATCTGACTGTTTGGATATAAATGCATGGACTTTAGGCAAACTCAAGAAAGCAGTGAGACAGAAAGCTGAGGATGTGTGAGATTCCTCTGAGGGACCAATACACAGGAGAAACAGATCCACCTCTGATCTGAACAGGAGGCCATGTAGTCACATAGCTGTGATCCTATCACGCGGTTTGGGGATATGCACAGCATTGGTGGATGCTGGAGGAGATAAAGCTCCCTTCAGCCCTTTAAGAAATCTTCACCACATAAGCAAATACTCCATCATTTTGACATTGTCATTTTATGTGGTCCCTCTAGTTTATCACAACTTACACCTTGGTGGTTCCTACCTGTAGATTTTAACAAATCCAAATGAAGACTCTCTCAACAGTAAAGGTCACAGTAGTGAGCTCTTGTCATGCTGTTACTCAGAGGAGCAATATGCCCACAGAAGGCAGGAACCTCCAAGGAAAAACATGCCCACACCATACATGAAAGCTGGACTTACATATGTGAATAGTTACATATATAAATGATTTTCATTAATATATGTATGTAAATAGCAATATCCAACTAGGATATTAATCTCACAGATATTTCTAGGTCATGTTTGAATATAGCAATGCAAAAAAAAAAAAAAATACAGAAGCGTTGACATTACCTAAATATTGTATCTGAAGACTGAGCAAATTGTGTTACTTTTACTCCATATACTTTACTCCTATCCATTTATTTGTCATTATTTCTTATTACTTATTGCTGTGTTATTTGCACTGTTATTATTTTTAGCAATCACAATCATTATTGACATCAACAGGAGTGGGGAAAGTGTAAGCAGCTGAAATGCTCAGTTCTCCTCTTGAGATCCCATATAGGTGACTATGTCCATGTCCTGTAGCTCCTCAAACAGTTCCAGGCTAAGTAAGCCTGCATTTATATGGAGTTGTGGATTATGGCTGGAAATAGGCCTAATTTTTGGAATTCTGTTCAAGATCTGTCTGAAACTTTTCCTTGGGTTGAGACGCTCAGCATCTCTATGTCTGATTAGTGAGCTCGTGTTGGAGTCTTTCTCTCTGGAATCACCAGACTGGGTTTTTCCTCCTGTACCCAGCTGCCCATTTCCATAATAAAAGGCTGCGAGACCGTCTTCCCTCAGCCAGATTTGCCTGAATTTGGCCGAAGAGATAAGCAGTTTTCAGAAGGGGACCACCAGAGAGCCCTACATAAACACTCTGCCTGGTAGTGCAACCTTTTCTCCATTAGGAAACGGGCCTGAAAATTACCATGTGTGTCCATGGGCTAAAAGGTTTGCCAGGGATGGGAAAAGAAACACTGAGAAGGATTTGGTTGAGCTCTTGAACATATATATATATATATATTTTTTATTTTATTTTTTTTTTTTTGAATGTGTGGATCATTTTGACAGAACTAGGCTGGGGATGAGCTTTTCACGAATTACACCAGGAAATGCGTGGGGCTGTTGTCCCCATGGGCTGGCTGGCAGCATCAGTGCAGCGTGAGGACCAGGCCCTGCATCTCACGCAGCCGGACTCTCTTTGGTCTCACTTCAGACACAGATGTCCACATGGTTTCACAGAAGTGTTCCTGGGGGTATGTTGGCTTCCTGGGAAGTTGGCTGGCCATGGCAGAGAATGGGCAGAGATAGTCCTCGTAGGACTTAGCCCCACAGGCAGAGGACTTAGCCCGGTGGCTCGAAGACCCAGCCCCACGGGTGAAGGACCCAGTCCCACTGCTCAGGACTCAGTCCCATGACTCAGGGAAAGTTGCCGGGGGTGCTGGGGTGGAGGGGATGAACACCAGTCACCCCCGGAGCCCGGGAGTCTGGTGGGCCATCGGCCCTGTCAGGAGCTGGCCCGACGGCCGCTATCGGCGTGTCGTGGGTTCCACCCGACTCTGACCACAGCCCTGCATGTTCCGTGGCAGTCAGGGAGGGGACGGCAGGGACTCTCAGCCGCCGGGTTTGGGGGGCAGCTTGGGGCCGAGTTTATATTTACAATATAAATTGCAATGGCTCCGCAGTGGGGCAAAAAAAAAATATCGGAAGGTGCATTTCGGTGCGGCTGGTTTGAAAAGGCGACCCGCGTGTGCCGGCACGCGTGACCGCGACCGGATTGTCCTTTTGTTTCCCCCCGTGAAGAAGCGGAGGAGATCCGGCAGTGGGCTCGCTGAAAACAGCCCCCACCCTCCGCACCCTTCCCGTCGGAAGCGCTGCAGCGCAGCTGGCGATGGGCCGATAAGGGCGATGGGCTGATAAGGGGTGATGTGTTGATAGACAGGGGTGATGGGTTGATAGGGGTGATGGGTTGATAGGGGTGATGGGCTGATAAGGCGTCGCAGCGTGTGCCCGCCGCTGCCTTGCTGTGCTGCTGCTGCCGCCGCCACGTCTGCGGCGGGGCCAGGGCTGGTGACAGCCACCCTGCCAGGGAGGGACTTCCATGAGCAGAGAGGTTCGCAGTGTAATGAACAGCCTTATCGTCGGCTGGTATCTTTACAACTGCTTAGATGACTTTTTAATTGTGGCTTAATGCGTTTAATTATGACAACTCTTCCCCATTTTCAAGTATGATGTATTAATATTACAGATCATTAACATTGCTAAATTACTGTAATGACACAGAGTCCTCAGTGTCCCAGTTAGACGGAAAAAAAATAGACCCGCTCTTCTCATTTGGCTCTTTTGTTATTTGCCTTATAGGAAATTCCT
Source organism: Nycticryphes semicollaris (assembly GCA_013400055.1). Lineage (NCBI taxonomy): Eukaryota > Metazoa > Chordata > Aves > Charadriiformes > Rostratulidae > Nycticryphes > Nycticryphes semicollaris. Next base: position 16,355 of record VXBJ01004444.1, read on the forward strand.
GCACGATTCTTGAGTCTTTAAAGCATGTAGGAGAGGCTGCTGCTGCTGCTGCACCCTCCTTATTAAATTATTGATAGAGAAAATCCCCCATGTAAAACTTCCTCAGCTCGAGACGGTGCAGGAGCTAATATTGTCTTTCTAATATCCACTTCATCAATGTAAAAGTTAGAAAGCCTCGGCTCTTGAGCGGGTCCCCCCCTCCCCTCGTTCATAATTAGAGCAGACCGTATTTAACATCTGCAAAATAGTCATGCTTATAAGGAATGAGAAATGCGAGATGTTCCATTCTGTTTGCAATGGTTAGACCGTTTTAATCTCTTAACTTCAATATATGTCCTCTAGCAGGCTATACTTCTTGGATTTCATTTTTAGATCCTTAAGGCTGCATATATCTGTCAAACAGACATAATGAATTTAAAGTGCTAATGCCTAGAAGACCAGAAAAAACATTGAAATATATCCTCGGTTGATTAAATTACCACCTCTAGCTACTTTACCTCCTTATGTCCAAACAGATTTCCCTTTTTACTTACCAAGTACCGGATCTGGGAGATGTGGAAGATGTAATTTCATGGTAAAAAAAAAAAAAAAAGAAAAAAAGAGAAAAAAAAACCCCAACACCAAAACCCCAATCGAAAAACTAACAAACAGCAACAGCACATGCTCGGGTCTTCAAACAAGCACGTTTTTTCTTTAAACATCTTTTCAGATATGTGCCTATAAGACGGGACTTGCCACTGACTGGAGGCAGTTTTCAATTACACCGAATCTCCAGGGTAACCCTCGGGTGGGAGCCCCTGTTTTTGCTGCGCTCTCCTCGATACCTAATGACTGGGGAAAACTCGAGGGTGGGGAGTGAGGGGGGGACGGACGGGACGACACGGACAAGATGAAGGCGNNAGATGAAGGCGCATCCGACTTCGGGAGCGGAGGGTGGCCTGGCCCGGCCCGACCGGGCAACCCCTACTCCCACCCTGGTGTGTGTGGGGGGGAGGTGGGGTGGGATCCCCCTGCTCGGAACGGAGCGGGGAGACCCCGAGGGGGCTGACACACGATGGGACGATCGTGGCCCCGGGGGTGCCGCGCCTGGGCGAGGGACCGGCGAGGCTGGGGAAAGCGGGGACGGAGGGGAGGCGAGCAGATTTGTCGCGCTTTGAAATGAAACGTTATAATCCCTCCGACAATCCTGTTGACTGTGAGCTCTAGCGCCGGGAGTACAACACGGGGGATGAAAAAAAAAAAAAAAGAAAAAAAAAGAAAAAAAAAAAGAAGAAGATACATTGTTGGATAAACAGCTCCTTATAGGTAAAAACTGAATGGGCCAAATAGATGAATAAGGTGACACAATGGGAGCGGGGGGGATGGTGAAAGGAAACGAGTCGGTGGCAGTGGAAGAAAAAGGTAAAAGTGAACAGAGGAGAGAAAAGGAGAGAAAAGAAAAAAATGTAAATGAGTGAGACAAAAAAGCAAAGAGAAAAAGAAAAGAGAACAAGAGGGGGAAAGAAGTAATATTTTCCTTGATAAAAATGCACAAAAGGGAAGATGAACTTTGTTCTTTTTCTCTTTCTACTCTCCTCTCTCTTTCTGCTTTTCGCCTCGCAGCACGCCAGCCTAAGCTGAGAGCTGTAATGTCATTAAATTGCAAATGCTTTTTCATTTCCGACACACACTGTTTACTTATCTGGCAAAAACATATGTTGGAAGGAATCCGTTAAATTCTGCCCATTGCCTTGGGTAAAAGTGCAATGGAAACGGACCCACTGAGCTTCTTCTTTCTTCTTCTTTTAGCACTTCCCTTATCTACAAGACTGCTTCGCAGAAAACTGGCTAGTTCAATGAAAAATGAAGATACAGCAGGAGATTAGAGAAGAACACTGAGCAAAAAATTCCTGGAGAGAGGGTCACTCCATTGCAAATGATTTCACTCCTCTAGATCTGCATAAATTACTATTTTTAAGGCATCTCCAAAGTCTGTATATTTTTCTCACTCTGTCAAACATTTAATTTCACGCCCCGTGTTCTGAATATGCTAAAATGCATATCTCTGATGCACCTTTAAGCCAGAAAAACGAATGCAAAATTGAAGATAAAATGATGTGATTTGCACTACAAGCCTATTACTTGAGGTATTTACATATAGTTTACCTCTGCAGTTCTGAGAATGATTTATTAAAAAAAAATCTGGATTAAGCTCATATAAATATGTATAAATCTTTGTTTAGAAAATAGATTTTGCAGCTGTTGTGTCAAAAAGTTCTTTAAGATTCTGTGAAGAATTTTCCTTTTAGCCTGCTTTAAAAAAGAGGGGAAAAGGACAGTATTTGACATCCTGCTTTAGCAGGGAGGAAAACACATACACATGCACGTTCATACATTCAGGATTTTTCTAAAGACTCGTGGGGTTTTTTTGGTTTGTGGGGTTGGTTGGGTTTTTTTTTTTTATTTTTATTTTTTGTCATTTCACACTTTTCTTCCTAAACTTCTCCGGCTCCCTTCCTTTCTTATGCCCTTGTCTCATTCGCTGGGAATCGCTATCAGCCGCGCTCTGGGTTTTCCCGAGCGTGTGAAATAGCGGGGCAGGTGGAGTAAAACAATGGGAGGCTGGGAAAAGAAAAAAAAAACACAACACAACTCCCAAAACCCAATAAATCACCCCAAACCCCACGGCAGAGGACAAGACATCCGCGGGGGACTGCTCGGCCGTGCTCCAGCCCCGCTACACGCCGCCCCGGCCCGGCGGGAGGGAGGGGAGACGCGGCGGTGCCACCGCCGCCGTTCGTTCCTTCGGGGGTTCATTCCCCGCCGACTGCTGCTTCCGGAGGAGCCGCGCTGGGGCTTTGGCTTTTTACGACCCTCTCCTTTTCGGCTCACTAAGCGACGCGGAGGAAAATGTATCCATCTCCCCCGTGTCCCCACACTCCCGCCCCAGCAGGTGGGTAGGGAGGCCGGGGGGTCGCACTCGCTGCCGGCCCGCCCGCTCCGGCAGGTACCAGGGAAGGTCGCTCCTTCTGAGCCGATGAACCGGGGGAGAGCGGTCCGGGCCGTGCCGGCACTTCGCTGGCTGGGCGACCCGGCCCCCCTCCCGGTACAGCCCGCAGCCAGTCCCCCGGGGCAGCGCGGAGCGGCCCAAGGGCTCCCCCCGGCGGCGGCGTCCGGCCACGGAGCACCGGAGCAGCCCCGACCCTCGAGGTGTTTCGGGGAGATCTTCTCCTTCTTTCTCCTTCTTTCTCCTTCTTTCTCCTTCTTTCTCCTTCTTTCTCCTTCTTTCTCCTTCTTTCTCCTTCTTTCTCCTTCTTTCTCCTTCTTTCTCCTTCTTTCTCCTTCTCCTTCTCCTTCTCCTCTCCGCCAGCCCCCGGAAAGGAAGAGCTGCCAGTGTGGCGTGGGCTGGCGGTCCCCAGTGAGGAACCTGCTCTTGTTGCCCCAAATGCCATGGAGGGATGTAAGGTCCTCCCTGTTACCATCCAACTTCATGGAGTTGACCTGAGTCAACTCCTAAAATTGCCTGTGAACAGGCTGCGTGGTGTTTCCTTCCTCTGGCACATGCAACAACCACGACTTGTGGGGGGTGAGGGGTGTAAGTAGTGAGGGCACTTGCTTGGGATAACCTCACACTCGATAGGGAAGAAGAGACTTTTCAGATAACTTCAAGGTTAATTTAAGACTTAGCTGCAAAATCCAGACTTTGAATAATACATGAGTCGCGGCAATTCCAGCGGGATATGGTGCCCGGAAGGTGATGTTTCCCACCTCACTCCAGTCCTATCATCCTATTTTCATCGCCAGAAGAGAAGCCCTAGATTTGCTGTTCCCCCCAACAAAGAAATGTGCTGTTGCACGATGGTGACAAAGTCACTTGCAACAGCGTGATCCGTATACACACGCTGCTGCACGTTTTGGTCTCTGGTAACAGACCTCAGAGATAAGAAATTGAAGCTCACAGTCTACAACATTGCAAACTCAGTGGTGGAAAACTCTCCCTTTTTTCCTTTTTTTTCCTCTTTGAAGGTGGTCAGCTCCACAGCAGTTCACCCCTTGCAGAAAGACATGGGGCTGATGGCAGCCATCAACTTCTCTCCTGCTGTTGAATAAAGGCTTTGTGCTTTCTCCCTGTTTGTCAGTCCCCCGGGGTGACTTGGGCCATCGACAGAGTGTGCCAGCACAGCCTGCTGCCTTGGAGGGATGGAGACCAGGCTCTGAGCTTGTCCATTGTCCCAGTGAAGGTAGGAAGGAAGGAAAAAAAATCAATCTTATTCATATTCTTCTTGAGGAGAAGCAGCAATGATCCTCATGTGCCAAAGACTAATCCCTTTGCATTTAAAAGTGAAGGCATGAGAGAAATTAAGAGAGTCTTGAGAAGAGCTTTATTTTGGACAGCAAAGGTTCATCTCTCAGACTTCTCAGAAACAGGTCTGCCAACTACTAGGCATGTAGTAACCAAAACCAAAGGCAGCAGGGTGAAACCAAGATGTACAGAGGGCAACCAAGTCTCATGTCCCATGTTAACTCTTAAAACAGTGGGCTAGAAGCACTCGTGCCCCTCTGCAACAAGAGATGTGTGAGGGACATCTAGGCAGTGACCCCTCCTCAGACAGGGCCAGTTTGCTGGAGCTTCTGCAGGCTCTATACTCAAGTGAAATCCTGCAATCCATCATCTCTGTGCCACGTCAATGTTCCAAAAAGGCATTTATTGATTTCTAGCAACTCCCTGGCATTTTCTGCTCTTTCGTGCTTCAGGACTCTGGGTCTGCACCATCATTACTACAGCAAGATTAGTGTTCTGAGGGTCTTAATCCCCACTGAAACCAACTGGAAGAGCTACAGTTGGCCAGGGCAGGGATGGCACTGAGTAGGATTTCTGTCATTTGAAGTTGCTGTTATTTTGATGGAATTCACCACCGTGGGAGCTGGCTTTGTGTTGGAGGAACAGCCACAGATTGGGGTGCTCTGTACTGAAGAGACAGTTGCACACATGCGCATGGAGGAACTTTCAAGAACCAAAGTGACTCTACAGAGGACAGGGGAGTGACCAGATCACGCTTCGCTGATGATACCGAACTAGGAGGGCTGGCAGACACTCCAGAAGGCTGTGCTGCCATCCAGCATGACCTGGACAGGCTGAGAAGAACCTAATGAAGTTCAGCAAAAGCAGCTGTAGGGTCCTGCACCTGGAGAGGAGGAATTATGGGCACCAATATAGGTTAGGGGTGGACCTGCTGGAAAGTACTTCTGAGGAGAAGGATCTGGAGGTCCTGATAGATAGTAAAGTACCCACGAGCCAGTGATGTGCCCTTGTTGCCAAAGGGCCAATGGAATCCTGGGCAGCATAGGGAAGAGTGTGGCCAGTAAATCGAGGGAGGTAATTCTCCTCTTCTCCTTCTCCTTCTCCTTCTCCTTCTCCTTCTCCTTCTCCTTCTCCTTCTCCTTCTCCTTCTCCTTCTCCTTCTCCTTCTCCTTCTCCTTCTCCTTCTNCAAGTATCTGAAGAGAGGGCTGAAGGAGGATGGAGCCGGACTCTTTTCAGTGGTTCCCAGTGACAGGATGAGGGGCAAGGGCGCAAGCTGGAACATAGGAAGTTCCTTTGTTCCATTCCTCAAATATTCATTTCTTCAAATATGAGGAAAAAGTCCTTTCCAGCACTGGAACAGGCTGCCCAGGGAGGTTGTGGAGTCCCATTCTCTGATGACCTTCAAGACCCACCTGGATGCAGCCCTGAGTAATGTGCTGTAGGCAATCCTGCTTTGGCAGGGGAGTTGGACTAGATGATCTCTAGAGGTCCCTTCCAACCCTGACAACTCTGTGATTCCGTGGTACCAAACACACATTTGCAAAACTGTTGCACTTGTCAGAGACCTGGAGGTCACAAACACAGCCCCGAACACTCCGAGGGGAGGCATCAGTGATGGAGGGACAGATGCTCCCTCTCTTCCTGCCACTTTGCTAATGGAAACAGAGCACTGTAAATAACGGATAACCGTGATGATTCTCAGTTTAAGGCACAGGACTACCCCATCCCTCACCATGGGGAGGGTCAATGCTAAGTTATTCTAGGGAGTTTGCCACCACTTGCTTGGTCTTCCAGGAGTCAGCAGAAGCTTCCTCCCTTTGGCATGAAAGCTAGACATGGGCAGCTACCAGGGAAGGGCTCGACATGAGTGCATGGCCACCAAGGGTAACGAGGAAGGCACAGAGGCAAGCAGATATCCATAGCTCTAGAGGAAGAAGTATTTTAGAACTGTTGATACCGCTCACCTCTGTACCTCGCACAATATAGACACTACATAAATCACATCCTTTCCCCAAACTCCTCCTAACTTCCCGGCCCGGTATTACATCCCAGCAATTTTAGTTCCTTGCTGTGAAAAAGGAGCAAAGCAGCCCTTTCGCCGTGAACTGCTCGTGTTTTACCCACCAAACTCATCACACTGCCTCGCTTCCATACAGTATTATCTGCATGTACGCATCCGATCCAAATCCCTCACCCGGCTGGATCACGGTGTAGCCTGTCGCCGCAGGAGTACGGAGCTGAGCCCTGGGTAGCACTGCCATGTGCAGCACAGGGAACCTTCCATATGGTTTCCGAGAAGTGGTTAGAGCACACGTGCACCAGGCACTTTTCAAAGTAAAACAGATCTGTTCGGTTTTATTTTCAAAATACCAAAGCAGTAAAATCATGTAATTGAGTAATCACTTGCCAAATTTCCTTCTTTTTTTTTTTAATCTAATCTATTTTGAGTTACATCAGAGCCAAAATGCAAATTAAACTGGTAAGGTTCCAAGGGCTTTTTTTTTTTTTTCCCCCTTTTAGAAAACCCAATTTAAGGTACTCGTAAGTAAGGAAATTTTAAAAACCAGTTGTTTTGTGTGCTGTAAACTTTGGAAAGCAAGTTTCAGCCTGAAGTAAATTTTCATAGGTAATAGGTTAAATAGAAGTCTTATGTAAATCTTGATCTCTTCTTAACAACTCCAGTGTTCATTTCATAAAATTTGATTTGAAAATTAATACCATTGTTCTGAAAGAGGCTCAAAGGGTCAGAAACTAGGAAAAAACCCAAGTATCCACTCTTAACAAGGCACACGTACAGCCTTCCAGCTCTAAGGACGGTATCAAAAGAGGAGACATTCCTGAGATTGCTCATTTGCAGTCTCCGTGAATTGATGTTTTTTTTGATTTGGGTGGTGGTGGTGAGCGTTGTGGCAGCAACGTTAGAAGCCAAACCCACTCACCAGCCTGGGCAAACTCGTCAGCCCTTGACCACGAGGCGAGACAGATCCTCTCCGTCCTACGGCAGCTTCACCGAGTCACACGTTGGCAGCAGACTGACGAGCCGATGGATAAAAGTAGCCTTCCAGGGTAACCTTTGCTCTTTGGGTTTGCAGCTGCTGGGCTTAAGTCTCTCCCTGCCCACGGGCAGACCTTGTGAAAAGCCGTGTGACCTCCTGGGTTGCCTTCTCCCACAGCGCTGCCCTCTCTCGAAAAAAACACAGGCACCCGCTGAAGTCGCGGCTGTTTTCGTGGCACTCGTCTTTCCTCCCCCTTCGGAACTCAAACTTCCTCAAGCCAGGGGCTGCTCGTGACGCTTCCCGCCCCCTTTCCTAAGGCTGCAAAGGCGCAGCTGACCCTCTTCCATCTTAAAATGCTTTGAAGTGGTCAAAAGAGTTTCCCTCGTGCTAGGAAAAAAAACCCACCCAGACACTGCTGTTGAGAGAGAGCTGTTAAGGGAAGGGTCAGGCCAACCTTCAGCGCGCAGAAGACACAGAGGAGGGAGAGATGGAGCAGTTCCAAGGCTGTTGGTCTGCAAAAGGCTCACTGCCCTTGCAGCCGCCCTTCTTAAAAAGGGGATCTTGCCCCTCTTCCACGTGCTTTTCCCACCCCATACCCAGCAGTGCCACTGGTCCTCAGCAAACGCCGACAACCTGATCCAGTGAGCTCGAGCTCCTGCTGCTGCTGCTAAAGGCCGAGTTTTCTACCAGTTCAACTCCTCAGCTCCAACCTCATTTAAACCGCCAGGTGACAACTGGTGGCAAGAGCGACGTGTGGCCAGGGGGACAGGGACACTTTTTTGTTTGTTTGTTTTTGGCAGCCAGCAGTTGGCTGCGATGTCAACCCACACCCTCGGCTCCCTGATGGCTCGGGAGACTAAAGACAAGGTGGAGAGGGCAAAGGAGAGACAGGAAAAGCGTGAAATCAAACCAGACCAAGGATGAAGAGAATGTACGCATACTAGATGCAAAGCAGGGGCTGGACTGTGAGTGTTGATCGTGGGAACAGATGGAGAGATAGTGAGAGAAATGACACCCATTACACTCAAAATCATACGTGTGGAGGGGGGGGGAGGAGGGGAGGGCAGAGAGAGCGCGCAGGGGGAGAGAGGGAATTTGCAAGACCGGAAGCAGGTTTGCAGAAAATAATGGTTTAAGAAGAACTGGAATCAGGACTTACTGTTCACTGTAGAAAAAAACCCAATAGAGTTTAGTTCTATCAAAGAACAGAACAAGAACAATCCTTTGAAAAACAGCTTAATGCTTTGTCTTTTAATATCTGACATTTGCAAGGACCACCTGCTCTTCGTACATTGCACAGTCACACAAGGAGAGTTAAAAGGCAAAGGGTAACATCAACTTTGGCCAGCCAAATAAACATTTATTGTATCAACTAGAGGCATAACACGGCACAGATTAAACTAGAGCCAAATCAAATAAAATACTCTTCCAGTTCTGGAGAGGATCGAGATGCAAACAAAAAGATTTTGATACCTCCATGGCTCTCCATTGGCACAGGAACCAGAAAGGAATATTCATTAGATCTGACTATAAATGTTTGCCTTGTGTGGGAGGTCTTCGTATAGTAATATGTATTAGAAACTTGATAGTTTTCCACCTGCATTTACATATGTTTTACTGCAAATATTCATTTTCCTACCTGGAGCACTTTAAATAAATGTACAATAAACATATTCTACACAGAAAGGGACCAAAGAGCTTAGGGGACTTGTGGCCAGCCTCCACATCGCTGGTTGGGAGCAAAGCAAGACCATGCCCCCTCACAGCTTGCGGGGGGTCTTGCAGCCCAAGTGGGTGATCTCACCCTCATGTCTCCTGAACTAGGATCCTCCTCCCCAACCAATCAATCATTAATTGACGCAAACCGCCACCTGTGCCAGCAGAAAAGGTGACAGCTGGCAAGGAGCTGCCCTCTCATACACAGAGGTGGATTCCTTCAGAGACAACCAACGTCAGTTTGCAATCGAGTCGATACACACTTCTCTGAGCCCTGAAACCCACGGGCAATAGAATAGGTGTAGTCTGTAACTGCAGTTTTATTTGGAACACAACGGCGTAACACACACAAACTCTCCAGTGAGAGGTGGTCATTTGACCTCCACTGAACAGTGCTGGTCCCTACAGTCATCAGCAGCAGAGCTGCCTTTTGAGGGGGGTGGGTGGGTGGTAAGGACACAGGATGGGACACACGCTTCAGCCCCTTGCAGCAGCCAGCGGGCTGGGAGCTTGGAGCCACCCTGGCTCTCCCTGAGAATTCCCTAGGTATTCAGCGGGCACAAAAATCACACCACTCACATACCAGGAGTAGGGGTGCATACACTGAAGGAGTGCTTTTTTTTTTTTCTCCACTACTGTCACCAGGGCAGGGTGCATCCAAAGTTCCTCAAACATATGCAAGAGCCTCAGATTGTGACAGAAAATGTCTTATTTTTTTTTAACTGACAGAAAGCACATTTTAGAAAGTTTTCCAGTGAGGATGCACTGATTGAAGACAACTAAAAGAAGGCTGGAAGCTATTCTTTCAAGATGAAGTTATGAAACCAAATTGATAAAATGGGTTGCTGTGTGAATAAGCATGAAAAAAAGCAAGGTCTTATCTGCCGGTCTCACAGAAGATGTAAGTTAGGAGGAGGAGAGAGGCTTTCCCATACTCACACCGCTCTTCGGGCATGATCTAGAGGCAGTAAACTTCAAGCCAGAGTACAGGCAAGTATGAAGCTTTATAAAGTAGTCACACTTGAAGACTCCCCCCAGAGATATCCTGCACCAAACTAACCGACACCTTGACTATTACTACAGTCACGCTGACCTGCTCCTACAGTACACATTAATGATTTAGTAAGATGAAATTGGTGAGTATTGGTTATGAAAGATGCTAATAAACCTGGGCAGAAACACACCTCCTTTGTACTGCTTATCATGAAAAAGGGGTACTTAATTGCTACAGTTACATTAATGGCAAAATTGAAATTTTATTTTCAAATTGTTGGATTTAGTACCAAATTAAGAGAGGACAGTGTTACCTGATGATTTATGAGGCAATCCAGAAAAGATCAAGAAATGACATCTGATGCTTCATATTTACACTCAGATTAGCTATGAATTAGAATTACTTTTATGAATTGTTGTGGGGTGCATTTATAAGGTGAAATTAAGGTACCATTTACCTTAATACTGACCGCGGGACTACAGGAAGTGAGAAAGTACTTCTGGAGAATAAAACCTATAGAGTGCCTCTCCTGAAAGTCACATACAGGTTTTTCTGCACAGATTAAAGCTTTTACCATGACGGATCACAAATTGTCAAGTAGTTCTTATGTCTATCAGAAATTTCTATTTTACGTGTGAATTCCATGTCTTATACATGAGGACAGATAGAACTCTTCCAGTGCATTATTGGAGACTTATCAAAAACAGGATGCTTTTTTTCTTGAGAAGATGAAAAGTACAAAGATAAGCAGGGAACTAAAGACTGAAGTTTCAACCAATAATATTTTTGTGTGGTTATCAGAGGAATGTAATAATTAATCTTTTAATCATTCTGGAGATTGTGTGAAATCATAATATCTCATCTTTTCCAGCCTCAACCTGCCATTCTTGATCTGAATTACAAACAATAAGAAAGGAGATGATTTAATGAGCAACTTTGTCATGTTGCCATTTTGCCTTAGTCAAAGGCAAATGTCTAGTTTTGCCTCTAAACTCAAATGTAATAGACTTATATTTCAACTATGCTCCCAACTGAGGCAAACATCAATAGAAAAGTTAGGGCTATTTTAAAGCTCGAACCCCGGTCTCTTCCCATTTTCCACAGAGACAAAATTAAATGCACACTGTTAAGAAGAAACAAACATTTGTTTACTAGAAAATAAAACCAATGTTGTGAAGAAGCATGTGTGTGAAAGGGAATCTGAAATTTGACAAATACTAAACTAAATCCAAAAAGAACTACTTCAGTCACAATGGCAATAGGTATGTTCTTACTATGAATGAAAAATAATGCCAGCATGATTTAATCACACTCAATAAATAGGCACTTCAATAAAGTATATATTTACACTGGCTTTCTGAATGCTAGGGCATCACAAAGTAGTATGGCTTTATTACAATGGATGGAAGATGGCAACTACTTAGAACCCAGTGCCAACATGGATTATAACAAATCCAGTGAGTATTTTGTTTTTCAATTATTCATAGAAAATTTAATCCTGATTAAGTATCCTTGGGCAGGAATTCATGGGTAGTTGATGACTGAAACCAACATTTATTTGAAATGCTTCTGTTAATTTAATCTGTGTATATGGCTTAATTATGATTGAATCCTCAATGTAACAGAAATGAATTATATCAGGATTAAAATTCTAGTACCACATCACCCATTCCATTTTCTTCGCCTTTTTTTTTCTTCTCCCTTTAAAAGATGCAAGCCTGCTGTTTTAATTACCTTCATGTTGCCATGTCTTCTAAGCCTCAAATACTGTTTAGACCTTCATTACTGGATGAAATTTTTAGTTACATTTAAAAAAAAGAAAAGGCAGATATAACCTCTATTTTCACTCCCATTAACAATTTAACCAGTATGAACATTAGTTGCAAAAAAAGGCTTTTCTTTTACACTAATAAAGGAATGTTTCTCATAGTTGTGAACATTTCACATGTTTTTCTTAGAGGACTCTCACTCTTTCATTTCCACTTCTTTTATAATTATACATGAGTTTTCTCTAAAGCATGAAAATAAAGACCTTGTACTCATCGTTACGCATCACACCAGTTTCACAACTGGCCTATTTCAGACTTGTTTGAGCTTGTAGATGTTTTAAGAACTGCATTTTCCAAGACCTTCAAACCTAATATTGATATAAAGTAAGGACATTTTTCGGTCTCTGTGAATGTGAGAGAAAAGATTCATTATATTTTTCTGTGATACAGCTCAGCACCACATACTGCACAAACAATATTTGTAAAATTATTCAAATTGTGCATTTTTCCACTCCATGATGCTTCTAACAGATTAATCCAGGGACCTTGTCAGACCAAAGGTCTGTGAAGTGCTCTGATATTATCACTCAGTTTTCCAGTGAAACCAATGTATCACACACCTGTGACAAAAATACCTGTATATTTAAGTCATTATTGCACATTCATGACATAATGTATTCTTCCTAAACATCTCAGAAGTGATGTCGATTTTTATGTCCAGAGGATACTGTTAGTGGCAATGTCACTGATGACAGTGAAGATACTTCCCAATATAAACTATGAGATAGAAAGAGTCTGTAGAGGATAACCATGGAGATGCATTGACAGAGGATAACACCCACGGTAATAATCTAGAAAGGAGGAAAAAAAGAGAAAAAATGAAAAGCCCAAAACAAACAACAAATCCAAACCACCTCCACCAACCCACAATACATTTCTATCAGCATACTGTGCAAGTGCTTGAGGTTTAGCTTTAAACCTTTAATACTGCTGCAGTTACAAAACATTTGAACATGAATCTCTAGTCCAGGATTCAGACTCTCACACCTGGGTGTTTTTAAATCAGTAGATAGCCCTGGGCAAGTCGCAGAACCCTTCTGGCAGTCTCTGTTCTGGGGAATTTTAGACTTGCAATTCACCACCCATGCAGTTTCACAAGCAGAGGTGATGTTTAGATATTCTATTCTTAAAGCAAACAGAGCAGGGGAGAGGAAAAAAAAAAAAGCTTGGAAACCCTTTGCACTATAGCACAATCACAGAGCTGCGAGGACAGCGATTTATCAGTCTCCCTTAGCCAGACCTCTTTTCAATGCAAGTCTCTTCACCTGTAAAAGATGTGTAAGGTGTTGTTTATCAAAAGCATAAAGGTTAACTACTGTTTCTGAGAAAGCAAAAGTCTAAGTTTATGCACAGAGTTTTTTTTTGAAATCGATGCTTTTCTTAAATAACTATGGTATTTATTGATTGTGCTACTTTTTTATTGAAGTGCATTTAAGAAAGGAAACGCAGCTACATTATCATGATGTAGGAACTGCAGCTGCACACAATGGTTAAACTTGCTCAAATATAAGAGCAGAGCAACTGTACTCGTCCCTCAGTAAGCTCAAAATATTGCAAAAATTCCCATATTTCCATCACTGATACTATCTCTAGAGATTGCCCTCCTGCCCTGATGTCTTCATCAAGCAAAACAAAAAAAAAATAATCTCTTCACTAGCAGCTCTAGAGAAGTCTTTTTAAGAAAAAAATCAAATGTAGTATTTTATTTACTATATATTCTTAGTGGAACTTTTTTCTTTCCCTTACATGGCCTCTACAGAAATAAAAGCTTAATTTTTGAAAATATTTGCACACAAAGAAAAGAAGCATGCTCAACCCTGGAATGAGGTAGTCAATCACCTGAGAATGAGAACAGAAGTGCACTTTATCTGAACATGGCAGCCTCCACACACTAGTTCTTTAGTTCCCAATATGTTTAAGCAACCGAGAAACCCAGCGAGTCCATCCTTGTTTTTAACTATTTAGAGGTTCCAAAGCAAATTAAGAAATCTTTACAAATACATAATCTAGAGAATATATTCCAGCTACAGGTTCCCTGACCTATTTAGCCACATAAAGCTTTTAATGGATGAAGACTAAAAAAAGCTAACAACAACAAAAAAAATCCACTGATTTATCTTTCTACTAGCTTTGTTAAAAGAATCCCCAAGGTGTTTTTAATTAAAAAACAAACAAGCAAACAATAAAACACAACACCCCCTCCACATCTTCCTTTGACTTAACAATCTCCCCCTCTCCCTCCCTTAACCTAGAAATGATTACCCTTAGATGATTCAAACCCCGTATGCCTTTGTAAAATATGACTCACATTAGCATCAATGAGAGCCGTGTGACTAAGACTTCTCAAGTTGCTTTGGGGTCATAAGATTAACAGCCTAAGAGCATGAGTTTGCTAACAAACACTGAACATGAAGAACAACTACTATTCAAATTCCACCTCTTTTATCTTGTCTGTACATACCTTTTCTCTTTGATATTCTCTGAATATTATAGCAATGGTTGCAAGACATGGGTGGCACAAAAACCAGAGAATGCAGGCCTAAAAGACAAGAGAAGTATAAGTTATAAAATTACTACATGCCAGCTCAGAAGAAAGACATCACAGTTAAAGGAACTGCATTTACATTTCTGTCTATTTCATGAACCCATTGTTTAATTTTCAATCAACAGAATGAAAACCACACAATGAAAGGTGGGATTTCTGTTTAAAAGAAGCTCTATACTCCTTGTCAAATTAAAATGACTACTCAAAAGTATGATGACAGGCTGCAATTTAATGAAATCAGACAGTTAAATATCAACTTTCTTATGGAGGAAGAGAGTTTAGCGCTTCAGTCAACTGCATGCCACAATTACATTTACAGTAGAAGGAAGCAGTTTCCCTCATGTAACCCATACTTTGGCAAAGGTGATATAGAACTCCCTTTTCAGAATGCTTCTCTCCACTGCGATGATCTGGTAAAGACCAGCTGCCAGCGACAAAGCCAGGCAAACTCTGAGGCCAATAAGCAGCCCGCTGGCTAAACCATAGTGTGGATGGTAGCTGTGGTGATTTGTATCTTCAAACTGCTCCCAGATTAACAAAAAGCTCTGGAAAAGAACACAAACGGCAGAATGCTTTTAGAATAAACAAGGTTACACAAAACCTTAATGTAATCTGTGATGGGAAGATTAATTATCTACACAACCAGACATTGTTGGAGACCAGCATGAACCTGAACTGATTTTTGACAGCACCTATTACTCCAAGTGCAACCAGCAGGAATGGAGTCTTGTTTCTTGCGTTCCGTAACTTTTAGAAAGTTTTACAAGTTAAAGTTTCCTCTAATTTGGATAGAAGGAATGTGGCAACTTAGCGTAAGATCCAAAATAATCATCTAGTTAAACAGTCTACTAAGGCCTACTAAGCAGGAAGCCCACTGAAATGATTCCATAGAACTGCAGGGAGGTGTCTCCTTCCACTTGGGATCCACAACCTGTAAAGCTTGTTTCAAAGGCAGGCGACTACGCCTTTTCTTTCAAAATCCTAACAGGATTCACTTTTCTTTTCACAGATGGGGAAGTAAGAGGGTGGTGCCGCTGCTGCCCCTTTTATACAATAGCCTAAAGGCTCAAGCATTCACCCAAGTTGAACTTGGATCTCCCACAATTCCCTTCTTTGCCTAAAGGATATCCAGCTCACATCTCCCACCTCCTTGGAGAGTGCCCCAACTGCCAGGCTATAGGCTGTTCTTGGGTGGGCCACTCTCCACCCCTTCTATTGAAGCTGTGCCATTGTGGAGAAAAGAATTCAACATCAGCTAGGTCAGAAACTGTGAGCGGGCCTGACTCTGCAAGCAACTGGCTGGGAAACCTCCTAGGGTCTTGGAAAAGGAGCGTCATAGCTTCCAAATGCTGTTCCAACATCTGGACAAATGCTCCAGCCAACAGGTAACTACACGAAAGATAGCAATCCTCCTTAGCTCTCAGCACTGTACCCATTTGCTGCAGAATCCAATTTTGTAGGAGCACTGTGAGAAAGAATATTGATAATTCTCTAAGGACAAACAGATTAAGAAGAGCCTAGTTTCCAAATCTTAGCTGGGTACAAGGTAGACGCCTAATTGTTGCATAAAAAATAGGTCTTGCTGAAGAATACCTTTTAAAGACTTTGGGAATGTTAACGTTATAAATTAGAATACACATAAAGTTTAGACTCTCCCAGCATCTTGTAGCAACTGAATGGCATTTTAAGAACTTAATATACACTGGAATCCAGTCCACCTACTGCACACATCTAACTTGCGCTTAGGTTTCAGGTGCCTAATGAAGCAGGCTTTCTGAAGAAAGGTAGGCAAATTTGATTTATATGAGCGAGGTAGCTCTAAAGGCCTTCAGAAGCAGACACTGTATGACTCAATTTAGAAATCTACATTAGTCAGATTCCTTTCTGAATACATTCAAAGGCTCTCTCACTATGTTAACTACATAAAGACAAAAAGGTTAGTGACATTAACTTAGGGAAAAAAAACACAATCCACCTGTGCCTTCCAAGGGCGGGTGTCTTGAGTCTTATTAGTCGAGACAGGATCATTTTCACTTAGAACATCCTCAGAGAGTACTCTTGCACTTTTCCCCTCCCTTATGTAGGCCATGACACAGCAAGCATGACTGCTACCATGTCAGTCAGTCCTCAACTACCCAGATAGAAAATTGAAGGACGGGAGAGACGTGAACCACCCACGTCTTGAACATCAGCGGTAACTCAAACAATCTGACCAACAGGCTTCAACGTTCACACTGTAACACTACGTAATTCCAAGCAAAGGCTTTCAAACGATGAAATTATTTGACTGAGAATTCTGCCAAGGAGCATAACTCAAGACTAAACTACCCCTGAAACCCTGAGATACAGCACAGTGTTTGGTAAAGTTGTGTCTACAGCATTAGCTTTGGCATGAAATTGAGGAATTTCTATCACAGAAGTTATTTCAGTCCAGGTAGAACATGATCAAGCATTCTACCAGTTACAGACTCACTGCAGTCTTGTATAAAGCATTTCGCCTTGTGATATTTACACTTGAGAGCAGCCAAAATATTTAACTTCCCTGGACTGGACATACAATGTCTGAGAAAATAAAGAACTTAACCACCTACTATGTATAGAATCTTCCTTACTAAAGCATGTATCTGGGTGGAAGAAATATAGGCTGATGGAGATGCAACTGTGATGCTGTTTTACAAAGAAACTTCAGGTAGACCCAGGGACATCTTAAAGAACAGCGCTCATGAGGGTTTAGATTTTCCTTAACCTACAACAATTTTAAGAGTAGTGAAGGAAGCCACTTTCATGAGAAGATAACAAAGCGCAGGAGTAAAGGAATTACTAGAACAAAGTCCAAACCCTTACGGGGAAAACAGTGTCTGACAGCAGAGTAGTCTCTGGACTAGCCCTTTAAAGAGCGTAAACAACAGAGGACTCAGTTGATCAAAGACTGTGCGTAGCGACAGCAATGTAAGATCACACAAGTCCAGCTTCCTTCAGTTTCTTTAGATTATTACAAAATAAGCAGAAGCCAGAGGCATCAGAGGCAGATATGGAACCATCAGTACAACAGACTGGAAACCCGGACAAGGTGAGCACGTGTCATTGCTCTTACTAGGAGCTGGGACTGTTCTCACTTACCCGAGAAAAGCAGGATCCTATAAAACAGAAATCTGTGCTATGGACCATTTCTAGGTTACAACAAGTTAGACAACCTGCGCTCAATGAGGGAAGAGCTTTCACAGACAAGAATGATCTTGAAGTCAAGATCTCTGAGAAATTAAGGTCAATAAGCCCTGAAGTTCCTTACCTTGACCACAGAAACACGCATACCAGGTCACTTAGCTGCAATATCAGGAACAAGCTGAAAAAACACCCAGACACCAATCTGCTGAAATGGGTGTGAGTGACATTTTTTTGTTGGCAGTGAGCAGAACTATGAGCTCTGAGAAGAAATTGGGGGAAATTCTGTTATCCAGAATAACAACTCTGCTTAGGCTGTAGACAAAAGAACTGGATGAGATAGGTAGCTGAAGAGCTGACTTGTACTAGCTATGTTCAATATTAAAGTCACAACTGTTTCCTTCTAAAGTAAAAGGAGAATGACCATCTCCTTGGTTACATAATACACTGCTCAGATGCCCTGACTTCACCTGCACGTGTCACGGAATCACAGAATTTCAGAGTTGGAAGGAACCTCTAGAGATCATGTAGTCCAACTCCCCTGCTAAAGCTGGAGGGCCTACAGCACATCACTCAGGACTGCATCCAGGTGGGTCTTGAAAACCTCCAGGGAAAGGGATTCCTGATATATCTTGGTTCACAGTGGAATCGCAGGATGGTAAAGGTTGGACGGGACCTATGGATATCATCTAGTCCAACCTTCCTGCCAAAGCAGGTTCACCTAGAGCATGCTGGACAGGAATGCATCCAGGCAGGTTTTGAATATCACCAGAGAAGACGACTCCAGCAGTATTGGACATCAACCACTGTCCAGCACTGGTTTTCCTTCGTCAAATGTTAGAAGAATGTTTGCCACGGACATCATCCTGATGTTTTAGATATACAAACTGAGCCTCCACATCCATACAATTAAGAATCAGATGCTCTTTTTTTCACGAGGAAACAATTGTGGTAGAACCCCTCCTCCCCTTCACTATGCCAACACTGACTTTATAGTAAGCCAAGATAACGTATCAATCTCCAGTAAAGGCAGGTTCTCATGGGACAGATCACCTCCAAGAGGTAAGGGGAAGGAGGAAGCAAAAGGGAAATTAAAAGTAGCAGCCAGGCAAAGTGGATTAACTAGCTGCTTCTAACCGTATTTAGTACTTGGATATCTGATGGCATGCCAGTAAATGGTTTATATCTAAGGTCAGAGGTAGAGCTGATTCTGAGCACACCTTTGGGGTGTACCTAAGAACCCCTGTCAAGCACGGTGTCTAAAGCAGTAAGGCTCTATGTCATTCTGGTCAGGTTCAAAGCAATTAGCTATCTTTCTAGAATCATTGCTTCCACTCTGATCAGCCCTGAAAGCTGAAACAGCTCAGATTTATGTGATGGGAAGGGCCTGACATCAAGAAGGTTTTGTGTGTCAGCAGCAGAGAGTGGAATCTTTAATGAATACAGAGTGGCCTGGGAATCTTGTCTTCTGAGGCTGAAATAAAGAACAAGTTAAGGCAAAGGGAGATGCCGAATGTCAGACTTGTCCCTCCTTTGAGATGTTACCTCTTTGCAGCCGCAAAGACCACAAGAGATTTGCTGACTAGGAGGCTGTGTCCACCCTACACCAACTGTAACCTATAAATACAGCCTGGGAAATTGCTAGTCTTTCTGAAAGAAGAAAACGAAATAAACCATAGCATCAGTACAAAGAGGGGAAAAAACCCTGAAAGTTTGCTGAGTAATTTGAAATAGTAGCAGGCAAACAGGGTTACATAGTTTGCCATTCAAAACTGCAGTTAGGTTGAAGAACAACATGTTTTCCCAGACTGTCCACTTGCTTGACTTCCCTGAAGGCAAGATGAAGACAGGAAATGTCGAACGTCAATAAAACTAACATGGTTCAATCTCTATCTGCTGCATTAGGGTAATGCATATGGCCTTCACAGCAAGTCCTCAAAACATCTCTGATTATCCATGTTAAGTCTGTCCAACCTCTGGCATGGGAGGAAAAAGACTCTCCTATAAGAATCTCTGGGAAAGAGCAGGACAGAAAGGAGGTTATTCTAGGTTTTAAATAATTGAAAGTGCTCATTGATGGCCCTATTACTGCAGTTTTAACACCTGTTATCAGTCTAGACAGACCAGTGAACACCACACTAATCCAGAGAACAAGGGACCATTGACAGAGATGATGGGGTCCAGATCCTGCTCCCCTGAGCTCAACATCCACATGTGGTATTAAGGAGAAGAAATCTGGCAGAAGGTGTACTTTGTATGTACTGAACAATGAGATGGAAGGCATCCTCTCCTGAAGGGCACTCCTGTCAGGAATTTTTGCTGGAGACAGTAGGTCCCGAGACAGGGATTGAAAACCACCCAGGGAACGACATACTCTGATATCCATATTCTCTTCCTACAAGACTCCCACCAAACCTTGACACTGCCAACAGTACCAGGAGGAGAGATGTGGTAGATCTGTGCCTTCATGGTGAAAAGTAAGACAGCCAACTTTGTGCCAATGCTCCAGTGGTGCTCAAAGAGCCAACACAAACGCGTAATGGACCAGTACTGGGGGAAGCAGCATATATGTATGATGCCTGCCCCAATTTTTACCACAAGTAACAAAAAGAAAACCCAAACAAAAACCCCAAACAAACCAGCTGATGATACTAAGCGTCCTTTCTATGTATAGTAATAGGGAAACAAAAACTTTTCAGTCTCAAGTGACAGACCCATATGTAAGTACACATAACACACCCATGTGTAAGTACAAGTGGAAAAATATGAATAAAATTAAATACTTTTAGAAGTCTTCTTTACTATTTGTAATGTTAAAATTTCTGCTGTTAGATGGGCATCAAAGGTAGGTGCAATTAACCTGTCTTTAAATTTCAACAGTCCCATTGACCTTAATAGCCTTTGGTTTATATTCTTAATTAGCAAGAAATGTCAGCTCCCAGCTACTCTTAATGTTTTAGCAGTCCACTTATTTAGTTTGGAAGCAGCACTAATTACAGATACTACTCAAATAGCATGAAATTTTCACTATAATCTCTTCCTCATTACTGTCTCCAGTTTTTCCCCTGCTCTTCTCTTTCTCAATGGCTTTCAGATTCTTTTGTCTTTATGCTGTGATTTAAAAAAATTTGTTTACAAAAGACACCACCAGGGTTGGATGATCTCCATTACAATTTTCTTTTAACTCATGGGTTTACTTGACTTTCTAATTTATACTAATGGAAAGTATTTGAATGAAATTGTGTCAGACTATTTGTATATTTGCAAGACCAATCCTGCACATAAATCTTTCCAGAATTCCCTTATATTGATTGAAAAGGCCATTAGACATCCTATTTGAGTGGCTCTAACAGAAGGGCACTGAGGATTTCAAATAAAATTTTTTGATGTCAGAAGGAATTTCTCACAGCGTTTTTTCCTCACCTTTCCTCTCATGCTGCTTGTTGCCATCCCCCACAATGTAGTTTATAACTCCTCAGTCATTCTCATTACAACTATTTATAGGATCACATTACAAATCAGATCAGTAAAATGACTGTCCTAAATATTTTTTCCTTTCCTGCCCCTCCAATCTAGATCATTCCACTGATCTGGTTTACAGTATAATGCTGTGAACAATTGGCACAGCCAGGAGTTTGGAAAACTGTGGGAACTTCTTAAGTGGTTTTACTGCTGAACAAAAACATACTGTGGAGCTACACCTTAAATTGTTCAAGTAAAGAGAAGGTGTTGTTACCTATTAGACATACTCGGTGCGCATTATGCTGTGGGTTTTTTTTTTTCCCCAGTCTTGATACTCCCTCCCTCAGAAAATATTGAAATTAGTTGGTTCACAGTTCTGTCATACTTAATAGCAGCTGTGTATTTCAGTAGAAGAATGAATACAAAACACAAACCTGTGTAACAACAACTACCACAGCAATGCCAGTAGATGTTGGAGTAGAATCCCACTGAAGAGGTCTGCCCTGAGATTTCTTCATTCTGCCTATTGTCCAACCCATACACAGACTCATCAATAAATACAGCATTTGTATCTGTGAGATTATGTCACACACTGTTGGAAACAAAAGAAAAGAAATAGTCACAATATTGTTTTTTTCTGAAGCAAAATATATATATATTTCTATATATCCACAGATGAAGGAGGGACATTTACAGCTCCCTATCACCTTTAGTCATTATTTTGATGATAGCTTGCCTAGCTGAGGTTGCTTTGCCACAAAATCTGGATATTTTGGGTATTTTTCAGTGATTGAACAGATAGTATCAGCTTTCCTCTACTTATGCTGCAGTTCTGCAATAACACGGGCACAGCGCCACATCCTTCCAAATCTCACTCCTGTGTCAAAGAGGTCTGGGCTCAGGAATCTGTCTGCATAGATAGATTTACAAATGCTAAAGAACTAGAAATCATATGTATGGTAATCACACTACAAATATGAAACACGATGAAATGAATTCCTTTCTTTGCCCTGAAAAACTTTTGTTTAAAATTAAGATAGTTGCATTGTACTTTAAATTAACTGCACTTTGTCTTAAGGATACAGTAGCTTGCAACAGAAAGCACAAGAATTTTTGACTAATTCCACTCTCAGATACTTAAAGGGAAAAACATAATTAATAACCTTAGCACAAACTTCATTTGGAGCAACAACTTGCCTGTATTTCATTTTATTAAATGCAAACTANTCACAATCTTAATCAGCGTCTCAAACCTGTGTTTGAAGCTGTATCTGAATAAAGAAAACTTAAAGCTAGAGTATATTAAAGCCTTTACTTGTTAGCCTTGCTGAAGTATTACTGACAATAGAAAGAACTGAAGATTTCTTTCTTTCTGGGTGATTGTTAGCTTCAGACATAAGTTTTTGCCTGGTATTTGTATCGCAATTTTTCAGTTGGTGTTTGGATTTGAGAGTAAAATAGTTCATTGTACTGGGGTTGCAGGCACATACAAGAAAGAATGACTCTTATATAAAATAAATCACTAATTTGGTTCAGAAACTACAGACTGGGCACTACACACAAGGCTTTCTTGTTCACTTCATTAATATTTTGATTCGATTAAATTTGCTCCTTATTTACAATTTTCACTTAGGCTATAAGGTACAAGGAAAGTATTTCTATGTCACAAAAGCCAACTTCTATTTTTATAGAACTGGACTGTAGTATAAAAGATAAATGTACTTCCACATTTACTAAAAATATTGGCACAGAAAACATTGTCACTGTACAGAGATTAATATCACACAAGGGAAGTGTGTCAAATGCAGATCAGCTACAGTATTTCCCTGACACTCAGTAACATTAGCAAATTATGACTATAAACCAGACTTCAACATCTTATTCCTGGGATATATTTGGCATTCTCACAGTTTATGCTCTAAAATGATTATAAATGTTTCAGATACCTTTGATGTTTAAGAAATGTCAAAAGCTTTTAGTACATAAAAGGTTGCTCATTCTTTAATAAAATGATCTGCCACTGATTTTGGGCAAAATAATTTTGGAATTATTTTACAATGCTGGCTATGGAGGCATAGTACTCACTAGGAAAAATTGCTACATGAACCCAAGACACACCAAACCAGTGTCACAAATCTAACCGAAAGAAACGACTGAACAAATCTGGATGTTCTAGAGGGCATTTTGTCTTAAGAAGTGACAGAAAATAATTTGCCCTATAAATTATAGCTAGGCATCATCTCTCAATCACATCTTGGATGTAGATATTGCTCTGCTTTGGTGTGTCAACAATTCAAGTAGGTTCCCAGACAAAATGGCATAAGACAAAAATTCAGTACTGGCTTTAGTCTTTGACATCTCATGCACTTTGCCAGGAAGTAAGAAGATTGAAAGAAATTTCTAAAATTACAATCCCATAATATCCAGGGTCAAAATAAAGCCACATGATACTGAGCTGGTATTTGTCTGATTTCATCACAACTCACTTTTTTTTAGCTGTTCAACAGACATAGTAATATTGTTTGACTTTTTAGATTTCTATCTTATCAAAAGTTAAAAGACTACTATTTGTGATGCTTTTGAGTACAAGCATTATTTGTGTAATTTATGTGATTAATTTAGGTGACAGATTATACTAAGGGGTAGGTCTTTATACATGGTAAAGATTAAATGACAGGAGGAAAAAAAAAATAATTGCTTGGTATAGTATCTGAACACATTTCTAGAAAGTAATTCTGGCCCCATGCCAGTCAACAGAAATTTTACCATTTGCTTTTAACTTGGATTTCTGTTGTAATACAGGCAAAATGGCAGCACCTTCCATCTTCAAACTATACTGCTTGCCATCAGCCATTCCTCACAATTGTAACACACTGAAGCTTTCCACATTTCTCTTACTTCTGCTCTTTTACTGTTTTGGGAACCACAAACCTTAATAACAGCAGGGAAGGAAAACTCTCTTAGCTGAATTTCTTAAATGCAGTTATTGATTCAAAAAATATTATTTTATTCTTAATAACTTTTGCTGTAAGCAAATCACAGTGGGCTCCTCACTACAATACATACACATAAAATCTAATATACAGCTACTCTCTGAAGTTCTGGCTGGGTAGTTAACACTGGGTTTTTCACTAGGAAGGAGCTATGACAACTTCCATATTCTCTATTTAATTTCACTTCAGGAGATGAGAGGGAAAGTTTAATAATACAGTTGCTGGAGAGGCTGCAAGGAGCTGCTAACTCAAACAGTTAACACAAGAAAGAGGCAATTACTGTGGTGCCAAGTGCCATCAAGAGGCTGTTAATTCCAACTGCAAGCTTCTAAATGAACTCTAGGAAGGGAAATATTTTTCTGTATAGGCCGTTACTCTCCAATGCTATCTCACTACTACAGTACTACTTTCTTGGGGTGCTTCAAGTCAATGAAAAGGCAATACATTTCCTGAGAAAGAACCCCACAATGCTTCAGATGCGAACTACAGAAAAAACCCTCCAACAATATTTAGCCCTAAAAAATCCTGCAGGGGTAAGTGCATTATGGGAAGGGATTTTATAGGAATTCAGTTTCATTGAAAACTCAGAATATCTATTTAGAATGGAAAAAAATGCTTTGTTAACATCATTTCTTTACCTAAGAATTTTTTTCTGCACCACTCATGCTGTAAAGCACTTAACTGTTTAATCATAATCAATGTTAAATTTGCTAGTGAAATGACACACACCATAAAATGTGATTAAGTTTCCTAAAAAGCTTTGCTACTCTAAATCATGCAAAATCTGCAAAACTCTTCAATGTATTGAAACATTTGCTCATGTGACAGACATGTATTTAAGCGTTTGTAGGAAGGAATCTTCAGACAAGAAAAACCCATTGAAAAAATTCCTAAACAGTATCACAATTGTATAACTTCAAATACAATTAGTTATTGTAAACATCCAGAATAAAAATCTGTTTTTCAGAAAAGCAACTTTTAGTATTTTATACTGAAAAATCCAATGATATGGTCCCAGATCATAGCACAGTCCAACAACAGCATTTGCTAATGTATTCTACAGATTAAAGTGCAGGAATAGGTAAGAAACAGTAGCCAAGTATACTCACATTCTGCCAGACTTCCCATAAAAGGTGCTCCTATTCCATCTTTAGAATAACTGGTGAAAGAATAAAAAAACAACGGTATTTTTAAAGTGAGTGAGTCTTAAGCGTGTGCTTTCTCTTAAATGTACATTTACGCCATGATGTAGTTCTAAAAACTCAGTCCTGTGTTTTGTAACAACCAGCCCAGGAAAGACGACACACTGATCTTCATAACACAATGTTCTCCAGGTCTTAAGACTGAAAGAAGGAATAAGCAAAGATACCTTGAGAAATGCAGGTAGTTGGCAAAAGCGGAACCGGCCTGCAACAGTAACGCAATCGTCAACACCTTTAATACAGTATGCATAGGTCCACGCTTCTTAATTGTTTGCCATAGGGACTGTGCATATATGCAAGCAGTTACGAAGTACGCTAGGACAAGCAGGAAGAAGAATTCATGTAATCCTAGGGAAAAAAAAGAAAAGTTTAGTTTTTAAAGAAACGTAGTAAATAAGTAAATCCAAGTATGTTCTTTTATATAAGCTCCGGAAAATACATAGTAACTGTCACCCAAAAGTGGTGGTACATGTAGAATGAGCAAATCCTAGCCTCTATTATTCAAAAAAGTCAATGAGTTTTTTCTGAGAGCTGATTGTTATTTGATCTGACAAAGTATTTTTTAGTCAACGATACCTTTTCTGAACGTAGCAGAGATTCTCTTCAAATACAAAAAGCTTTGTAGCAATTACTGAAATAGTATAAAGTGGCATACAGTTTCCTGATAAACAGAAAATAATTGTAGCCCATTTAATCAGTCAGAAACATATTCATCAAAGGACTAATTTTTAGCTTTTATTTTTTTTTTTATTCAATTTTTAAAGGCACAATTTGAGATGGGAGAAACTCAGAACAAAATTCTGTTGAACCTATTTTACCACTGGATGTCACTGTTCCTCCACACAAAGCAGTTAGTCCCAAGAAGCACAGGTGTCCAAGACAGAAAACTTGTAAATAAATAAAAAAGGAAAGAAAAATAGCACACAGAACAAAAGCAAGTTCATAGAGTGGATTTTTTTTGCACCTATCTGAGCAGGTGCCCAAAGTATTTTTAAATTATTTACAAAACAGAAGTCTTCTAATTTTCAGTCTGGCAGAAGTCTGGTAAAATACTTCCCTAAAGACCCGAATCCTGGAGATGATTTCTATTGCCTGGAAACTTTGGAACCCATATGAGCACCCAAAGGGTCAAAGCCAGCAAGCTACAAGCAAAAATGGAGAAAACAGAGATTTCTCACGGAAAACTTCTCCAACCTTCCCTAAAACCAAGTGGTGGCCACAGAATCAGATTCTGCACACTGTTTTTCCTCCAGCAGCAAAACAACTCTGCTAAAAACCTCCAACCAGCTCTGCACTGAGATTAAAACCAGAGCAATTATACACATTTCAATATCTAAGGTGAAAAACATTAGAACTAGATGAGTTCTGAGTAGTTGTTAGTACTATAACTTCTCTGGCTAAAATTAATCACTTTGGACACAACTACAGTGAAATGGGAGGAAAAGGGCATAAAGTAACAAAGATTCATAAAAAAAAATTCAGGGCCACTCTGCTTCTTTTGTATGCCTGTACAAAAGCATGATTTATGAATGACAGAAATATGCATTTTGTATCAAATATCTTATTCTTTCTTTTACTCTTTACCTTTCTGCTTTAAATGACAGCCACTGAAGTTGACAAGGACTCCATAGTTAAGTTATTTCTCAACATGATGAATGGGTCCCAAACTTCAGGAAAATGGACTAACTTTTAATAAGCAGTAAACGTTTAGCACAGAAAGTTCCTTCCAACACAGATTGTGGATGACTGGCTTGACACCAGAAGGACTGAAGAGAAAGTTGCACTGAAATACAGCTATAAAAGAGACCAAGGTAACTTTCAACCTGCCTTTTTTTTTTCTTTAAGTCTCCTGACCAAAAATAAACCTGGAGTTGACAGAGAAAAATAAAACATGTGGACCTTAATTTGATATACCTAACTTCAAAGATCTTCAAAATGCTGTCTAGCTGATCAGCTGCCCTTAGAAATCCTAGATTGCACTGCTACCATGTCTTACATAAAAAACCCAAACCTACCAGATACAATAATAAGTGACTACTTGCTAGGGATCAGAAGCCAGGCCTCCTCCTCTCTCAAGGGAAACATCTTAATGACAAAGTTAGAGTTTCAAGTGCTTTCCCATACTTCCCTTACAGTCCATTTAATTTTGAGATCTTCTGCGTCAGGCCACAACTTTAGTAACTGAAGTAAACAATGACCTAACCAGAACCATCTGTAACTATGTAGTTTTTAGTCGTTTCAATGGAAGGATCCATTCCTCAAGGAACGAAGCTGGATCTTCTCTCTGAAACTCTAATGTCCTAAGCTACGTGCTTCTAAGGAAAAATGACAAACGTTATTCCCAAAAGATGCATTAAAAAACCCCATAAGATACATATATATATCTGTATACACATGAAATCATCCTCAGTTCTTTGAAAGTAGACCAGGCATGTAACTTCAGGTTTCATGGCAGTGATGCAGGTTTTAAATCTGAATGAACAGAGCTGTGCTGCTGTGGAAGATGTGGCATATACAGCTCACTCTGTTTCACATTAGATCTAAATACATGCAGCCAACACATTTACAACACCTCCTTACTCATAACGCAAGCTATTCAGAGTTCTGCTTCAAGTGCTCAAAGTCATCTTAAAAAACTAATATATAGCCAAGATGCCTCTCCAGGAGGTCTGTACACATTTAAGGGCCCCATGATGTCTTATAGGTGCTTTGCCCCTTGATTTAGCAAAAGAATGGTCATACTGCTTTTTGAGAATAAGTAAATTAACGTATAATTCACTTTGGAATACAAAATTCATCAAGTAAAAACTGCCAACTAAGTTTGTAGACTAAGAAGCATAGTTAAGAAGTTGAAGAGACAGGTAAGTCAATTTATAAGCCTTGAACAGTAGATGATTAACAGTACTACCTTCTCACAGAGTCTGCTAAATGTTTTAATTAATATTTTCTTCCCTTCCAAGAGGGAGCTACCCCTGTTCTCTCCATAACTTCTTGCAACCAAGAATGACAGCAGGGCGTAGAATCCTGAGCGTAGTGATTAGCCTCATTCTGGGTATGTAGGTTAAATCTGTATAATAAGGCAAACTAAACCCATCGGGCTCTTCCCTTAGAGCAGACCGAGGTTAGTGACATGTTGCTGAGGCCTTCCAGAGCTAAGCACTGCAATGAAGCATACATTAGGTTGCTTTGGAATGCCCAAAGCACACAATTTTACTCAGGCATTTCTTTAAGTGCTGTCTTGAATTACTTCTAGAAGTTTTTCTTTGCACATTTAAAGATTTTAAATTGCATTTCTTAAAATCAAATCAGACCTGACAAATACCTAATCTGTGGCCTGATTAGATACTTAGAAAGACCTAAACGTTGAACTGAAATTGTATTGGGAAAAATATTTTCTCATGCATGTATTTGTGTGGCACAGTATCAAAACTTCCACAGCTGAGGAATTTCATGAATTCATTAAAATCAGGGATTAAATTCACAGTCAAGTGGAAGCTTACAATTTCAACATTGGAAAAAAAACCAATCAGCAAAGATGTTAACACTAACTTCCCTTGTGCATCTATACTTTCAATTAGGCAAGTTTTGGCAAGTCAGTCTAGAGAAAGGGAAGGATTTTTCTGTAATGTGAGAAAATGAATTAAAGTTTACTCTCCACAAAAAAGCAGAATATGAAATATGAGACACTGCTATCTAATCCCTATAATTTTCCAAGCATAGCAAGTACTGATTTGTTTGCATGATCAGATCCTTAACTTAAAAAATCTAATTTTAAGAAAAAAAATCTTACCAGATTCCCCTGCGCTAAAGTGATCTAATGGATTCCCTTCTGCATCTGGGTTTAGTAAGATCATTTCAAACTGAATATCCTCGGATTCAGAATAATTCTCCTCGCAGGTAAACTTGTCTACATAAAACACATACCATGTTTCCGGATAAGGAATCTGTGAGACTGTCAGATTTTGCTCTGTGTGGTTCACAGTCACTTTGGAAAAAAACAAACAAACAAAAATATGAGTAAATACTTGATTAGTTTGCTTTTAGACAAAAATGGATTTTTTTAATAAGATAAAATTTAAATCCACAAGATCATATACGGGTTATAAATTACACACAACACAAAACAGTCTTTGCTTTGAAAGGTAGCCATAACGCTGGAGACCAGACTTTCAACTTCATCTTTTGTTTCCAACAGGTGCAGGCAAGGGCTGGTGACGATACGTAGCAGATTCCATCTCTCAGCTTTTGGGTTTCCTGGGAGGCCTCCCTTCTACCAGAAGTCAGTAACTGCAAACTGTGTCTCCTATGCTTAGCACGTTTCCTTCCTCCAGTATACCACTGACAGGACTAGCTGTTCTGTATTAGCCAACAGCTAGTTCCGCAGCATTAAAAATACCTTTGTGAAATTTATTCTGCTCTGTTTTCAAAGGTTTTTAGACCAAACAGGAACAGCCACGTGTGAGCTTGGTAAACAGTGCTCATGCTTCAAAGGTACAGTTTAGCACATTTTATGGCATGTTCCCCAAACTGTAACAAACTGAATTTCAATTGACAACTTTGGGTTTAGACCATCATCCAATGAAATAGCATTATTTCAAATCAGGTTACATTTAAAACCCACTAAGTAAGAGACTGACACTTCATCCACTCACTGATCTTATCACTATTTTTCCAAAAAGCAACTGTTATCTAAGCACAATTGCTCCAAAAAACCCTAAACCCATTTGTTGTGGCTCTGTATGTTTGGGTGGAGGCGTAAAAACTCTAAATACTGTTACACCGATTAGTGAATTTGAGTGCTAATTAGCTCAACCATAAATGAAAGTCACCTCTGCAGAAGAAATAGCAATATAATTACTGGACTGTAGATTAATTCATCTTAATAGCTTATGATGACAATGGTTAAGGATGAGGAAAAAGAAAAATTTCATTTAAAAAAAAAAAAATCTACAACATAAGCTATTTCTGTTAGTTTGGGTCTTTTAAAAATGAAAATGCTCCAAATACCCATGCAAAACAACTCTTAGCAAACTCATTACCCCTTAATATTTTGTAGACAAAATCTGAAACTGATTTCTAACTTGAAGCTTATCTGTGAAAAAGATGTATGTAATTTAAAAAAACCTTGTTTCTACTTCAAGAAGTTATTTTCGGTTCTCTGAAGGGATTAACCGACCAACACTAGGATCCGGGAAGAAACGTATGAAATATGTTTCTTTGCAGCAATTGCCATGAAGTACAAATTTGGACAATACACAAACCAGGAAAGTGTTCTAACATGGGCAATTTGTTTTGTGTAGCTAATGGTAAGCGTGCATTCCACTCTGGAGCTACACATCTTGTCAATCAAACATATGAAGTGAAACAGCTCCCTTTACACACACCCAATATTTTTAAACCTACACATCTAGGATGTCATATGGTGCTTAATCAAACAGAAAACCCCAAACTGTGGCTGACAGGATGGCTTTATTCTCCATCACAACTCTCAGCTCTGTTTTGACTTAGTGTCATTTGCACCAAGACTAAGGATCACACAGAGTGTGTTTAATCATGTTTTCTATCACATCTGCAAGCTAACTCACAGGAAATGAAGATAACATAAAATAGAAATGCAATTGATTTTGCCCAAGATCAGCAAACAGATCCAACTCACCCTGTAGTGATATGATTCCTAAACACTGTATAAAACAGCTAGTACAGTGTTGGGACAGACAGGAGTGACAGACCAACTGCTAGTCATTTCAGCAACGCTTCGTGTTCAGCTCAGATGAAATATAAAGGAACTACATCCTCAGAAGTGACATCTGTGTAAGATTTCATTAGGACAATATTCCAGGAGATCAATTGGTTACTCTAGGGATTCCATCCACACAGAGCAAATGTATTCAAAGAAGAAGTTGTATTTACTCAAAATATATTTGAATGCAGTTTCTAATATTAATTTCATTTCTTAAGGAAAAATTTATGGTTTGGGTAGGCTTTGAAATAGTATGATCAATAAATGGTGCAAAAATTATTGTTTCAATATGTTTGTCTTGCAGTTTCATAATTGAATGATTCAGTGTTTTGTTAGCCTTTTAACTTTAGATAGATATTTGAGTTAAGATTTATCCCGATTAGCTCATCTTTGAGGTTAGCTCATCTTTGATACTGTATTAAAAAAATTCTAACATGTTTTGTACATCAAGACATGACAGGTTTGTGTTATCATGACAACAAAAGTAACTTGTATTTTTGTTTTCTCCTCTTTGAAAAAAGTAATTTCCATGGAATTGAAGAACAGGAGCCTCCTGACAAGTGAGAAGCATTCCTCCATAAACATCGAAACAAGTCAACCTGTATATTCTATACCAATATAGTTATCAACTCTAATATTAAAGACATTTGAATGGGAGATTCAGTGATGAATACCAAATAACAAAATTAAGAAGTAAAAGAACATCAAATTATAATGGAGGCAAGTAATAAGAGCACGGCAGTTTAACCCAGATTAATTTTTGCAGATGACCTTACAGACCTCAGGGGAGTTGGGCAGAGATTATAAGGTTGCGAAAGAGAAAAGAAAGAGAAATAAAAAAGAACAGAGAAAAAAGGTTTTCAGGTACAAAGTTACCCTTTTACTGTGTACTTGGGCTACAAGCATTCACTTCAGAAGTTTAGAGGTAACTGCAGCAGGTTTTTTTTTTCCTGTTACATAAAAAATATCACAATTCAAAATGTACATTTAACTGGAGATTTTAGAAAATGTAAACGTTCGAGACCAGTTTCATCTTACTACGGTATTCTTTGTAAATTCTTTCACATACTCAACATATTTTTTTTATAGAAAAGTTTGAGACAGAAAACCCCAAAAACTTTTACTCCAAGTAGACTTAAAGAAAATCTGTGCACTGAGTGAGTAAATGAGGGCTTCAGCCAAACACATATCCTTTGAGTTGCATACAAGTGAGAGCATGAGACTAGTTCTAGTCATAAAGTTTGGCTGCGTGCATTGAAGTCATTATTTATCTAGGATTATTCACTTTCCAGCAGTACACTAAATCATAACTCACAAAGTCTTCTGAAGTGAGGCAAACAAAGCAATTACATTTCCTTGTAATCATTTTAATTACAGAAGGTCAAAGTTCTGCTTTTACTTGAGTTGATGCAAAGTCCAAATTCACTGAAATGAGTATTCTAAATATACAGATAACTTAACAGGTTCTAAATACACAGATAACGTAATTTGTAAAGAAAAAAAATACACAGATAACGTAATTTGTAAAGAAAAAAAAAGTAGTAACTCACTTGTCAGCTGAGCTTTAGCGAACTTCTCTGTACAGCTGTGATCTTGGATACTGTCCTGCAGCTTCTGCCATTCTTGTGCTTGAAACAGGTGAAGTCTAGCTTCTTTTGTCACAGCTACTGCTACATTCTTGATTCTGACACACAGAACAGCATGGTCACCTTAATATTTAAAAAATAAAATCAACTACTCTGCCTTGATGTCAGTTATGAAAAAAAAAAAAGCTAGCATGGCATAGATTTTTGATAAGTAAGAACAGTAAAGCTTCACTTTATTTCTTAGACTTTTACCACTATTTTCCATAAAAGTCTTTACGCTCTTTCAAAAACAATTTCTATACAACTCATTAACATAATACTGCATGCACAATTATCTATAATGGTACCTAGGCAAACCTTCACCATCACTCAAATGTCATGAGCCTGCTCTACCACAAATAGCCTTCCCTCCTCTCCTTTTTTTTAACAGCCTTCCAGATAAGCTTTTTGCTCCTTCCTCCCACCCCAAACTTTGTTTTTTCAAGTTCAAGTATCAGTCTCAATAGCCGGTTCAAAATCCAGTATTTTATGATTTTTGAAGCACAATTCTGAGCATCATTATTGACAGACATCAAGTTGATACAAAGAAAAATCAAACAGTGTTCTCTAATGTGTCAGTTTACCTATAGGCTGCATCTTGAAATAAAAGAAGTATCTTAGATGTTTTAGAACTAGCTCATTTGACACAATTTGTCTTGTCTGGGTAATTCTACAATGTTCAAACTAATTTTGATAAATTCATTATATATTGCCATAGGCTTCTTCAATGTAACAGTATTCTGAACTAAAAGAGAGTACTTAACAGAAAAGTCAATCAGTTCTGCATAAGTACAAATCCATCCAAAATTTAGCAAGCTGTGTATGTTTTTTAAGTTGTCAGTGCAATATTCTTGCCCACCTAGCCTTGGCAGCAGCTGCATATGAGTCAACAAACTGCTACCAACTTCAAATAAGCTTTGCCAGGAAGGTTTTCCTGTTCAGAGGTAGCTGCAAGACAGTGGTCCTGCAATAAAACCTCAAAAAACAGGTGATCCCCTGGGATCTGTAAAATGTTATATGGCCTACAGTTTACTAACATTCGTAATAAATTATTTTGAAAAAATAACACCAGATTCTAGAAAGAACCCATATGGCTTCATTAGGACCAAAATACACATAGTTGTGGGTATTCATGTAGAAAGAGGAATATTTCTAATGAAATATGCACCATCAACTTGTAGAATTACATCTGAACCACAAACCCACTCATCTTGAATCTTAATGTTCTTTTGTCAGATTTAACCAGTGCACTTTTTTTCCTGTAGATCTATTTAGAGCACTTCTACAATTATCTTCTAGGACAGTGATAATTAACTGCTTTCGAGTCACTCCACAAGCTATCCCCACCCTATTGATCGTCTCTCTCAGCGCTGGAAGGTCACATTCCAACTTTTCTCTGCTTATGTCACATTTTCCTTCATACCATTAGATTTGTTTTCTCACAAGCATTTTTGTTTTCCTCTCACGCTACTCCTCCAGCCCGGGAGGAAACCTGTCTAAGTATTATCTTCATGGTTGTCTTCCAAAGCATTCTGCAGAACTCCTCAGAAGCTGAGAAAGAAAATAGTCTAAGCTACCTGGAATGCTGAACACATAGGAAAAACTTGCTAACCAGCACAGCCTCATTGTATATGGCACTCACCGTACTTGCATGTAACTGCTTTTGCAAAGTAAAAATTCTATAGCAAGGAGAGTAATTTCAACCTGTATATTCTGCAGTTCTAACAGGATCCTAGCCCCTTGCTAAGTCTCTTAATTAACAGTTCAGGAATTATTACTAACAAGGAGTTAATAACACAGGAAAGACAAGCCACTGGAAATAATAAGGTGAGAATTTACACTCCAACGCGCAGTGACACTAAGAACACCCAGCGATGCAGAACAGATAAGTACAACGTTAAACATCGTTCTCCCTCGGTGGAGTTCTAGTGGGGGGGGAAGGAGAGGTGCAAGTGAAAGTTAAAACGCCTCTGTTCTCGCTGACACTCCCGCCACGTCAGGCCGTGGGACACAGCGCCGAATACCCACAATACCGCTTTGCCGCTCTCTGGTAAATTCCGACGCTTCTAATGCCGCTTCCCACCGCCGTGCTGCACCCCCGTCTCACTCCGGGAGCGTCCGGCTTCTGCCCGAGCTTCCCACCACCCCCTCCCCGGCTCCTGAACGCCTCAGACCTGTCCCATGTCCCCAGCGAAGGGAGAAGGGCAGCTGCACCGTCCGCGCTCCCCGCCGCTCTCCCCTCAGGCCGCCGCCCTAACGCCCTCCCAGCGCCTTTCTAAGGCGCCCCAACCACGGAGGGACCCGGCGCGGCCTTTCTTCTTGCCCTCGGGCACCCACCGTGGAACTGGAACCGCGCCACGGGCCGCCAGGGCTCCAGCCGGACGGCGGCGCTGGCGAAGCCGCCCCGCAACGTCTTGCCCCCGGCACCTCCCCAGCCAGCAGCGCAGAGCAGCCACAGCAGCCGCCACCTCATCCTCCGGCCCCCGCCGGCGGCGAACACCGTTAACCACCGCCCCCCTCCCACACCCACGAACGACTCCCGTGATCACGTGACGCAACCCCCCCCCTCGGGGTTACATGCGGGCGCGGGAGGGCAGGGACGCAGAGAGAGCCAATGGGGAGCCGCGCGCGAGGCAGCGCGCCCCCCACCTTGGAGGGCGGGGCTTCGGCGGATGGCCCCGCCCCTCTGCCACAACACCCCGTTCGGCCGGCACCTCCCCCAGCGCGACGTGTCCGTTGCTGGGTTCGGCTGTAAGTTGAGATCCGGACGACGTAAAAGGTGGCGGTCGCCGTTGGTGGCCGAGGGCGAAGCTTTGGCCTCTTTACACGGCGTGCCCGCGCCGTTTGCTTCAGAGGTGGCGAGTTCCGTTGTTCGGGCGTGAGAGGAACGGGGAAAGCGTTTCCTGTTTCACGCAGGCTCTTGCCGGTGAGACCCCCGGGAGAACTACGGTTTCCGTCCCATGCTGCGCATGCGCAGCCGTGGAGTTTACCCCGGCGTCGTAAAACGCAGACGATGTCGGGGTCTCCGGGTTCTGAGGAGGTGTCGGTCTTCGAGAAGCGGCTGCTGGTGACGGGTGGCGCAGGGTTCATGTGAGTGGTAGCTGTGGTGCTCCGAGCCCGGTTTCTTCTCCCCGCCGAGCTGAGCGGGGACCGTCCGCCTCCTTGCTAGGGGCGCGGGTGCGGCGGGCGGGGGGTTGTGTTATCCTTAGGTCTGTCCTGTGCTGGGGTCCTTCTGGTGCAGGCTGCGGTAAACGCAGCTGTTTCTGCAGGACCGAGTTCGCCTTGGATGCTGTCCGTGGCTGTTCCGTGTCCGTGAGCTTTGAGATGGTGAGGGCTGGGGAGCAAGCGGGGCTGCTGCCCAGCTTCCCAGCGAGGAGGTGAGGGAGGGACATCCTAGTGCCGACGGTTGTCAACCTCATGAATTTCAACAAGGCCAAGTGCAAGGCCCTGCATATGAGTTGGGGACATAGCAAGCACAGATACTGGTGAGGCGGAAAGTGGGTTGAGAGCAGGCCTGAGGAGAAGGACTTAGGGCTGTTTGTTGATGAGAAGCTCAACGTGAGCTGGCAATGTGCGCTTACAGCCTAGAAAGCCACCCACATCCTGGGCTGCTTCAGAAGAAGCGTGTTGAGGAGGAGATTCTGCCCCTCTACTCTGCTCTAGTGAGATCCTACCTGAAGCAGTGCCTCCAGCTCAGAGGCCCTCAGCACAAGGCATGGTGCTGTTAAAACAGGTCCAGAGAAGGGGCACAAAAATGATCAGAGGCCTTTCTGGAGCACCTCTCCTATGAAGGCAGACTAAGAGACCTGGGGTTGTTCAGCCTGGAGAAGAGAAGGCTCTGGGACACCTTATAGTAGCCTTCCAGTATCTGAAGGGGGCCTACAAGAAAGCTGGCAAGAGACTTTATACAAGGGCATGAAGTGATAGGAGGAGGGGTAGTTGCTTCAAAGTGGAAGAAGGTAGATTTAGATTAGGTATTAGGAAGAAAATTTTCACCCTGAGGACGGTGAGACACTGGAACAGGTTGCCCAGGGAGGTTGTGGATGCCCCATCCCTGGAAATGTTCAAGGCAAGTCTAGATGGGGCTTTGAGCAACGAGGTCTAATGGGAGGTGTCCCTGCCCAAGGCAGGGGGGTTGGAACTCATTGATCTTTTAAGGTCCCTTCCAACCCAAACCATTCTATGATTCTGTGTGAATAAGCCCTGCTAAACCTGAACTTTCAGGGTGAGCTTGTACACAAGACTGAAGAGAAATGCTACCTGGTAGTCAGGCTGTCATTTCTTGTTATGCCTAGCAGCAGTGTTGGAGAGTTGAGTTGACTCTCAGTATTGTGGATTAGGAGAGTTGAGTATTTAGTACTCCCTATTACCCAATATATAAACCGAGGATTGTAAAAGTATTTTAGAATGACAATTGAATGTTACATATAAGAGTTTGTTGAGGTTTTTTTTTTTAGGTGGCTGTGAGCAGTGCTGCATTCTTTTGTTGTAGTATGCACTTTGAATCTAATTTTTAGTTTCTTAACTATGCAGTTATGGGTATTATCAGTAGAATGATGTTGACATATCTTAAAATATATCTGTGAATTCCCCTTTTGCCTGTCTTGAGTACGGCCCTCTCTTTCCATAAAGCTTTTTGGTATTGCTGAACTTGTAATTTGTCATCTCTATGTTACCTTAAAGCTAACTATGTAATTGTAAAATAGTTTTTCTTCTATCCTGCAGTGCTTCACATGTAGTTGTCTCTCTCGTGAAAAACTATCCAAACTATCTGATTATAAATCTAGATAAGGTAAGTAGCTTGTTTTCTTTATTGATATGGAAAGCTGGTTTAAGTTGGTCTTAATGGAATCTATAATATGCTGAAATTTGTATGGATTTTGTTATTTATTAAATTTCTGTTTGATTACCCATTTGTACCTGTGTAAAAAAAATAATAATAAAAATCAACTGCTGTTCATGTGCCCACCACAAACTATTATTTGCAGAAAATCCCCCTTTTGAAGTTCTAAACTTCTGTTTAAGATTCTTTGCAGTTTTGTGTTTTTAAAGTTTCATTCTGTCTTATTGCAAAATAGCTTTCCTTTTGAAAGTTTTTACATTGTTCTCAAACTTTCTAGTGATGTTTTTTGTGTCTGAGTTTATTTACTTTCATGAAGCCCACTTCACAATAGTGTCTGTATGTTTCTCCTTAGCTTGACTACTGTGCAAGCTTGAAGAATCTTGAAACTGTCTCTGAGAAGGAAAACTACAAGTTTATCCAGGTGATAATACCTTCTCTTTTAGGAAACTTGAGTTTTAACTGATTTTCATGCCTTCATGTCAAGGTAATATGGTCTCCAGAGCTGCCCAAACTAGAAGCCACTGCTTTCATTTATGGTAAAGTGAAATTACTTCTACTAATTCATTGTCAAGAATGAGTCCAGGTATGTAATAAAGTATGTGATGATCACATGGACATAACAGCATTCACTTCATCTGTTTACCTTATTAATAGACTTCATATTTCACCCACAGAGGTCTATGAGAATATGCAGTCTGTTCTTTCTCTTATTTGAAGTAGTCTTTTGAAAGCTGATATATTTTATTTTATCATAAAGGTACAGAATTGGTAAAAGCCTGATTGTGGAGGTGAATGGTTTTAGAGGTGGTTATTTCACTTTTGATAGGTGATACAGACAAGATTCAGGTCATCCATGCTGCTATATGAGATTTTGCACCTTCAAACACTATTGTCACATTCTGTGGTGTGGAACACACTCTTTCTTGTTATGTTAGCACTAGGCATTAGGCTAGATTCTTGTTTTTGCAGCTACCGATGCTGTGTAGTTCATAGCTGTTATGGAACAGAGTGTCATGGGAATGTTCCAGGCACGCCTTTTCTTTTTTAAAGTTTGCCAATTAAATTAGTTTGCTGTTTCCACAGCTTTATCTTCAGACAACAAGAAGATTTCAATTTATTGTTCAGATAAACATTCTGACTGCTGGATTTTTATGCTGAAGCTCTGCCCCTCTATGAAAGTCAATACTGATGCTGATCTGCCTAGCTGGGCTACCCAAGGCTGCAGGACATCAGAGAAATGCATATAATTAAGTTTTTTGAAATAGCAACCTTGGGGCAGCTTTGTCAGAGGTAGTAGATGTAAATTAAACATACCTCTTACATTCAGGCAAGATTAGGAATTGAATTTGTCCTGTTTGGTGACCCCTATGGCTGTTTATATCTTCGGGAACCTGTTTATTTCAGTAAGTGATTATCTCTGAACTGTTGGGATAAAAGTTGCATGAGGGGGAAGGAGATGTCTACTAAGCAAATGTAGGCAGTTTCAGCATACCCAAAACGTGGTGGTTTTTCCTAGTGATTTCAACAGTTCCCAGTATGTAATATGAAACATATGGATGCTATAGAAAAGCCTCCTATATAGGATATATATTCACATTTAATTGTGGGGGAAAGCTTGGAGTTCTTAGAAGGCATCCTGTAAACAGCCAGATCCCTATATGAAGCAGGGGGATAGTAACATGGAATCTATAGTGCTTCTGAACTGGTGTAGGAATATGTTCTCACATAACTTATACCACTATAATTTTCTCCAACTTTTCTGTTGTTGGTGGCTGTTTTTTGTTTTGTTTTGTAGGGTTTTATGTTTTGGGTTTTTTTTTTTTTCTCTTTTTTTCTTTCTTTTTGTTTTTGGAAGGAAGGTTGACCAGAGTTTACATGCAGCTGGTATGCAGCTAAGCAGTTCACACTGCCAGGAAAAAAAAAAACAAGACAAAAGCACAGGAAAAATTACTCTGTGATGGACAAGCCTTATGGTTAGAACTGTGACATTGTTACTGGCCTTAGGAGAGAGCAGGAAGGACAAAAGCTTTAGTGGTGCTGTAGAAAGCCAGCCTTTTTGAAAGGTAGAGAAGTAAAAGTTTAGAAAATTTGCATAAGGAGTTATGTGAAAGATGTAGTTTTATAACAATTTCCTGCTGTTGCTCAGCACAGATGTTTTGAGTTTGAATTTCAGCTTTAAAAAAAGTCATTAAGTGTCACCATTTTGTTCAAAATAATGTATGAATCTGAAGTGTATTTACTGGGGCATTTCAGCTGTGTTCAGGGATGAGAAATAGGAAAATGGGGTTCATCTTTCTCCTGTTTCTGACATACAGTGCTTCTTTGAGGCTATTGTTCAGAATTGTTGCTTGAGAACTTCTTAAAACATAGGTGCATTTGAACTATTTTCGTTAATTGCTTTGTTATTGAAAATACAGTTTTTCTCCCCAGGACGCACCTTCTTATGTATCTTTTGCTTAAGCCAACAGATAAATTTAAAAAACCCCAGTTTTCTCAGCTTGCATTTACCTTTAAAAGCTGCATTTGCTCTTGTGCCAAACTAAAGAATGGCTTCTGTGTCAATGCCTGACTGTTGTCTAAATCTGTCAATTTAAAACCAGAGAAATTGCCAGAACAAACAACAAAACCCCAAATCCTTGCAAGACATCCAACAATTGTATTTTGATAGAAGTGGAAATCCTCTTCACCTTTCGTAAGGCCACTAGGTGTCACTGAGAGACCAGCCAGACTCCTGTCACATTCTTATTTGCTGTGGGAACGTGTCATTTCAGCCTCAGCAACCTACACAATATACTTCTGTTGTGTGTATTTTGGGGGTGATGCTGTTTCTAATGCTAAACAGTAATATAAACTGTGAAATAAGTTTTGTTGAGACCGTTCCTCAGAATGTGTGAAATTTATATCTGGTCTTATTTTCATAGCGTTGTTAAGTTACCCAAAATGTAGTTGCTAGTGCTATTTGTATTCTGTGCCTCCTTTTTAATGACTTGTTATGTGACACTTGATACAAATGAAAGCTTACTATTTGCTGGCAAAAATAATTTGTTAATGATGTTTTTTTTTTTCTGTTTAGGGAGATATTTGTGAACCTGATTTTATAAAACAGCTCTTCAAAACTGAGAAAATAGATATAGTCCTTCATTTTGCAGCCCAAACACATGTAGGTAAGCATTGTTGCATATTTTGCTATATTTATAATTAATATACTTTTTTAAAATATATACTGATTATACTGTTATTTTTGTCTTTTCCCTTCATATAAAACAAGGATGTACAAACTGTAGATTCGATGTCTAGTGGCCTTTTTAACTAAAAGGGCTCATAGCCTTCATTTAAAAAGTGTTTTATCTGACTTGTCTGTTTTCATTCCACATAAATGGTAATGTCTTTTTTTTCGTGCGTGTGCATCACACATGAAATGAAATACCATCTAGACACACAGGTAATTGACAGTGTACTGGTAGAGTCATGAAGACAATGGAGAAAGAATTTGTACATAGTCTTAAGTTTTTTTTTTCCTGGTTGGGTCCAGTCTTGCAGGAAATAACAGAGCGTGGAAGCTGAAGGATTAGGCATAGCTTCCTTCAGAATCCTGCCTGGATTCTAAAAAGAGAGAATTAATTACTCTTAAAAGCACCTATTTCAGATTACTGCTCTTCAGTAATACTGTTAAAGAGAACTATCCCTGCTGTGCTCCTTTCATCACGAGTAGAAATCATCAAAGAATTCTCCAGGAAAGTACTTCTCAAAGTGCTCAGATTAGACATGCGCAAAGTCCTTAGACCAGTGGGACAATTCTAAGAATTAAAACAGTTGCTAGTTAATTAACAGTGGTAGGTATATAATACTGCATCTTATAACTGTCTTTGAATGATACTCTTCTTAGTGAGCTTGACCCTTCCTAGTGGTGGTAGGAAAATAGTGATGCTGCCACTTATGTAAAATTACATAATGCTATTTCAAATGCAACTGTCCGTAGCCAACAAGCTTCTCCTCCTGATTCCTGCCCCTTGTTGAGAGCAAGGATTTTGTCTTCAAGTGAGCATAGAAAGTGTCTTCAGTTAATTTATTCGCCTTGCTATCTGACAATCAAAGAACTAGTGTTAAATCCCAGTCTGTATTGCAGCCCTTAATATTGCGGTTCAATAGGAAGCCTAAATTTCCTTAGGATTGCTTGATGTTTTTTTCTTTTTATGTAGATCTTTCCTTTTGGCATGCCCTGGAATTCACTTATGTGAATGTCTATGGCACTAATGTGCTGGTCGCTGCTGCGCATGAAGCCAATGTGGAGAAGTTTGTCTATGTCAGTACAGATGAGGTATATGGAGGTAGCGCTGATGAGGTGAGTTTGAAAGTGCACGAGGTTTTGGTTTTTGGTTTTTTTTGCCTTTAATTGTGAAGAAAAAAAAAAGAACCCCACTTTCGTTAGTCTCTGTTAATGTATGACTTTCAAGCTATTTCTGACAGCACTGTAACCTGTAAATAAACACTAGTTGTTTCTAGAAAGTTATGTATCAAAATTGTCCTGATTTTTTTTTTTTTTTTTNNATGTTTTATATTGAATGTGTATTACCCAAAGGAGTGAGTTTGGGGTCAGTAATGACGTGAATACTCCTCAGAGATAGTATCAAAGGAATGTATTACACAAATCTTGCCTTGGAGTGAAATTTCAGTAATGTGCACAGTATGTTGTTCTTTTCTTTTATTTTTTTATTTTTTTTTTCCTGCTTTGCCTTGACTATAAGCTTGACAGGCAGGGAACTGTTTTATACTCCAGATAAAACACTAACAGAACTGTTAGTAGGTCAGTTGTCAGTAGGTGCTGACAGTTTGAACAGGGAACAGTTCCTGTATTACTGGAAAAAATACGCAGATGTTTTTTATTGTTCTATGGAAATTTTTTTTATTCTTGCTGATTTATGCCTGACCTTAATTCAAGAAATGTAATTCAGCTCAGTAAAAAGGCAAATTTTGTATACTTGTATTTCCAAAGAGTCTTGTGCCATAATCCATGACAATACTACTCTACTTCAGAAAAAACATGTGCATTTTCTGGTTGTTGCCATGTCTTTATCAGTTCCTTCAATACAACTTCAATTTGTAGGCTTTTATGATACCCAAGGATGTTGTTTTCCTGTGTGTAGACCAGTGGTTTGGCTGAGACAACTTCAAGTGAGCTACTGCTTTTCCTTCTGGATCTTGAAAAGA
Organism: Nycticryphes semicollaris; assembly: GCA_013400055.1. Taxonomy (NCBI): domain Eukaryota; kingdom Metazoa; phylum Chordata; class Aves; order Charadriiformes; family Rostratulidae; genus Nycticryphes; species Nycticryphes semicollaris. The sequence goes on from VXBJ01004444.1 coordinate 58,953, forward strand.
GCACTTCCATTTAATCTGTTCTTTGTTCTTTTTGTGAATCATAGTAGGAGTTCTTGAAGAGACCTTTTTTTTCTCTTTTTTGGAAGAGGGGAGGGGAAGAAGGGAAGGTCAAGAAGTAAATTGGGTCAGTTAATTTCAGAGGCAAAGGTCAGAAAAGAACAGTGAGCCTTTTAATCGTGTGTTAAGGTGATTGTTATGAATTGCATCTCAGGCAGCGTAGAATTCCTCCTTTCTTTGGTTCACTATTGTATTTCCCTTTCTTCATTCCTTTTCCTTCTTCCTCCCAACTGAGAAGTAGAGGTGGCACGATAGCCATGAGACTACTCTTTCCGGAACAGGTCAGAATTGTTAAATCCCTGCTTTGGAGGGCTTTTCTACTTTTCTTCTAGAAATAAAGTTTATATATAAAGTTTTCTGTAAAGGGAGAATGGACCCCTTTATTTAGGACTGAAAGGTTAATTTGCCAGCTCTGGTGCAATGGCTTTCTGAGGCAATAGGAGCCTGAAAAGGATTGAGCCTCACTGTGGCAACAGTGATTATTTTACAAGATAAAATCTAAGGGCCTGCTACTGTGAGGTGCTTTGCTAGAAATATAAAAACAGTCTTTTGTTACTGGTCTTCTGCTGTAAGTGGAAGGGTGACTTTCTCAGACAGGTATGCTTGGACATTTAGAAATTCTTATTTTTGGTTGCAACTGCAGCTTTCGTGACTTCTGGGCGAAAGAAATTGAGTAATGCAATTTTTCTTTTCATTTTAGGAATTTGATGAATCCTCACCAAAGCGTCCAACAAATCCCTATGCCTCCTCTAAAGCAGCTGCAGAGTGTTTTGTTCAGTCTTACTGGGAAAGGTACCAAGTAAGTTGATGCAAGCTTCAAAAACTCTGAAGCCCATGCTTAAGTGTCTATATTATGCATATAAGAGTATAAAAGAAAAATCGGTACTAGTCCACGCAGTGCTACCTCTTTCCTGATTGCTAATCTTGTAGGTAGGATGTGTCAGAGAAGGTCCACCCATTATTGGTGGAGGTATACTGCAAGACAGTCGGGAGAGGTCAAATGTTTTAAACTACTTTTTGAAAAATTGAACTGTGATAACTAAAAATTTCCTTGATAAAATGGAGAAAGAAGTAAAAAAACAAACTTGTCACTCATGTTTAAGCAAAAGTATTTAAAATTTTGAATACTTTAGTTTTGCTCTTGCAAATGTTGCTTTTGAAATAAAACTGACTTTAATAAGGTGTTAAAGTCTGTGAAACGTTTTCTTGCAATAAGAATTAGTAAGCCAGTCTTCAACCCAATATATATATATGTAACATCCTGTGGTGGTTCCATAGCAAGACTGAGAGATTACGAACATTAGTCACTTGTGGTGCTTCTAACAGACTGAGAAGGTTGGAGGCCCTTGTCTGTTTGACAGATGTATGGGTAGTTTAATTCATTAATGTTTTTAAGGGCTTGCAGATTTTTGAATAAGCACTGTGGGCCTGTCAGTTTACTGCTCAGTAACAAGCGTACAGATTTTTACTGGTATATATGTTCTTATGTAATCACGTGCATGTTTAATGCTCTTTAGTTCCCAGTTGTTATCACACGGAGCAGTAATGTTTATGGACCACACCAGTATCCAGAAAAAGTAAGTTAAACCTGTGCTTTACCCTGAGCTTCAGTATGCCACAATTTAAGGTTGTAGTGATGTCACTTTTTTCTCATAAGAATGGACTGACTTTTGAAAAAAGCACTGTCTTACACATGTTTTTGTTCATGCTCCCCTGTGGGAGTGATCCCACACTAACATGTCTTACTGTCAACACAATGAACACGTTTTTGGGTTATCAGTAAAGCATAAACTAGAGATTTCTATGTACTTATATGAATTTTCCTACAATGCCTTTGTTTTGTAATTTTTCTTTAGCTTTCAAAGGATATTTAACTGCCCTTTGTCTGGCAGAGTTCCTCTACATGTTATATATACTCACATATCCTGTGCTGTAGTTAGGAATGTTTAATAGCTAAGGTAAACATTTAAAACAGTAAACTGTGAGAGAGCAGTATGTCTGGTATAGAAAAAGATGTTCCAGCCTGTAGAGAAAATATGTAATGTTAAAGCTATAACAATCAGCTATATGGTGAGAAATAGCACAAAGCGACTTGTTCTTTGTGTGTGTCCACACATACCTTGCAGGGTAACTATTTAAAATGGTTATTAGGGAGAGGGAGTTGCCTTTGTAGGCAATACCAAGATCTGCTGTGCTAGTGAATGGAATGATAGAATGATAGTGATAATCATACGTACTCTTTGAAGTTCAGAGCTTGTGTGAAATGCAGCTGTATTTTTCAGTTCTGGTGAGGTATTTTTTTAATTTTAATTGCTTTTTATATGTTGGGGTTTTTTTCAAATACATTTATTTTTCCCTACATTATTGCAGGTGGATAAGCAAGGGGTTTTAAAACACGTTGTCACTGATCTGTGACTTGGGAAACGTCTGGCTACAGGTTGCGTGGTGTTGGGAGCCTGTTCAGGGGATGTATTACTATTTACTTGCTTTCAGCTTATATATTCTTCCTCAAGTATCCACTTTTAATTACTGTGAAGAACACAGTACTAGGCTATTTGATCTTTAGTATGGATCTTTAGCTCCTATGTTTAGAGTAGTAAGTAAACAAAGCTAAAAGAATGGGAATAGCTTTCTAATGGTTTCAGTTTAAAAAACTTTAACATCAGGGCCAACTGTTCTGAAGTTTTTGGAATGTTATGAATGGATCTAAGCTTGTAGCTGTAAATCTTTATGCTCCAAGCTAGTGGCTTGTAACTACTGATACGTAATGGTTGACCAGGAATATAGGAATTACAAGACAGCTGAGGCATCTGCTCTGGGGGAAAAAAACCAAACAAAAAAACCCAACCCAAACGTTGCAGTTTCTAGGCTTGATACATTATTGGATTAGAGTGAAGAAAACACAAAAGTTTTTAAAGGGTCTTATCAAAACACTTAATGATACTTACTGGTGAAGCCCCACGCTCTTTGCAGAAAACCAGCTTCTAAAATAGTAGAGTAATATTTTTTTTTCCCAATTCCTTAGGTTATTCCAAAGTTTATATCTTTGTTGCAACAGAACAGAAAATGGTATGTAATTTTCTTTTTTGTTTGTAATATATACAGTTATAAATAAGTGATATAGTTTGTAAAATGGTAATTTCATAACTAAGGTATGAATTGCTTATTTTAATAATAGGTTTTCCTTAAACTAAAGGATTGTTTGCATATTAACTGCTTAAGGTAACAGAAAACTACTTAAAACACAGTCTAATAAATTGAATGCTTCTATTTAAGGATTAACAATAATGTCTTGCCTTTTCCTGGTTTTAAGCTGCATTCATGGTTCTGGACTTCAAAGGAGGAATTTCCTTTATGCAACTGATGTGGTAGAAGCATTCCTTACTGTCCTGAAGGAAGGAAAGCCGGGTGAAATTTATAACATTGGAACTAACTTTGAGATGTCCATTGTCCAGCTTGCTAAGGAGTTAATCCATTTGGTGAGTAAACAGCTATGATGCTTTTCTTTACCAGTCGTTGCACATATGAACAATTTCACTATAAACCTTTTGTAGCTTTGAGAGAGCTCAGGCTTGTGGTGTGTCTTGGAAGATAATCGACCCAGAACAACATGCTACCCTTTCTGTGGCAGCTCTACTGTGTAAGTTTGCAGTACAGGCTATCATACGTTGCACTGCCGCATCAGTAACCTTGACTGGGACACAACTGGCATAATGATTAAATACCTTTTAATAGGGTTTTTTCATGCTGGCTGCTTCAGTTTTGTGCTGAGAATGTGGTGCTATCTAACAATTTGACTTTATCAGGGAGCAGAGACGTAGGGTAAGGGGGAATGGCTTTACACTGAAAGAGGAGAGATTTAGATGAGGTATCAGGAAGAAATTCTTTACTGTGAGGGTGGTGAGACACTGGCCCAGGTTGCTCAGAGAAGCTGTGGCTGCCCCATCCCTGGAGGGGTGCAATACCAGGCTGAATGGGACTTTGAGCAACCTGGTCTAGTGGGAGGTGTCCCTGCCCATGGCAGGGGGGTTGTACTGGATGATTTTTAAGGTCCCTTCCAACCTAACCCGTTCTGTGATTCTATGATTATGGATGGTTACGCAGTGCTCAGATGAAGGACAAGTACTGGGATTGTTCTAGATAGTTTTGATAATTTCAGTAGTTTGAAAACTCAGTCTAGAGAGAAGACCATTTCTGTGTTTTTTTTTTTTTATAGATTTAATCTTGTTTAAAAAAAATAATCTTTTTTTAAGCTTTTGCTAAGACAGTGTGAGTTGTAGGAGTGATTTTTTTGTTTCTCTTTTTAACAGATAAAGAAGACCAGTTCAGAGTCTGAAATGGAGCACTGGATGGATTATGTCAAAGACAGGTAAGAAAATGGTGAAGCACGTGCAGGATGGCTTTATCCTGAAGGTTTGTGGAACTCTTGCCAAATAGTTTTTTCTGAAGGTCCTTCTGCTTTGTAGGAAAGAAATCTTTTGAGGGAGTAAGAGCGCTTTTGCTTTCTTAATTTTTGGGTTTTTTTTTGCTAGTGGATTTGACATCTATGATCTGTTCAGAACACTGTATAGAAAAACAGGATTTTGATTTAATTATTTGGATCTTTAGGTCAGAGTGTATGTCTTGAGGGGGAATGTGTAATGCTAATCTGTCTGCCTTCTGAGTTTCTTCAGACTTCACACTCCTGAAAGGCTGCACTGGAAAAAGGACAGGCTTTACACAGCAGCGAAATCTGTTCTTATGGGTAGTTTATTCAGTTCTTTGTATTCAGCATCATTTGAGTGAGATGAATCCCATCGTGTCTCATTTAGCTTTAGTATTTTGACGCAGGCCTAGATATGCTTTATAGGTCAAACCCACTATCCACAGGCAGAAATATGCACCTACAGAGTGTAGTTAATTTTAGATTCCTATCTCAAGCTGAAACCATTATCTCAAAAGTAGATATAAAACTCTTAGGTGCCAAAGTTGGGGTGGTGGCAAAAATGGATAGCTCTTATAAATATGCTTTTGCTGTGTGTTTCTGTCGTTAATTTCAGTCTGGGTTTGGTTCTGTTCTTTTGTCTTCACTTTTTTTTTCCTGCAGCAACAATGAGTCTGCTTACTTTAGATATCACTCTTTCTCCAGAGTGATTAGAAATGACATATGTGCTGATAGCAGTGAAGTATTACTATGGCCCTTAGAATTCTCACTTTCTGTTCACATTTGGATTGTTATCATGGCGACTAAAGTATCTTTAACTGTACCAATTCTTGTTTTTAAATGGAAGTGTTCTTCAGAATTCTATCCCAGTGTGTCGCAGGACTTTGAAGAAATTGCCTTTGGCTCACATGGTGTGAGTGGTCAGCAGGTCTCAGTGTAACTCAGACTGAGATGTTTCTTCAGGTGTATTGGGCCCTGTCTGCTAATGTTTAAACATAAATGGGCTTGGGAAAAGTAACCACTTAGGAATACATGTTTTAAAGAATGTTGAAGTCTTATAAAAGATTCTTAAGATACATAGCTAATGAGTATTTAATTCTATGAGTGACTTAAAGGTCATGAGGGTTACTTGCCATGGAAAAATTAGTTCTGCTTCTGCTTGAGGTTAGCATGTTTTAGTAATGATGATAAGTAGCTGGTTTCTGTCTCCACATGTAGCTTAACTATTGTGTATGCTGGTGCCAGTAATGCAGGAGTGCTGGGCTAGACTACCTAACGGCCAGATCGTGGATGTGAAAATTTGTGCCGTGCTTTAAACGTAGACAATCTCTTTCCGTGTTGAATCTTGCAGCCTGGGGTTCTCCATATTCAGTATTACTAAGTTTGTGTAGCTAATGAGGCACTGTAGCCCTGGTGCTTTGGAAGTCTATGTATTTTGAATGTGAAGTATGTGAAAACTTGTGGGCTTTCAGGATGAAAAACGCAAATGCCGATATTGCGTAGTGACTGTCTGAAGAGTTGCAATTGCATTGGCAATGATTTGAGTTATGCATTCATTTTTGTGCCAATAAGATACTAGTTCGTATTTATTCTAGTGAATTCCAAGAAGCTGACTGTGCAAACTGAATTGTATTGTTGTAGCTGCACCCAACTGTCGTGTGTTCACCTTGATGGAGAGTTACCAAAAATGCGTGCTTGATGATGGTTTGAAGACAGCGTGAAGTACTGGGTCTCTAATGAAAAATTCTACTCACGTTGTTTTCCATGTACGTTTTATTCTTCATCAGACCTACCAATGACCTGAGATACCCAATGAATTCAGAAAAAATGCACAACTTGGGATGGAGACCTAAAGTGCCTTGGAAAGAAGGAATAAAGAAAACAAGTAGGACTGATGGCTTTTACACTAATTGATTTAGAAGTGATAGGAGGAGGGAAAGTGGGGGGAAATGGGTATATAGGTGACTACAGTGAATTAACACTTCAATTTTACATAAAATTGGCTGCTTTTTAAGTACTGAATTTACCTGATTTATTGTGATTAACCCTTTCTTTTTTAAAGTAGCATCAGGTACTAGAATTAATTACTCTCTAATGCTAGAATAAGTCTTGCATACAGAACTTACAAAATCTAAACTAGATTTTTTTTTTAATACTATAGGTTAAAATTTTGCATAATGAACTACTACCATGTTGTTAGTCCTATGATATCTGTGGAATATTTGCATTTCCCTGTTCTCTCTTGTCAACTTTGACTCATCAACATTCTCTTCGTCCTAGTTGAATGGTACAAAGAAAACTTTCACAACTGGAAAAACTCTGAGAAGGCTTTGGAGCCCTTTCCTGTAGGAAATCCATTTTCACAGCTCGGTGATCCATAGGGTGGTAGAGAGCCCGAAGGAGTTTATTCTACCTCACACAGTCTTCTCGTGGAAGCCTGCAATCAAGTGGCCACGCTGAACCTGTAATGTATTCAGCATATATGAATCAGGATGAACTACAGCATGGCACAACGTCGGAAGGGTTTCAGCACTTTAGAAGTTGAACCTGTTAATTTCAGCCTTTGGTGCAATACTGTATTCTCACTAGGTGTTAAAGAACTGTACATGGTGAAGAATATTTATAATACTATAAATCAGTGTAGCTGAAATCAAATATGCCTTAATAATAATTGTGATTGCAGCTTTTGGGACTTTCATTGAAAATTGCTTTAGTTCTGGAAATAATTCTTTATTAGTTTGTTTTTACATCGTAATATGTTGGTTTTGTCACTTTAAAGAGTTGCGTTTTATTTTTAATCAAGGGGAAAATGCTGTATTTTCAGGAGAGTATAAAATCAGTTGACAAAAGCTACATGTGGTACTCGTACGGTTCAGTCCTTTTCTCTGTTGGTGCATTATTATTTTTTGTAGGTCATCAATTGAACTGTTACCTACCCTATAACTTTAAATGCTTTTTTTAAGAGGGGGTAAGGGGAAAGTGTCAAGAAGTAGCAGGTGCTCTTGCTGAGATTTCCAGAGGCATTTTCTTAAACTTTGCTCAGTTTTAGGTGTCATCTTTTTACTGTATTGCTGTCTCTTACATGTTACTTTCCCAATTGTCTTAATTTTTCTAAGTTAGTTTTCTTAACTGTAATTGTAACAAACTTGAAATCCTGTAACAGTTAACATTCCAGTGATATTATTTCCTGTGATATGAAGGCTATTTATGGAGAAAAATTGTAAACACTTCTTTTCTTGTGAAATGTAGTTCAGCAGATCTTATTCAAGGCAGTGTTTCAGCATTTTTGGTTGGTTTTTATTTTTTGGGTGGCAAACATGTTGAAGATTAAACAATACTTGTGTTTTACTGTAAAGTTGGGAAGGAAACTTCAGTTCTATAAATATGAATAAACCTTTTTCAAAGTTGATCTAGTAATAAAAGTTATGGTGTAAGCGGTTTCTCTTGATGAAGTAAGCATGCTGAAAAAGTAGGTGGTGAGGTGGGGATTTTTTTTGGTCTGTTTGTTTTGGGGTTGGTTTTTTTTTTTTTTTATATATTTCTTAGATCTTTCTGTATCCTGAAAAAAATTTTCCCTTTTTTTGGCTTTCAGGTGGCAGGCATAGAAAGGAATGCTCTTTTTAGTTCTATCACTAGCTTCTTCCCAGATCCTTGTGTTGCCCCTGTGTAGAGCTGCAGAAGCGTAATGACTAGGATGCAATGGTGTGCCTGGAACCTGCTGCAACTTCTAAAGTCTCTCAGACATTGGGAGTTGGCTCTGAAAGCACATGTATGTGCAGAAGTCCTTTCCTCATCACTCTAAGGGCAGGTAGAATGGAGCTTGGGGCATTTGCCTACGCTTTGCTAAAGTTTTGGTAGTAACAGAACATAAAACTTAATACTGACCCAGAGAGACGAGAGGTAGTGCTGCCCAAGTGCTCCTCCCAACTTCATTTCGCCTTCTTGGGACCCACAGTGCTCCCAGCTTCATCTCGTCTTCTGTGTGGTGCTGTTGATAAAGTGCCTCACTGGGGTGAGCCATCTTAAAAGAAGGCTGAACAGTAAGTGTCTAGGCTTACCTTAGCACCACATATGTGTTCTAAAGTCTAGGAATGTGTTACTGAAGGTGAGTTTTCTGTGATGGAGTGGCCTAAAAATACTATACTAGAGGTGTGTTGCATTCCTGTTTTTTTGGGTTTCTGCTACTTGGTTTGGTAGCCAAAACCTTAATTTGGGAAGGACAGAAGTTACAGGATTTGATGTGTACTAGTCTATTGGAATACTGGCTTAGCAGATACTTAAGGTTAAGCTTCTACCGAGCAATCACTTGAATTTCATTGTCAAACATGTTAGTGGTAATCAAATATTTTCTTAATTTTTATGTTTTTCTTGAGATACAGCTTCCTTATAATATGCAGTTACATATCCATCTTACTGTTTTGTATTTTACAGAAGTCAATACCAGACATAGATGAAGAACTACAAAGATCTGGTTTAGCTGTATTTATTCTTACTGTGGCAGCTGCTCTGAGTGAGCTGCATGAAAGTGTGTATCTTTTGCAACTGCGTATACTGGAATACTGCTTATGTGATGTGTCTTTAGGATTAGAGAGTATAGATTATTAAATTATTATTTTAAACCTCACAAATGGGTACAATCTCCTTGAAGCAATAAAAGCAATTAACTTGTGATAGTGTTATCACATCAGAAATACACAGAAGAAAGCAGTAGCATATGATAGGATTATTGAATAGATCTTTTGAAAGTTGTTTTGAATATTTTAAATTTTGAGAATGCAAGTTTTGACATTTAGGTGACTATGCAAAGAAGGGATACTATTGGGGGTGGATTTTTGAAAAGGATATATTAATTTTAATGGAAGCTGTTCTAGTTTATTTAAATGTTTTTGAAGATTGAATCCTTCCAAATTTTGGAGATTTTTGGCTTGGTGTTTCCACCTTTATGTATCTCAAATATAAAAATACATAAATATATATTTGTAAAACAAGAATTTAGGAGCCTTTTGGTTTGAGGTACTTTACTGTGGATCAGGTTGCCTTAGCAGGTGACTGCACTGGTGGGAGCCTTTCTTTCACTGGGAAAAGTCTTTTTAGTCTTAAAGAAAACATCTTATTTTGCCATTAACCTTCTGGCTTCTGTAGGAAGAAAAGGACAGAGGATCAAGTAGCAAACTCTTAACGTGGAGGAGTGTGGTGCTTTCAGTTTTTATTTCTCATGTCTTTTACTTAGAGGACCTGAAGAAGCCTTTCTGTGGAAGGCAAAGGTAGTGATGTAAATCCCTGTGAATACCGCAATCTTTCAGTTCACTTTCCTCAAGGTTTGTGCCACAGAACAAATTGAGGTTACACGAGTAAGAAAATAAATGGATTAAATACAAATGTCACTTAAATTGCTGAAGCTTTTCTAAAGGACAAGGTGGCCTTTGGCGAAGGTTTTCTATCCGTCTTCCATCATGGCTAAGAGGCTCACACTTGGGAAATTATTTGAGGGTAGCTGTTGAGAGCTACCAGCTCCGTCTGCCCTGCAAGTCGTGGCTGGTGGGGCCTTTGTGTGTGTATCGGTCCCAGTTTGTGTGGTGGGGATAATCCTTGTCTTCTCCAAGGCTTTCTCTGGCTTGACGTCGGCACCTACCTGCTTACCTGGGCATGCCGCTTGGCATGAGGGGGTGCTAGCTGTGGTTGAGGCTGGTTTACATTGTCGTAATATGATGGACTAGAAAATAGCTTTTCTTTGTCTCCCCTGTCCTTTGCCAGATGGAGGAGGAGATTACAGGAGAAAAAAAATAGGGTGGGTTTTTTTTTCTTTATTTGTTCGGTGGTTTGTTTTTTTCTTTTCTTTTTTTCTTCCAATTTCTTTTCTGGAGGAGTACCTAATAACACAAATTTGGTTTCTCGTTAGGAGAAAGTTGGGAATAGTTTTGGCTGGACTCAGAATGCTCCATTTTGCGAAAACTGTGATCTTATGCTCTTTAAATAGCTGAGAAATGCTAATATGTTCCTACTTTTCAGTAAGAGGAACTTTAATACAAACCCCCAAATTTTGTTGGAGGGGAAAAAGTGGCTGTTTTATTAAATCTACTGTATCTCAGACTGAGTCATCATTTTCTTTTGTTTGGTGGAATTTTCTTGCATTACTTTTAGTTTTTCTTTCCATTTTACCTGGCAAAACAACGGTTTCTAGAAATAATAAAAAATTAGAATAGCTCAGTGCATAGTAGCTCTGGTTCTTTTTTCTTTTACCTTGGTGGCAATGTATGAAAACTCTGAAGTCAATACTATTTTGACTTCTATGCATGTCATCACACATTTGGAGTTTTATCTGCACCGAAGATCACAAGATTATGTTAGCTGCATCAGTAGGAGACACGCTCATTAAGTGATTACATTCATCATTTCTCAGCTAAACAATCACTGCCAGCGGCAATGGAAAATCATGAAAATATGGGCTTTTTTTTGGTATCAGTATGTTGTTAGCACACCTCTTTAGTAAAACAGTGTGGGGTTGGGTTTTTTTTTGTTTGTTTTTTTAACCTCTCCCTCTTGGAATTTTCTGTTGAAGGGATTTTGTTTTGAGTCACTCAGTAACCGCTGGCCCAGATCCTCAGCATTGCAACCTTCTGAAAACGCCTCATGTACCTGGGCTGCAATTTGCAGCTCCTGAAGAAAGGCTCGGTGGTTGCTCACAAAAAGACTTCCAGAATATATCCTCCCTTCGAAAGTAAAATGGAATAGTGGATGTTTGTCCAGATAGTCCTAGGGCTAGTCTGGGAGAAAGCAGCTGCTTCCACCCTCGAAAAAGGAGGGATTTGTTAAACTCTTGCATTAATATGGAAGAGAGAGGGAGGTTTGACTGTTTTCGATGAGTAGGAGGGAGAAGCAGCGGACAATCTCGCAAAGTGCCATTTCTGGGGGTGTGAATAGGGGTTGCTCTTGGGGGTAGCTTTTCCCAGAGCTGCGGGATGTGCAAATAAACCCAACTTTGAGATGTGAGTGTCCAGCAGCAGTGCCACGTGTGCTCATGTAATAAGTGTGCTTGGGTGCGTTCTCATCCTTCGACCTGCAGCCAGGGAAGCGGGCGAACAGTTGCCTGTTGAAATAAGTGCCAAGTGCCTGACCAACGATGTGCGAATAAACTGTTTGTTCTCCTACCTGTGCTTAGTCTGGCTTTGTGATTTAGGCAGGGTTACAAGGTTTCCCCGTGAAAGGGGGGTGGAGGAGAAGGATGGAGGTGCCCTTTCTATCCGTGTTTACTTGTGGCACGTCGGCTCTGTAAAGAATTCATCAGACTTCAAAATAAAGCCCCTGTAAACACAAGCAAAATTACTGCCCCATTAACACTCACGTATCCCACAGAATCTTCTAGTCCCTGTCACCCCTGAAATAAACCAGGGAGCCACAGCCGAAACACCTTTATCCTGGAACAAAGCACATGTAGGTTAAGTGTTGTGTATAGGCATATAGTTTTATGTTATTGCTGCATTTATCTTTGCCGTAAGACATAGTTTTATTTGCCAAGACCCGTCATCAATTCATTGGAGGCATTCGCCGTACCGGGCAACGCTGGACGAATAACAACATCTGCTTTAATTGAATCATCCCACTTAAATATAGACCAGATGATAATGGGGAGGAAAGCCCTTAGTAGTGCCGCTGGGGGGGCCTACCTAACAAGAGCCGAAATAGCTCAGTTGGGAGAGCGTTAGACTGAAGATCTAAAGGTCCCTGGTTCGATCCCGGGTTTCGGCAAATACATTATGCTTTTTTTTTTCTTTGGTCTTTTTCGCGAATCGGCGTCGATTTGCTGGGCTCTGGGAGCGTTCAAACTCCGCACCCCTCTCCGTGCCCCGCCGCGCTGGACCGACTCGGTGCCGTTCCTGCCCGCCCCGCCCCGCCGCTGCTGGGGAGCCCCAGGCTCTCGGTGGGGAGGCTGGTTTGTCGAGCCAACGTCTCACGTCGCTCATCCCACATCCTATGTCACTACCGTTCTACGTCACGTCGGCCACGTCCTTCGTGCTGGTGGCAGCGCTCTCCCTGGCGTGGCCCAGACGGGTCGCCTTGTCGGGGCTGCTGGGTCTGAAATGCTCTATTGCCTTCCTCAATTAGCTTACTTTTTTTTTTTTAAAAAAA
>VXBJ01004444.1:71967-252548 GCA_013400055.1 Nycticryphes semicollaris
TTGCTATGAGGACAGGCTGAGGGAGCTGGGTCTGTTCAGCCTGGAGAAGAGAAGACTGAGAGAGGGTCTCATCAATGCTTATCAATATCTAAAGGATGGGGTCAAGCTCTTCTCAGTGGTGCCCGGTAACAGGACGAGGGACAGCAGGCACAAACTGGAACACAATAAATTCCATCTTAACATGTGGAAAACCTTCTTTATTTTGAGGGTGGCACAGCACTGGAACAGGCTGTCCAGGGAGGTGGTCGAATCTCCTTCTCTGGAGGTATTCAAAATCCATCCAGACACATTCCTGTCCAAGATGGTTGGTCTAGGTGAACGTGCTTTGACAGATGGGTTGGACTAGATGATCTGCAAAGGTCCCTTCCAACTCCCATCCTGTGATTATGGTGCCATTTTACCTCTGCTAAAAGTGTGCATATTGATGACAGGTGATGACAGAGGTGGGCAGGTACTGCTCTGCAGACACCCCCTGTACAAACCATCTATAGCAGCCTGGCAAAGCAGCAACCTTTGGTGTGCCCCCATTTCATATGTGTGGCGTGTGCATGAAAAACCCACACAGAGGCAGTTTGCAAAGGATGTGGGAGGGGGATGAGCCACTGAGCCTCCCTGTTCTCTCCTTCAGTGCTTCGTGCCACAGAAGAGGGGAGGGCATGCTGCAAAGCAAGTCGCAGAATCACAGAAATGCCGTGTAGCTCATGTCTACCAAACACTGCGTGCACCTGTGTCTTCCCTGGCAATGGGAAATGCAGTGTCTAGGGGGGGGTTGCCTTCCAGTTTCATGGAATCATAGAATGGTTAGAGTTGGAAGGGACCTTAGAGATCACCTATTTCCAACTCCCCTGCCATGGGCAGGGACACCTCCCACTAGACCAGGTTGCTCAAAGCCCCATCCAGCCTGGCCTTGAACACTTCCAGGGATGGGCCATCCACAACTTCTCTGGGCGACCTGTTCCAGTGCCTCACCACTCTCACAGCAGAGAATTTCTTCCTGAGATCTAATCTCCCCTCTTTCAGTTTAAAATTGTTATCCCTTGTCCTATCACTACATGCCCTTGTGAAAAGTTCCCACCTCTCCTGTAGGCTCCTTTTAGGTATTGGAAAGCTGCTACAAGGTCTCCCTGGAGCCTTCTCTTTTTCAGGTTGAACAACCCCAGCTCTCACAGCCTGTGCTTATAGGAGAAGTACTTCAGCCCTTTCCTTTTTCCTTGTTTCCCTTTTAGCACTTCTAAGTTTAAGCTTTTCATTTAGGGTGGAAGAACTGAAAGGAAAAAACTTCATTCCTGCCATCCATCGCTTCCCACTACAGTGGATGAAGGATGCTAGAAGAGAAAGCAAACCTGTATGGAGAGGAGCAGGATGGTGAGGGAGTGTAAGGACAAGGAGGGAGAGAGGCTTTTTGGAAGGACGGGGATGGAGGCAGAAGGATTAGACATTGCTTCTTGCCAAAAATTCTTGGACCTCACTATTCCTCTGCTGTCAACAGGTAGCTGAGACTACCTTTCTGGTTCACAGAAACATTAAGGAATAACTTCAAGGGCAGAAAATCTGGTAATTGATGTCATCTAGTCTTTACCATTCATGTATTTTCCCCTGATTCTTTCTTTACTTTTAGGTTGGTAAAAATCACTTGGGTTTTTCTGAAGCACATTTGAAAGAAAGGGATCTGGTTTTAGCTTGAAGACATGAAGAGGCAGAAAATTCACTAGTTCTCTTCGTGATTTGTTGCAACAGTTCCAAATATATTCCTTTAATTTGGAGCTGCCCTCTGTTAAATTCTAGGTATTATTCTTAAAAGTTGTTAAAAATTTTCTCTCTGTGAGATCAAAAATGTTCTCAGTACCTGGATTTTGGCCACTGTGAAGTAGTCGAGTCATCACCCAGCTCTGTTCTTTGATAAACTAAAGAAATCACTCTCTTTGAATCTCTCATTTCAAGATGCTTTTTCCTGCTTTTAGGCAATTTTTTGTAACCTTTTAAATACACTGACACCAGAACAATGCACAGAAAAAGATCTTTCAGTGTTGGTGTCACCAGTGCAAAACACAGCAGTAAATCAGCTCCTTGCCTCTATTCAGCATCTTTCATCTGTTCTTGAAAAAGTATCACTTTTTTAATCACAGCATCACATCAAACATTGCTGTCAAATTGCTTGTCTGATACAAGGAGCTGATAAATATCCTATTAGTACAAAGAGCAGAAGTGTTACTTAGACACCTACTAATGAGACAGGTAAGGGATAGTATAACTGTTATTTTTCTTAACACTTTTTTTAAGCTTTTGAGAGAATATTAAGGCTGCACATGAGAACCCAGGGGTAGAAAGAAGTGTTAAAATCAAGAGCTCTTGTGACTTCTCATCTGTACTTCTGTGCATGCGAAATATGCAGAAATAAATGCTACTTTTTGCAAAAACCTTTTAATTCTTCATCAAAGACTTTAACGGTGCTTTGGAATGAATTAGGAAGGTATTAATTTCCTGCAGATTTGTTGTCAAAGAGGCAAAAGAGAGAACGGGTGTTTACTTTTTGGCCTTTCCCATACTGCAAAATACAAGAGAGTCACAGAGCAAGCTTGGATGTCAGGACCTCTGACTGTCTTAGCACCCTGATAGCTGATTCCTTCCGAGGTACATTACCCTTCCGAGGGACCAACCTCATGCAGTACAGCCACCAGCCAGCCAGTGCCACTTAGCTGGGGGGGCCAGGAAGTGGCCCCAAGACTCCAAGACTGCATTTAGTCAGCAGTCCGGCCATGCCCCGTCAGTGCTGCCCCAGAGGTTTGGGGTCCCTCTGCTGCAGAGTTCCCCAAGGGCCAGGAAAGGTGTGTGACACTCTTTCCCTCTCCACGTGTCTGACTTTTCCATGGGGGTACCCAGACCCGCGGATGTATGACGCAGTTATGTGCTGTGCTATGTCTGTAATTTCTGGTTTTAAACAGAGGATGGTGTTACCTGTAATAGCAATTCCCTTCTCAGAGGTTTTGTGATGTTAAACAGAAATTTTGTGGAGCACTGAAATACTAAGGGTGGTAGCCATGGGCACACTGAGAAGAAAATCTAATTTTTGTTCAGTATGGGATTTGGGTTGCGCGCACTGAATAAGGCCTCGGGTCTTCTGTGGAAGAAGAGGATAAAATTAAGAGATAACCTAAATTCTACAATTTTTTAAACTTCTGTCTGTTTGATTTTGCAGGCTCGATGCAGGTTTCTAATGTGATTTGGCAAGTTCTGGGAAAATAACCCCAAGTGTTGTTGCTTTATTGCTTTTACGTCACACAATATTCAGGCATTTTTCATTCAGCTTTATCTTCTTTACACCATCTTTTTGTTAACATTGTTGCTTTCTAGGTTTCTTCTTGCTAGAAAACACGTCCATTTCCATTTATTTTTCTATTAGCTTGTTCCCTCAAAATGAACCCCCTGCTATGAAGCAGACCCAGGCTACTTTCATGTCTCTCTAACTATGCCTTTATGTTTTAGTCACAAAGTTTCTCTCTGCAACCGAGAAATTTCTCCGCCACTTCAGATATGGTTACGTATGGGGTTTTTTTTGTTATTTTGGGTTTTTTTTTGGGGGGGTTATTTTGGTTTTTTTTTAAATGACCATAAAATACTGATGTTGATACCTCACAGGGATTCAGAGACAAAAACCACATTTTACAATGTTGTGTCAACCTTACTCAAATGTTCAAAATCTGGTGGATTCAGTTCACATTCTTTTTCCATGACCATCCTTGGCTACTGAGTCACTGTGTTAAGTGAACGAAAACTGGTGCAGAAGGAACAGCTCTGCGAGAGGAGAGGTGTACCCCACATCCTAGGTCTGCTGCAAGGTGCAACAACTTGCGACCACAGATGACAAATAATGAAGCATCTTAAAATTTTACCTTGAAATACCTCTATTTGATGTTTCTGACAGTGGTGGGATTAACTTGTTGTGCCTGGTGTTTTCCATAGGCTTTCTGAAGGTTTTAACAAGTTCAGGTGTTCCTCAGATGAGATACTTCTCCTCCTCCATCATGTCCCCAGACTCGCACATCTACCTGATATAAAAAGTCCCCTCCTTGTCCCTGCAGGCAATTCCTGCACCTGGTATTTGTCACTGTCTCATCTGCCTCTCAGCAGTGAATAAATGTTACTCACAGGTAGTAAAATTTCCTTATTTTTGTATTGAAAATTGGGTTTGTTTGATAGAAAAGATTTGTTTCTGTCCCTTGACTGAAAGATTTCTGACTTTGTCTCTCGTGCTGTTTACAGACATCCAGTTAATCTCATTTAGTTATGCAGTATGATCAATGCAAGGGATTTAGAAAACATAAGTCAGGACTCACATTTAGTTTTTATGGGTTTTTAATAAAAATTTAATAGCAAACCGTGGTTATTGTCTATCTGGTTTCTGATCCTACCGAAGAACTAGAATTTTGTTTTTCAACTTCCTGGGAAAGAAAAGCTTTTAAGAAGAAAAAAATATTTCATCTCCTGATGCATTTCTAGAATATAGAATTTATGGTCTAGTTAACAGACAGATTTCCAGCAGTTAAGTGAAATCTTAGCCTTCAATCCTGCTATGGTTATCAGTGCTGTCTTTATTCCTCAGTGAACCTTGGGGGAACATGTTTTCATTTGGCTGTATGGACATCTACTTGCTTAAAACAGGGGAGCATTCCTTACTTTGCCCAATCTTGGGATTTAGCTCACGTGACATGAGGGATGAATATCTTTTGTTCTATTCTATATTTTCCATTTAAATGAGTAGTAGCTTTAGTGTTCTGGGTACTGAGAGAAGGGTATCTTCTGGAATTGGCTTTTGAAGGACTAGTGTAAGGTTAAGGCTTTAGAGATTTCTGATACTATTTCAAATACGGTGTTTGTATGGTCTTTCAGATTTTTTTCTTTTAATGTGTTACAGAGCCAGGTCTGGATTTCTTTCTTCTTACTTCTCTCCCTGTGACTGGAACGATTTTCTGCATTGCTGAACTGTCGAGACAGGAACCTCTGTGCTACCCCTTTCATGCTGCATGTGGGGTCTGTGACTTGCAACTTCCTAACTGTGTCCTGAATGAATGATGAGCCATAAAGGCAGCCTTCACACCAGCCAGGCTGCCAGCTCCTTACAGGTTTTCCACAACCTGTGTAAAGCTCCACATGTGCCAAAACTAGGATATTAAACCAGCTTACATCTCATTTCACCTTTTTGTCACCTAGCATGAAGCTACTTTAAGTCAATCGGGTCCTCTTCTGCCACAGCCATTTGAAGTGGAATTCATCCCACTTTACTTCAGACTTTTAGAATTTCATTGCCTGTCTAAGTTTGAAGTAGAAGCTCTGACTTCCTTTGAAGTTGAGCCAAGATGCCTGTCTGAGAATGGGATGAGTTGTCCTGTGGAGGTGCTGCTTTCCCTTCATAGACTATCAAGGAACCATGGAGTAATGGAGATTTAGCAGTTTTACCTTCTGTACGCCTGGATTCCTGAAATTAATCGTACCTTATATTCTATGACTGCCTATGTATACTTAGCCCAGACTAGAAGCTGGTGAAATAGCTCTGGAGATAAAGTTGTCTTTGGGCAGCCTTTGGGCAGATGGTCACCACGGCAGTGGTGCAGTGGCAGAGGGTCTGGAGTTCTAGGTCTCTTTGACATTTATTTACATATCGTTTGCCAACTGAAGATGCTGAAGTAAGTGTTGTTGCTCACTCAGGCTGGTTTCATCTGCCAGTCAGCACTGTATTTGTCTAAACTCTAAGTAGCTTAAGCTTTCTTCTGTGTTCCTGCATATTATGAATACTGGAGAAAGTACTCTTGTTTAGGTATAAAGCTACGTGGTGCTGAGTCTCATTAGCTGGATGATGATACCACTTCATGATCTCTGAAGAAATTTCTCAGACATGTTAAATGAGGGAACAGGACAAGAGGAAAGATCTTATAAAGGAAATGGAAGTGTTCATACATTATCTCTGAAGGAAATGAATAAAACTACACCAAGTTAATACCTGGATTAAAAGTGTGAAAATGTGTCAGCAATTTTTAAATGATGTTAATTTAAGGCTGTGTAAAGATCTCACAAAACTGACACAGGCATCTGCCGTACTAAAGCAGTGTGAGATTTTAGGACTTTTCTAAATAATTTGTATATATTACATGCTTCAGCTAACATGTGTCCTTGGAGAGTTGAGAAGCAAAGTGTCATCAAATCTGAAGCTTTAGAAGTGGATGTCTTTAAGTATCAGGGATTTCCCATTGCAGTCAGCTCCAAACTTGTGGGAGGTATGTTCAGTTGGACCGCAAGGCCCAGTGAAGAATAAGTGAGGAATCCAGGTGGGATTCATCTGTCTAAATGTAGGCCTTTCATGTGTACTGAGTACCACTGAACCCTAGGTTCCCCTTACAGTAAATAAATGGAGAAGCTTAGACCTTTGTGCAGTGCAATTCATCCCCTTCTGATGGGGATACAGAAAACAGGCCAAGTGAATTGCAACCTAAAAATGCCTATTTCTCTCCATTAAGAGAGGAATCTATAAAGGGAGCCCTAGGTGACCAGTTAAGTGTAGGTATCTGTAATCAACAGATATCCAACATCAGATGAGATAAATTTCATCCTCTGTCATGAGGAACCCTGCAGGTAAAGCCACGAAAAGATTGAGTGGAATTAGCTACACAAGGAAAGCTCAAGTAATCCGGTGTCCAGATTGATGGAATATGAGCACAGCAACTTTGTGGCTATTGAGGAAATGAAACTCACCCAAGACCGTGAAACTGTCTTTAACTCAGCACAAATTCCTGACTGCAGTCCTCTATATTTTCTGTGAGACCTGACCAAATCACTCTTTTCTAAGCTGCTCTTCTGTTCTAACAAAGTAATTATGTTGTAACATGTAAATTGGTTTTCAGGGAAAGAAGTCCGTAAGTAAGAAGGGAACTCGATAAATAAGATAAATATGAGAAGGTGGGAGCTGGTGAGACTGTTCATATGAAGTTGGGTTTGTGCAAGGACAGGATCATGAGATCTCCAGAGCTGCTCTGTATGCCCAAACATTGGCCTCATTCTGCCAGCTACAGGACAGGGGGACAAAGGTTAAGGTGGTGAAAGGGCAGTGGTCTGTGTTGGAGGAAGGAATAGAGAAGACACGAATGAATAAGAGCCTGTGACAGAAAAAAAAAGCAGAATGGAATGCGAGGAGAAAGAAGGGAGAAAAGATTCAAGTGTGTCTACTTTTAAGGAGAGGTGGTAGAGAACAGAAATGAGTAGGTAAGTAGCAAAGTAAAGAGGAAGGAAATTCCAGCATAGAGGTAGGAATCAAAAGGTTTAAGTAAAAAGATGTTGAAGTTTGAAGAATTATCATCACACTTAGTAGAGATGAAAGCTAATCTTGCAAGCATACAGAAACCTACATGGGTAATGGATGAACAAATGAGGAAACAGAGTAGCAACTGCTCTTTTCTTCTTAGGTCATCCCTTACTACAATTTATTGACAATTTTGAAATATTAGAGAAACTATTTTTCTGAGATGTACTGCTTTGAGAACAAAGATTGTTTCTGCAACTGTTGACTTGTTTTTTTTCCAGATCTAATGACTTACAAGATTTTGTGTAGATCTGGTTGCACTTGGGTAACTCAGACAGTGAAATAAAAGCAAGATCAACAGATGTAGGGAAGCTTTTTCTCCCATGGATGTCTGTTTGGTGGCTGTATTTAGTTTTTAGGATGAGCATTTTTTTTTCAAGTGCAAGCTTTTTCTTTGTCAGGTCACTTAAAATGGCTCATTGCAGCTCTTTCTTCTACTTGTGATCTAGCGTATTCTAGGTTTTCTAGATCTCCTAAGAAATTTAAGTCTTTGAGGTCTCTCTCTTCCAGGTGGGTTACTTTTTACGCTCCATCAACTATACCAATTAAGATGCCGTAGATCATGCTTCTTACTCTATGAAATCTGGAGCCCATAAATTTGCAACAGTTAAAATCAGCAGCCAGAACGTTTATCTGTCACTTAAAAAATGAACAAAAAAGTGGATTTGATGTAAGCTTTGGGTAAAGATTAGCATGGGCTCATTTCCACTCAAAACATTCTTATTATGGCCAGTTCCGTATCATGCATAAGATAAAGTTATGTTACATGATATTTGCAGCAATGAAAAACATACTAAAGTATTATAATTTGAGTTTTCTGTTAAGTTATTTTTGTCCAGCCTTAAAATTTTGCTTGACAGATGTATAATCTGTTCTTTCTCAGATGAGGTTTATGACGATGTAGATATGCCTAAGGTAATGTAAAGGTGGTTTGGCAGAACAAGGAATCACAGGTATAATAATTTGTTCAAAGGAAAGAAAAAGAAAAATACTCACGACACCCCAATTTCCAGAAATGCTCATTGCTTTTGGGTGCTCACCTTGAGATACCATGGATTCATTTGACTGCTTGTGTTTGCTTCTTATCACTTGAAAAGTGGTTATAGAGAGGTGGAAGTCGGTCTCTTCTCCCAAGTAACAGGCGATAGGAAAAGAGCAAATGGCCTCAAGTTGTGCCAGGGGGGGTTTAGACTGGATATTAGGAAAAATTTTTACACTGAAAGGTTTGTCAAGCTGCCAGGGAAAGTAATGGAATCATCATCCCTGGAGGTATTTAAAAGATGAATAGATGTTGTGCTTCTGGATATGGTTTAATGACGGTTTTTGTCAGTGTTCAGTTGATGGTTGGACTCGATGATCTGAAAGGTCCCTTCAAACCTATTCTATTCTATTCTATTCTATTCTATTCTATTCTATTCTATTCTATTCTATTCTATTCTATTCTATCATATGGTGGGGTTGTTTTGCTTTGCTTTTTAATCTGAAAATTCTTTTGTCTGTGGAGCAGATGCTTGGGTGTTGCTCATGCTGTCTCTTTTCTTTCCACTTTGACTTTGATCTTTTTCTTGTCTGCAGTTTTCCTTGTGGAATTTCTTTCTTCTTGTTATCTCCAGAATTATCAGCTGCTGTTACAAATTATGGTGTGGTTTATTCTTTCTGTTGATTTCCACATAAATTTATATGTAGATTGTTGTATTTTGGCCAGAATTCTTTCCAAAATTCCAAAGGCTAAATACTTTTCTGGCTTGTTGCTAATCTGTGCTTGAGTACAGTAGAAAGAGCCGGAGAAACAATACTGTCATTGAGAAAAAAAAATATGAACCCACTACCTACTTACTGCTCAGGAATTCTGTATTACTCGGGTGAGTTGTTTTTAGTGATTTCTTTGCCTTTACATTTGAATATTCTTCTTTTTCATTCCCTCTCTTGCCAAGAAAAAAAAGGTGGACGTACAAATCCCAAAGATGCATTGGCATCCATACGGGAGTATTTCTTTGCTGACCTTTGATGACAGGCTGGAAGGTTTGATATTAGAGGTGAACCTGAGCATGAATCCATTCTACAAAGTAGTTGAAATACTGTATTCTTTTACTTTCAGGGTAAAGCCTAAATACTTGAAGTAATAAATTTAACACAATTTAAGGTGTGGTAGCCAGACCTGGTAGCTCAGAAGCATGACATGGCAGTGTGGTCACAGTTTGGATCAAGAGGGCATTGGTCACTGCTTATGTGCTCAGTTGCCTGAAAAGTCTTGATAGCAGCAGGCGAGCTGTTCTGGGCAGTAGTGTCAACACACAGTGCTATTTAATTTTCCAGAGATAGTAAAACCTCGTAGTTAATAAAAAATCATTCAGCATGCTATTTTGTAAACCAGTATAGTGCTGATATCGTGCAGTCTTAACAACAGCTCCTTTCTTCAAGTGCAATAGCCACGGGGAAGCTGTGGGAACTTCTCAACAGTGAAGCACTAAGAAACAGGCAGTGCCTGCTGTTTGCTTGCTGAATAATTGAAAGACAACCATCTTTCTGTCATTTTGCTTGGTGTCTTCTGCATTGCATGTCATGCAGTAGTGAGTGGTTGCCGATACCAGTAAGCCTGCAACGGGTGCCGTCACAGTGATGCCAGGGTGCTGGATGTGTCTGTCCTTTTTCTTTCCACCTGGGTGCTCCCTGCCCTGGCCTGGGAGGGCACTCCTAAAGTGATGAAGCAGAGAGGACCAGAGGCTAGCGCTACACCTATACTAGTACTGCATGCTGTGGCATGCTCCCAGTTCTGTAAAATTATGTGGTTGTGATGGAGGGAAGTAATCATAAGGAAAGCCACATGTGCCATTATTCTACTCACTGTTTTCTTTCCCCCATTCACTAAGTAATCTCCATATCATTATCTCCCTGCTATTCGTTTACTCCAAACTGTAACGTCTCTGAAAACGACACATTTCTCCTTCCTCAAGTACTACATTATAAGCACTTATTGCCTTACTTTGCCTTGCCTGCCTCAGTACCTTGCCTTTCTTTGTGCTCACTCTTTCTGCCTCATACAGGATCTCCAGTGGCACTAGGTGCCTTCCTGTGGGTGTCTGAACTGTGGGTGTCTGAACTGAGCCAGCTTTGATTATAATGGCTGCTTGCCATTATAATGTATACACGTTTTATATGTATAGACACTTCAGTTCAGGGGTTTAATCAGCTAGGTGAATTCTATCCATATTTTTTGATGTCTTTTGGTGATGTTGATAACCGTGTGTGCACTGTAATTGCTCTCAGGTAAATTTGGTTCAACACATTGTCTAACCGAAATTCAAAGGCTGATCTTTCCCATGCCAGAGGGTTCTGTTCGGGTGCTGAGTAGTATGGGAAGGTGCGTTGTTTGGAGCTTTTTTGAGTTAGTGTCTCCATTTATAACTCCTGAGCTTCTTTAGCACATTTTCCCAGCAACTAGTCTTACTTTCTGACTTTTTCACATGTTGTGTGTTGAGAGCAGCAGGCAAAAGCCAGTTCCAGATAAATTCAGTCTTAAGGAATGTGAGTTGAAACCCCTACATCGTATTGCTAATTGGCTTTGTAATTCCAAAATTAAGTAGAATCATATTTTAGTTTGTCTGGCACATAGTAAATGTTTTATGTAAAGATTGGACAACCTGAAAGTGCTGACAACAGTGCCTGCAGTGTGGATGAACTCCTTAGCTTCATGATGGCAATAAGTTTGCTGCATAGATAATAGACTTTCTGTGCCAGAATGGTATGCCGTGGAAATATTGAATAGTACAGACACAACCACAGCCGGTTTTGTTAAACATATTATAAATATGTCGAAGAAATTTTAGCGTGGAGGGGGGAGGTAGACAAAGCTTTCATTGAAGCAGAGGGAGTTGCCAGTTTTAATTCAGTATGGGGGAACTGAACAGATAGCTATTGCTTCAGACTTGTCTCATGACTTATCACTACTTTATTTTGATGCATTTATTTTATTCCTCTAGCCCATCGGAGCTGCATTGTGGGCAAGAGGTGCTGCATGCGAGCAGCTTTTTAAAATAATTTTTGTTGATGTCCTGGACAAAACCACTTCTCTGTGTGTCTGGTGTGTGTATTGATCTTACAGACTGTCTGCTGCCAGGTGGATAGTAAATGCTCAACTGTGACAGTCCTGAAAGTCCAGCAGCCTGACCGGCCCCAAAACAACCTCTGGTGTAATGATGGGGAAGGGATTAGAGAGCAAACAAGAACCCTTTAAAAGCAAATAATTTACTTTACATGTGAAAAGGCTATCAAAAAGGGAACCCTTCTTCACTCAGTGCTCTGATGTTTCCAGTACAAGCACTGCAGGTCTGCAGTCAGCAGGTGGAGTCTCCATCCCAAGCTGTTACTACCAAGCTTATTAATTTTTGCTAATGTTGCACCTTTGTCCTCTGTGCTTCCAGTTCTGTTTCTACTGGTGCTGCTTCAGTGGAAAGTATTATCGTGCAGTGAATGAAGTTAAAAGAGAAGGGTTTTCCTCTTCTGTTTATCATCTGTTTACAGGTTCTGATTAAAAGAATAAACCTGTTTCTCCACCCACCTCAGCTGAAACAAGACCATCAATTTCCCAAAGCTCATGAAAGACATGGAGAAATAAACCTGAGGCATTCACCCTGATGACAAGCTGCCAGAGCCTGCAGAACTTGCTCTCACGCTGGAGTCTTTTCTGCTCTTGATGTCATGTGCAAAACACGAGGATTTGTGCCATTCTAATCCCTCTAATGAGGGCTTCTCCTGACCTCTATATAAACCCTGCTCAAAGCTGTGGCTGCTGGGCAGGCACTGCAGAGCCGAAGTGTCCGTCTTTTGAACTGCATTCAAGGCAATTAGAGACCAGGATTAAACAAACACCCAACACCGGCGTCCTCAAGCAGCGAGAGGGATTATCCTGCTCAGTTGGGGCATGGAGCAGCGGTGAGGCCAGGTTATCCCACCACGGAGATCTCCCTGCTCCGCTCGCTCAGGTCCAATGGAGAGGCAGAACCTGCACCCAGCTATAATGGGTGCCCTGAGGTGGCTTTTCTGGGCTGGGCTGGGCTACCTGAGTTGCTGCTGTCCCCACCGGGTGCAGGCACAGTTCCCCCGTGTCTGCATGACGGTGGATGCCCTTCGCTTGAAGCGGTGCTGCCCACCTTTGGGGATGGAGCCAGACAACATCTGTGGGTCCCTGCAGGGCAGGGGGCGGTGTCAGGGGGTGCAGGCAGACACTCAGCCCTGGAGTGGCCCCTACACCCTTCGAAATGTGGATGACCGGGAACGGTGGCCCCTCAAGTTCTTCAACCAGAGCTGTTGGTGCACAGGTGAGATGGGTGCTGGGGTGAGGAGATGGGGTTGGGTGGGTCTGAAGGACAGAAACATTTGTGGAGGCAAAAGGCAACAAGAAGGCTTCAAATATGATGTTACCTAAAAATACTGTCGCGGTCATGATACCATCAACACTTTTTCAGAGCCACAGAGCTGCAAAAGTGTTTTCTGTCATGCAAACTTTTGGGTTTTCCTCTCTCCTCCTGGAGTTGTCCCTGTAGCCACCCATCACCTTTCTCTGAAGAATTTTGCATGGTTCAGTGCTGCGTTCAAACCTCTGTCACTGCTAATCATGGCTCATTGAGCTTGCTTCAAGGTGCATTGATCAGAGATTTAGAGATTTATTCCTCTTGGAGTAGTGCTTTGCAACATGATATACCCCTGAGCACTGAAAATGGGTAGATGTCTGGCTGTGGTCTTTCCCAGGATCATTAACTAAGTCTACAACTCACTTTGATCCAAAATGAGTCCATATAACCACCTGCCCTTTTCCTCCCCACCTCCAGCCACTCATTCCCACCTGTGACTTTACAATGGGCTTCCACGTTCACTTGCTGGTGGCAAAATGGGAGCTGATGTGAAGGCTGATGTGTCCAAAAGGATCAGATTTTAATGAGACCAGTTCACAAGTACCAGCAGGAGGGAGGGAATGGGAAGGTGAGGTCAGGACAGGATAAGGTGACAGGACTGTTTCAGCAGCAGCCCTGGTTGAAGGAGGGTTAAAATGAGCAGGAACTGCAGCCTTAGCACAGGCTGGGTTGCGGGGCTGTCAGGAGATGCCACCAGCGGTCAGGCAAATGGCACATCTCCATCACTGAAGTCACCTGCTGGGCAGGGTTCAAATGCAGCCTAGGGTTTCTGGTTGGAAACATAAAGTCGTTTGAATTTTCTAACGTGGGGAGAATAGCCTGCTTTTCTCCAACCTGATTCTTCAGACTAGCTGAACTGTTTTGTCCAAAGTATATCTCAGCTCTCAACTATAAAAAAAACCCAGATCAATCTGAGAAAGAAGTGCTGCAGAAAATTTCAGCCCACAAGGTTAAGTTTTGCAGTGCTGTTGTCAACTGATGGCAGAGAGGTAGGGACAGATGACTTAAATGAATACATGGCATTACTGAAAGTCCTCAAAATAATAACAGACTTTAGAGCATAAATCGATTTTTATCTCTTCCTTTGACTAGATTTCAAAGGCTTGTGTGGAGGTACTTTTCCAGACACCTAAAAAAAAATTGGTTATAGGGTATTTTCATTTTAAAGGTTCTTACATGCCTCCAAAACTAAAGTCAGTTATCACATGCAGGCACAGACCCTGAGTCACAAGAGCACTAAAGCACAAGGGCATGCACCAACATTTATGCAGTCTGAGTAATTAGGTTATCAAAATCTGGCAGTAAATTGAAGAGCAGTGTAGACAGACATGGTCTGCATAGACAGACATTAATTTGCTTGTCCAAGTGGAGGTAAGCACTGGTATTTGATATTTGCAGGGTTGAGTCCCAAGTTATGTGACCAGAATGTAGTGTCCTTTCCTTCAGCCTTACTTCTGCTGAGCTCTCCACTCTCCTCAGCTCTTTAAATCTGGTTTCTCTCACTGCATTTTTATTCCACTTGTGTTCTTCTTTCTCCTTGTAGTCTCTTCTCAGTTATCAAAATATATTGGCGATAAAACATGAAGGTGGAAGACATCCTTAAGGATAATTTGCAAAGAGGTTTCCTGGGCTCTACTCTGCTTGATGCTGCATGCAAAGGCATTTCTAGGAGAACACTAAGAAGTTCACAACTCCGTGGGGTTTGAATTAGGTCTGGTGCTTTTACAATGCCAATGATCACGTGTCTGTGTATATTAGTATTTTGTTGTATTTTTTTTCCCCGCTCTGTTTTATACATTGGGTGGCTGGCTGCACATCAGAGTTTTAAGTGGCGTGATGTGTGGTCTTAATTAGGCATCTAAGGCTATGGTACCTATGGTAGGGAACATAAATTAAATATCCTCATTCAAAGGGGCATGGAACAGTGCACATCTCTACTATTAAGGTATCTTATTTTCCAAATGAATGTGAGGTGTAAACTGCCTATTTGAAATGGTTCCTCACTTGTGCAAACTCCAGCCCATACAAATGCTCTTTCTAGCATTTTAACAATATAAACAGTCGTGTCTGGTGCTGTCTTGGCACTGTTTAATTTGTAGTTTAGTCATGGTGTAAATGATAAGCTATGGCAACTCCAGCTGCCATGCAGCTGATTATATTTGGATAGACAGTGCCATTTAAATGTGTTGCATAGCTGATGTCTGTACTGTAGGAAACCTGGAGGAGCTGTAAGAAACAGAGGCCAGGATTTGCCAAAGGGGGGATTCTGGAGTTCTAGCAATAAATTAATCCATTTGAGCTTTCTGCTAAAAACTTCATAACTAAGGATAAAAGGGACTCTGAATATTTGACCATTTGTTGTAGCTCTTAATTGAGGAAAATATCTTAAAATCATATCCAACCATGTCTGGGTGTGGAATATTTCTGGGAAAAAGAAGAATAAAATAAAGAAGAATATTCCAAACACTAACAAATATTGATGAGTGGTTATTGTGGGTCAGATTATTTTTATATTTTTTTCTCAAAATAATGCAAATTTTTGAAGGAATTTCTAGGCATTAGCAGATAATATGCATTAGGCTTTCTGTAGCTTGGGACCAATATAACAGAAAAGATAAGTACAACAGAAAGATCTGGCTTTACTTACCACGTTTTGTACAAAGAGCTATGGTCAAAAAGGCAATTACAAGTCTGTTGTCAGGGTGCTGCTTGCTGCATGTTTCCCTCAGTGTGTTGGTGGCAGCAAAAATCTCATCTCTAGAAAAAAGGTGTGGTTACGGCATAAATGTACCTGGGAGGTAGCAAAGAGTTTTTAGGTCCTGGCTAATTTCAGTTTTGAATCCATTGTATGTGTTCTACAATTGGTTTGGGTGCACCTAATATCAATTCAATTTATATAAATTCTTAAACTGAAATGACTTGGTGACAGTTCCTGACAGCGTGCAGTACTATGCAAACGGGAATGTGATAATTTGTTTTCCAATAAGGTGCGTGTGTTGAATTAGACAATGTTGGATGCAGTAGCCTAACCCAGAAAATCGATACTGAGTGCACAACAAAGTAGTATTCCAGTGGGATAGTTAAATTTAGTTTAGAAGAATACTATTTTAGAAGCTTATGAACTGAATGCTATTTCGATTTCTAAAGGATGAAATTGTATTAGTGGAATCCAGATCTGGCATAGCATTTAAAAAATGCAGTACAGAAGATTATTGCAAGAAAACCACCATAGTCAGTCATGTGGTTGCTAGTACAGATTGTGACAGTGATTAAACAAAGACATAGTTTGAATTTGCTGAGGAGTTAAACATAATTCTCATTCATTTTTTTTTCCTGCTACTTTCTACTGTTGCACGTGGACATGTGCTGAACATTGCCAAATAGGCCTGAGGATGCTACAAAAATGTTCAACACAATCATCAGTAATACTCATCACAATACAGTAATATACCACTTTGCCTGGGAATCAGCTCCTCCTATTTGTCAGTCTGTTCTTCACTGCAGTCCTCCTTCTACTTCAGTAAAAGCTCATGTCCTACTGAAAAGTGTCTGATGAAGTGGTAGAAAGAATGGACCTCTTGGATTACTTCATAGATTAGGTGGTTAAGGAAGAAAATCCCACAGAGTGTCAATTGGATATAATTATCAGCTGCCCAAGGGAAACAAGTGAGGAGTCACAGGTTCCTCTGGCTTCAAATGCCATGCAGGTGGAGAAAAGCTTTTTTCCCATGAAGATGACTCAACATTTCAGGCTTTTGCAAATTTCTTTTCATAGACTGAGGAGGTGCATAAAGTATACCTAAAATATGAATATTGTCTGATAAAATGATCTTGAGCATCAAGAGCTGCGTAGGGCCACCACAGAGAGAGAAATAGGCACCATCAACTCCTCAGTAAGTGGCTGGTGGAGTCTCATTTTGGTACCAGGATCAGACAAACTTGGTCTTGCACTAACTTTGGTTCTGTTACTGCTATAGTGCAATGTGATGCTTAGATAATACTGTGAGTAGATGGGTCATTTGAATTACTGGAAGCTTGACTGCTAACCTCAAAAAAGGTTGTTGTCAGATCTTTTAACGGTTATTTCCTCCAATCCTTAAAAATGATTGAATTGTAGCTTTGGGTGTGAGGGGACAACAGCAGCTTTCCAGAACTTCACGGACTGTGTACTGAAACTTGTATAATATACATGGCCTAATTAGGCTATGTTGCAAGATATCCCTGATATTTGTCATCTGGTCAGTACACGCTGGAGTATGTGATGGGCCCTGATGTTTAGGCTGAGTTGTCAAGAATGAGCAGGTATACAGATAGCGGAGTACACCAAATTCACAACAGCAATTGTGCTCTTCTGCTGGGACTCTAAGGATACCATGATAAAATCAACCTTCTGTGTTCCTTTCCTGCCCCCGCTTAATCTCTGCCCTCATCATAATAACTTATCCATGCAATCTTCTTTCTTTCATAAAACTATAATCTACTTTCTTTTTTCTGGTATACATCTTCAACTCCCTAAACCAATGGAAAACCCTGGCTTTGGGTGCCTTCTGTCCTAGCTGGAACATGGCAGCTGAGCTCAGCTGCTCCTACCTGCATCGGGGTGAAATGTAAACCATACACCTGGAAACTCTTCTCATGGTATGCCATGAACCAAAACCTAGTTGAAGTCTTCACCCTTGTGGTCCCTAACTCTAGCATGGGTCCAAAGCTTCATGACTGCATGTAAACTTACAGATCTCAGAGCCTCTGAAGCAACCATAAGATCTCCAAACCTACAGTTAAGAGTCCTCATGTCTTCTTGATAGGTCTCATAGGAGTCTGTCACAACTGTTTAGAGCTCAGCAGCTTTTATCCTAAAACTAGCCATAAGCTACACAGCCTTCTGGTAACAGCCCTTGTAACTCTTGGGGGGCTTTGAAACTGGTAATAAGCCTTATGGCCCCTGACAATCTGAAATCCTAGTGTTAAGCATTGTTCTGCTTATAGACTGAGCCCTACAGCCTAGGGATGTCTGCCCATCCAGGAACACTTCAGAAGCCACTATGTCATCACCATGTTAGCCCAAAGTCTTTCCTGGATCTAGCAGTGCTGATATGTGCAGGGAACAGTGAGATTTCGTGTCATTTTGAATGACAATTGGCATGGTTGTTATGGAGTGAGTGTGTACGTGGGGCTGGAGGGATAGCGGGGTTAGAGAGTCTCAATGCAGGTTTTTTGAGAACTGAGTGGAGATCCCAGAGGACTCCTGGTTCTCTCTCTGCTCCCTCCTTCCCCTGCCAGCAGTGCTTGTCCTACATCCCTGCAACAGCATCAGCCTGCTTGCATACGGGCAGGAGGCAGATGTCCACTGCAGGAATGGACCCTTCCTCATCTCTGCTAGCAGAGGCGAAATGAGCTGCAGCAGGACCTTTCTGCTGCTGCTGGCAGTCTGCCGTGGTCCGTGAGAAGCCATGCGTAAAGCAAGCTCTGCTTTCTGGGGGTCTTCCACCACACGAAGGGGTCCGAGCTAATGGCCAGCAGCAAAATTTTGTATGTGCTTTCAGACGGATGGTAGCAGGGAACGATGGTACTGCAGTGTTTCTCAGGGTCTTTTTGCAGCACCATTTAAGAATCCTTAAAGGGTGACCTGCAGCACCCCTGGTGCTTGTCCTGGTTTGTGTTGGGTCCCGGATACACTGTTAACAGACATTAGGTTTTTTTCCTTAAGAGAACTGTTTTGTTTGGGAACTTTTTTTCTGCACTTAAGGATCTATGTGAGCCAACCTTTTTCGTGTTTGATCCTGGAAGTATCAGAATACTTGAGATCCAACTGAGCAAAACACTTCATCACATGTTTAACCTGAAGTGTTCAGCCCTCTGCTCAGTGAGACTCCTCACGTGCCTGAGGGCTCAGCAGAGCTCTGATCACTTTGGGGAGTCAAGCTTATCACCCAGCACTTCACCTCCCCAGCTGGCTGAGTGCAACTCTTGGTCCTTCCATGGCTCTGGGAAATGAGCTGTCCTTCTGGTTAGGCAATTGGCAAAGCTGCCAGTCTGCTCAGATGCTGTCCTTTCTAGGAACTGGTGTCTCTGAGGAAAAAGAGTGCTAATTCTTAATTATTCTGCATTTCACTGATAGTTTTCCCTGATTCATAATGTCATGACCGTGTTTTCCCTCTTGATTCAGGAAACTTTGCTGGCTATAACTGTGGTGGCTGCAAGTTTGGCTGGACTGGCCCCGACTGCAATGTGAGGAAGCCACCGGTTGTCAGGAAGGACGTCCACTCCCTGACGGCAGAGGAGAGAGAACAGTTCTTCAATGCTCTAGACCGTGCAAAGACAACCATTCACCCCGACTATGTGATTGCAACTCAACACTGGATGAGTCTGCTTGGTCCCACCGGAGAGGAACCGCAAATTGCCAACTGTAGTATTTATAACTACTTTGTTTGGCTCCATTACTACTCAGTCAGAGACACCCTATTAGGTTAGTGCTTTTCTTATCCAAGGGGCTCTGCAGGCAAAGGAAAGAGTGTAAAGTGTCATTGCTGGACAAACACAAGTATGGTTAACACAGCTCTGTTACTTCAGCAAGCAGTAGAAGCAAATCTGCGGAGATAAACAGTTGGTGATGATAAGCTGATGGCCACCTGCAGTTGAAGGATCTTCAGACCTGCTGCAGCCTGGTCCCTGCAACTGAACACCCTGTGGCGGCTGGAGCACACCAGCTGCACTCCTGGCTCATCTTCCCTCTGACAGAGGCAGGTCACGGGCTCCACCACTGGGTGAACTGAAGTGTGCTCAGGCAGTGACAGGCTTCAAAAAGATGTTCCTAGTCAACAGGAAAAGGTAGATACAGCAGCAGTGGGAAAGGAGCTTTGCAGTGAAGACAGGGACCATGCAGAGATGTGGGGGACCGGATTGCTACTGCTTTCTGTGGCCTTCAGCAAGTCACTGAGGATGAGCTAACCACAGCCAGCTTTTAAAACCAAACCATGTTAGAGGTTTGGGTATCTAACCCCATGCTTTCTCCCAAATCAGGTTTCCTAGTTCTCATTGCTCTTCTAGACAGAAGTACCTAAGTCAGCCCCATTTCACAAAGCCCAACTCTGGCAGGAGGAGGCAGCAGTATGGCTTTTCTACCCGGCAGTCCCATGTGCAACCTGAGCAGCCCATATGTACCTCCTTGGTAGAGGGTATCTGCTACCCTGCAGTGGGATTTCTTCTGACATGGTTCCATTTTGCAGGGCTGAAGGAAGCAGCCTCTGGCCTAGCAAGAGCAAAGGTCCTTCAGAGGACCAGACTAGGAAAGGAAAGTTTAGGCAGATTCTGTGCTGCTGCAGTGCTAAATAAATTCTTATCTGGGTTGAAGCTTGCTTCCGTGACAAACAAATCCATATGTGGTTTGAAGCCCCTGGTCTTTGAGCATCTGTGTTCTCATGTATAATAACAAGAGCCAATACAAGAAATAACAAGCACAATTTGAAGAAAATTGGCAAAGGACATGTTGAATTACTGTTGGCAGGTTATGGAAAATATCGAGGTTCTCTTGACAGATACATGTTGTAAGTTCTGTCAATGAGCAAGAAAATGAGATATGATTGTACATATTAGCAAGGGGCTAAGATATTAGACAAGACTGCTTCTTAAGACCAAAATCCACTGAAGGCATAAGAAATTTTCACAATATCCAACTTGTGGGGGAATGTGAAGTTTTGAGAAACACTGAAGTGAAATATCCAATGAGGAGTTTGTTTCACTTGTCCCATATAAGTGGTGTAGCTTCTGATACGTACATTCTTTCCAAAGGTGCAGAGCTGCATGTTTTTATGCTCCACTCCAGGTAGAATCATAGAATCATTCAGGTTGGAAAAGACCCTTGGGATCATCGAGTCCAAACATCTGCCCTACTCTACAAACTTCTCCCCTACACCATATCCCCCAACACCACATCTAAATGACTCTGAAACTCATTCAGGGATGGTGACTCAACCACCTCCCTGGGCAGCCTATTCCAATGTCTGACCACTCTTTCTGGGAAAAATTCTTTCCTAATGTTCAGCCTAAACCTACCCTGTTGCAGTTTGAGGCCATTCCCTCTCATTCTATCGCTAATTACCTGTGAGAAGAGACCAGCACCAACCTCTCTACAATGCCCTTTCAAATAGAAGGAGGTGCTGTCTTTCTCTTGAGATTCATCTGGTAACTAAGTGCTCATTTTATCTTCTCTTTGTAGGACCTGGCCGCCCCTTCACCGGTATAGATTTCTCCCATCAAGGACCTGCCTTTGTTACATGGCACAGGTACCACTTGCTGTTGCTGGAGAGAGACCTGCAGGTGAGCTGAACAGCCTTTCCATTTCCTCACACAGCTTCTCTCTTTTGCTATGTGACTTTGTCAAGCTAGTCAAGGGTAAGCTATTTCCTGGGGCAGATTCTTACCCAAACTCCCATGAGCTTTTTCTCACTGACACTTTTTTTTTTGTTTAAAGTAAAATTACTGCTTTCAAGTTACTGAGGACTGAACAGTTTCTCACTGTGAACAGTTATGTGAAGGTTATCATGGAGATTTTTTTCTTCTTCTCCCCAACAGAGGACAGATGTGAATTAACAGCACTTATTAATAAAATCAAAGCAACACCTACTTGTAAAACTTGGTAACTGTGATATTGAAGATACTCTCCTAATGAAAGCAGCTCTAAATATTACCACCTTCAAATATGCCATGCTGTACATTTAATATATGCATATATTTAGCAATACATCTTTTAAAGAAATATGTGGTAAGACGCCTGACAGACATTTGTCGAAGCATTGACTCTATCTTGCATTACTTTTACACTGGCAATTTTGCTGTATTTTAGCCTTGCAGATTTCTAATGAAGGTTATTGGTATGAAAATTGCTGCAGGATCTTGCTTGCATGAAATTATATCTACCACGCAAGCATGAGAAAATGCACTGTATTCCTCCATTAATACAAGTTCATATTCTCCCCCAGGGCTAGCCTTTCTGGAGCAAAAGCAAACCATATGCACACTTTTACCCATTACCCACTTACATCACTCAGAAAGCCTCTTAGTTGCTTAAGGCTCAATTAATCTCTGATCCTGCCTGGTCTCCCAGTTGGTAAGAAGCCCAACGTGGCCAAAAGGAGTGCAGGCCAACAGCACAGTAACTAGCGACAATGTCTTTGCTAGGGCTGACAATACCCCAGTCTTTTGAGTGGAGCTGGTGCAGCTCTGTGAAGTGCATGTCGTTGAAATGCAGAATGAAATGCAGAATATCTGGTGAATACCCAGCGAAACAACTTGCAGGAGTTCCTTTCTTTCTCTGTCCACTTAAGGTGGTTCCTCACTAACGCCTTTCTGTCCATTGCAGCGACTGATAGGCAACGACTCCTTTGCACTGCCCTACTGGAACTTCGCCACAGGGAGAAATGAGTGCGATGTCTGCACCGATCAGCTCTTCGGAGCATCGCGGCCGGAGGACCCGGGGCTGATCAGCTCAAGCTCCAGGTTCTCCCGGTGGCAAATAGTTTGTAACAGGTATGAGAATATCTAGGGCAAGCTTGCACACTGATCAAACCCTGCTTTCAATCAGTACTGAGAGAGTGGGCTGCACTCTCGGCGTGAGTGAGAGGTAGGAAAAGAGCCAAGACATCTTTTTTTTAAAATCAGGAATCACCATCGGTTTATGTGTCGATGATGCTGTGTAAACTTTCCTCTCTGGTTTAGGGAATCATATTTTTTTTTAAGATGATTCTTTTGCTACAGGATTTGAGTCGATTCAGCCAGTTTGAGGCTGCCAAAAGTCTGAGGAGTTTGCATATTGTCAAGAATCTTTTTAAAGAAGAAACGCCTGTGTGTTGGTTCTCTGTAACAAACACCCCGCCGATTTTGGCAGCAAAACCAGAAAACTGTTTTGGCCTATAGGAAGTTAGAAATAGGCTGAAAAAATCTGTTCCCTTGTATTGGGTGAGATTTTTATATATATATACCTTTATATATATATATAGCGTCTCTATATATAAATAAATAATTATCTATTATAAAGATATAAACACATGTTTATATAAATATATACAGATACGTATATATTTGGTGCAGTTTGGGGACTGACTTTGCACTGGCTGAGATTTCACATGGAAAGCAACAGAGAGACAGCCAGGAGCTTGCTGCCAGCTCTCTGTAGGCATATACTAGTTCGGGTGAGGGCAAGAGTCTGATATCCAGGATTGGGGCTCTACACCTTAAGATGCTGCTGGTTACAGTTCTCATAAAGCGTTCCTTTCGGCGCCAGGGCAGCATGTGGTCAGTCAAATGGAGGTACCAAGAGCTCAGGCTGTTTCAAAAGAGTCTCTCTCTTTCTCTGGGTGCCTAAAGAGCTACTTGAAATTCTAGCTTTAGGCATCAGTTGGCTTTAAATCTTGCCCTAACTTTTTCTGTAAGATAAATAGGTTTTTGTTTTTTCTTAAAACTGAAGTGACTAAACTTTTGCCTTGCCAAGGTTAAAGAAAGAAGGGCTTTTGTTTACTTCAGGAGTTTCTGAAAATGCAGTCTCATTGTATATTGAATAGCACAGAAATTTTTTCACAAGTATTATACTATTTCTCTCCTCATTTCCTTTTTGTCTCCCCGTTAGCTAGTAGGCAAATCCTACAACACCAGGATGTCCTCCAGGCCCTGAAAAAAGAGGATGTAGTGCATTGCAATTCCTTTTCTTTGAAAGAGGATGAAGGATGGAAAGTGAAATCCAGTTTTCTATTGTTCCTTGCATTTTCTTAGCCTACTTCACAGTGGGACTTCCCTGTTTGTTTTCCTCTTTGTTAAGAGTTAAAAAGCACTGCTTACCCAGGACTGAAAGTTTTTCAATTCAAAAGACTGTTTTAGATTGTCTGGCAAAAACTATTCTTGCATAGTCCTCGGGAGGGGACTAGGTGTGGAGGAAGCCGTGTTTGCCTTTTCTAAAGCATCCTATCTCTGTGGAGGATGAGCCTGGCGAGTGTCGGTCTAAATGACTGATGGTCCACGGGGGCCGCAGAACTGTAGAAAGTCATGGCATGGTGGCAGTCCTGTACTACCTTCAGCTCCCAGGCGATAGGAGGTGAACCCAGGTGCCCCAGGAAGTGTCAGTCCCTAACCCATGCTCTCTCACATGTCCAGTCAAGGCCTCTTTTGTACTACAGGAGAAAAAACCCAACAAGCTGGGGCATCATCACCTTCTTCTGGCTTGTGCCTCTTTCTGTTTCACACTCAGCTTGGATGACTACAACCGCCTGGTCACCCTGTGCAACGGGAGTGATGAAGGACCGCTGCGGCGGCGGCCGCCTGGGGGCTCCGGCGAGCAGCTGCCCACCGTGGAGGATGTCAGGAGGTGCCTTTCCCTGCAGGAGTTCGACAGCCCCCCCTTTTTCCGCAATTCCAGTTTCAGTTTCAGGTTTGGCCTACGGCTCCTCCAGAGCCGGCTGGGTCATGGGTTTTCTTTGCGTTGTGTGTTTGTCAGCAAAATGTTGTTACTTGGTGCTGCTTTTACCTATCCACAGGAATGCACTCGAGGGCTTTGATAAATCAGATGGAGCCTTTAACTCGCCGATGCTGAGCCTTCATAATTTGGCTCACTCTTTCTTGAATGGGACCAGCGTTCTCCCTCACGCAGCCGCCAATGATCCCATCTTTGTGGTATGTCTTTTTCCCCCAGTGTCAGTTGCTCAGGAAAACTGTCTCACCAAAGATCTGCAAAACAAGTAAAGTGAATCCCCTAAAAATAAGTCCTTTAAATAGAAAAGAATTTTTTCTCTTTTCTTGAGCATTGCCATGCCTGCACAATGGTCAAATAAGCAGGAAAGAATTCTCAGGGTGATTTGTGAAATATAAAGTAAGTTTCTAGGGAAAAGAGCTGCTATTCCAAGTTATGTTGCCCTGAAGCCTCCCATTAGGTGGTATCTAAACTTAATAACTTAAACCAGACAATTTTACAGCAACAAGATAGCACGAGGGGTTAGTTATTTTTAGATCAGTAGACTAAGTAGATTCTTTCTTTGTTTAAAACTTCACAGTCTAAAAGGAGGCATATCTAATTTCAGGGTCTTTTGGGGGAATAGGAATAATGTGATTTCACTGGTGTGTTGGTAGAGCACTGCGCTGCAATGAACAGCACAAACAACAATGTGCAAATAAAAAGCCAACTGATGAGTCTTCTTGCACATCTTTTTCTCCTAATAAATTCATGCCCATTTATTTTCCTCTTTGTTAGATTAAACCACAATAATTATAAAGAGAAATTTTAATACAATTAGTTTATTTCTTAGCTTTGTTTTAAGTTTGTGATCTTTTGTTGGAAAAGCTAGCCTAAATACTTATGTAGTGATTCTCCACCTTATTATCTTAGTAATTCTTGAATTCCTACATTAATTCTTAATGAAATCTTCATGTCAGTTGCTGTAATTTCATATACAAGATTATTTTCCATGAGATATTTTCTAAGTTTTTTCAAGGGTGGTAATTTCAATTACATCAGAATGGGTGGTAAGTTCAAGTACATCAGAAATTAATTTGAACTGCCCTATACATTTGTAATGCTTGTCTGAACTCAACTTGCAAACAACCTTCCTGTATTAGTGCTTTATAGAGCTATAGGCACACTGGGCAAGACCTGATCAAATTTGTGGGTACCCAGAGCTGTGGAACTGGTGGCAAGCTATTAAGTGAGTGTGAAGGAATCAAATTTCCCACAATTTTTCATACCTCCTCAAACACGAGAGAGAATAAAATCTGTTTCAGATGTACATTCACTTGAGTGATCTTAGTGAGCTCTCACTCTAGAGGACGGACCTGCCCATTTACTGCTGGCCGATAGTAAACTGTCTGGAGAAAGACCTTCTATGAACCAGTGGCAACAAGGATGTATACAGCAAAATGTCCCATGCAGGAGATCAATATATTCCATTCTCATCAGCTTGCCTGATTTCCCATTCTGTAAATCCCATCTAAATTAGATTGTCCTCTTCTCTCTCAAAAACTACTGCCACCTTAGGCAAGTGTTTTAGGTGCTGTTGAGTTCAGAAAGAGCTTTAATAAGTGTGTGTGCCCATGCTCGGATTTGCAGGTTCTTCACTCCTTTACTGATGCCATCTTTGATGAGTGGATGAAGCGGTTTAACCCCCCTGACAACGCCTGGCCTGAGGAACTGGCCCCCATCGGTCACAACAGACTGTATAACATGGTCCCTTTTTTCCCCCCGGTGACCAACCATGAGCTCTTCCAAACCGCGGAGCAGCTGGGCTACACCTACGCCATTGACCTGCCAGGTATGTTTCACAGCTGGGGACGCTGTTCCAGGCCAAGAGATGAGAGCTCATGTTTTCAGCGACACACGCATATGGAAAATAAGGCACCTTTCACAAAACACGTGGGTCTGTTCACCTGCCCGTTAGCAGTCATGCGTGGTAGCAGAGATAGTTAAAACTCACCGCGCAGGCCGTGGCGATGACAAGCATGTGCATCCTTAGTTTGCTCTGCTGTGAAATGCATCAACTTGAGGTGCTCCAGCACCGACAGTGTGCTCCTTTGGGGTTGAGGAGTCTTTGATTTTGGCTCCTGCTCCCAGTGCTGTTTACGCCTTGTACAGGATCCTGTCAGATGTCAGGCGCTCTGCCAGGGAGCTTGCCAGGCTAACGCTGCTCATTAGAAAATGCTTGTTTTACACAGGTCCCTGAATAATACAGCACCATGAATCTCATTAGAGATAAACTCCATTAATCTTTGGATACACTGAAGAGAGGCACCTGGGTGTTTTGTGTTATAAAACCCCAATGTTGAAGATTTTCTGTGCCCATAGGTGTGATATGCTTTAGGTGTTCTCTGTTTGAAATTACTCTTGACACAAATCAGATAAAGGCAAAAAACAAGAAAGCAAAGTATTTATGCACAAAATCCAAAATTTGCAACATGAGTTACAAATGTTTGTAAAAGGAACAAGTGTAAGGAACATGTGAAAACCATGCCTCAGATGCTTTAACAAAGATTAAATCTGAGCAGTTTCTTTCTTCCCCTCTCTACTGCTTTGAGAGGCAGTAGGTGCCTACCTAGCCCATGTGGCCAGAAATCTCTTCTGAATGATTACCATGTGTCTGTGGTTTTAGTCTGTAGAGACTGTTTAAAGGTCTATAGACTGCAAAAGATTGAAACACTTGTCCTGTGGCTGCATTCATGCAGAGGAGCCCAGCCTTGTGGAGGCATGCTGGCTGCTTCTGCAGTGCTTTTCTCAGGGGCGTCTCCAGACTTTCCCCATAGAATTTAAACTTCCCCATTTATGGAGTTTAAGTTTTCCTCACTTTGGACTACTGTCCCTGATTCTGCTTTGGAAATGTTGCTCCTCCTTGGCACAAGGTACCCAGAGAGGAAAAAAGGCAGCTTGCAATTCTGCTGCTCCTCAACTCCCACCTAAATAAACTGCCAGCTCACTGTGAAGCCGTGTAACTGTCCCTGTCTACATGGTCTGTGTTTTCAGACAATCCAGTTTTTGCATCCAAACCCTTCTCTTTTACCTAAACATAAACTTTGCTAATTCTAACTCATGTAACCACATTAGAAATCAACCTATGTAATACATTGCTGGCTCTTATTTCAGAGATGGTGAAGTGGTAAACAATTAATTTGGGACCTTACTGAACTTGGACGTGATTGCTCTCAAGTCTTGTTGATAGGGACTGCAGATCAGGGCACACAAATTTTAGTCACTGTTATAGTCTGTGTGACATATCCTTGAACCATCTGTCTCATTAAGCCTGTATGTCCAGCAAATTTCTAAATACTTTAAGTCCTTTTGTGAGGTTTTCATGAATATTTAATTAGATGTAATTATTGCCATCTCAGTATCTGTAGCATTTTTCAGAACAGAACAGCAGGCAATTTTTGCTTCTGAAAGCATAAATGAAAACAGAAAATAAAGTTATTCACTGAAGTGGGGCAGGGTTATTATAAGAACAGGCAATGCTATCTTAGAAGACAGAAGAGGTTCCTAGAAGTGGTTCAGAATCAGAAGATGTGACCTGGAGCCAGTTGGCAGAATCACACTAAGTAGTGTTTTCAGTTCACAGTTTGACAATGGGCTGCTTTGTGGTCTATTGGAAAATTTGAGGGTTTTCTGTTGACCAAAGTAGCTTGGAAACAGCTATGCTGAAATGTCACTATAGAAAGGGTTGCTTAGATAATTCAAAACGTTGGCCAAATTAGATAAGAGAATGATCTTTTTGTCTTGTAACTGTTAATCTTTCCTGTTCTCAACACTTTAATTTGTATGATAGGTTAAAGGTTAAATTCAGCTGTAGAATTCTGTGGCAGGAAACATCTCTGGCTCTGGCATGTGTGTTGGTTACATGGTGCATTACCAACTTCCCCTGTGGCCAGTGGGTCCCTAGGCTACACAAGTAGGGCTTGTGTACACATAATTACCAGGCTATGGGATATTTGTTCCATGCAATTTGAGAACTGAAATTATGTGCTGTCCTCACTTCAGACATTTTGTATTTCCAGGTTCCTTTGAAGAAACCCAGATGTGGGCTGTCATGGTTGGATCCACAATTGGAGGAGCACTTATAGCTCTGGCCATGCTTGTTTTGCTGCTTGTACTTTTCCAGCACCGAAGGCAGAGAAGAGGTTTTGAACCACTGATGAATGTGAGCTTCAGCCCCAAAAAGTACATGGAAGAGGCCTAGTGGCCTCGCTTGCTTTCTTTGCTGATTCTTGTAGGAAGTGACCTTGATTGCCTCATTGAGATCTTAGCTGAGAGTTTATCACATGTTCCTTTGGCAGCTAACTACATCATTCTCATTCAGGTTTTCCCGTTACCTTGTGAATTGTATTATGTGAAGTCTCTGGGTACATATATGCAAGGCCCAAGACAGGCCAGACTGTTCTCATTACCAAATGTTATCTGGAGCATGTGACACTTGTAAGACATCCTCTATAGATTTAGATCAAGACAGGTAAGAAACCAAATAGGAGAAAACCAACTTGCATAACCAACATAATTTTCACCTCAATGTATTTTTGATTTCATTTAGTAGCTCTAAGATGTGCTGAAAGTTATTAACTCTACATATATATTTGAATAATATATTATTTTACAATTATCAACCATCATTTTACAATTAACAATAAATATTCTGAATAACATAGTCTTTTTTTTAATCATAGAATCATAGAGTGGTCCAGGCTGGAAGGGACCTATAGGGTCATATTGTCTTACCTCACTGCAGTAAGCAGGGACAGCCCACCTAAACCAGGTTTACCCAGGGCCTTGTCGAGCCTCACCTTGAATATCTCCAGGGAAGGGGCCTCAACCACCTCCCTGGGCAACCCGTTCCAGTGTCCCACCACCCTCAGAGTAAAGAACNGCAACACATCTTTTGATGCAGCCCAAGATGTGGTTTGCCTTCTGGGCTGCAAGTGCACACTGCCTGCCCATGTCCAGCTTCTCATCCATCAGCACCCCAAGTCCCTTTCCCCAGGACTGCTTTATGTTCAAAATGTTTCATGCTCTTTGACAACATACTGTAGGATCCCTCTGGCTACAATTTATTTCAGAAGCATGATCAATTCCATGTGTAATTTCCAATCAAAGCTGATGTTAACCTTAGATAAACCTCCAAACTCATAAATGAGCAGGAGTTCCCTGACAGTTAGGTATATACTTGTGTTTTATGTCTGTGTTAGGGACCTGTGACAGAAATTCAAAACAGTGCTTGTCCTCCTCTATCTTGGCTCTGCTACACTGTTTCATGAATCTAGACTTAAATTTTGAGAGTCTGTGACCCAGGACTCAGGGTAACAAGACTAAGATAGCTTGCATTACCTAGGTCTGTTGGTGGGGAATAAGGTTTGGATGTGGCACTCCCTGGACCCCGTCTTACACATTCTATTATACATTCCCTATTTCTTTATTTAGACATAGATTTGGACCAAATTTGGGTTGCTCTTCTATATTATCTTGACACAGGGTTTTTGCACAGCAAATGAGGTCCTCAACAGATTATGTCAGCTTTGGTGCTTAACATACAACATTAATGGAGCACTCAGATTTTGCATTTTGTAAGTCTTAGAAAAACTCTGAGTCTTAGAAAAACTCTGGTTTTGTAGCAGTTGTAATTTTCTTCCAGTTAGTAACAATTTCTGATATTTCTTCTAGGCCTGCTCAATACTAGCCATGCAGATGGGAAAGAAGATCTCAGTGGATCTTCACGTATACTTAGCTGTGAATGTATGTAACTCGCATAACTTACCTCAAAAATGCAGACTTTTTGGGGCAAAAAAAAAAAGTTGTAATTTTCTCACCACATGCTCAGATAGCCCTTGCTGCATCAGATGGCCAACAATCTGCTGCTGTTTCTGCTGTTCTGTGATGCCTTTAGGGGACCCCAGCATGCTTGTTTCTGGCTCATGCCCAAAATGTCAATGGTTGGAGCACTTTTTGTACAGCCCAGTACCTCCCAATTGAGTTTGCCTTTTGGGTTTTTTTACCATGTAGGCACCAGTGTTACTTGGTACTATGGACATCAGATGAGGTCTCCAGAGACCTGGCTTGGGCATGTGTCACATCAGTTGGATGTCTATCAGTGTTAGTTTGTAGCTAGGTCTCAAGTCTCTGGATGCCCTTCTCAAGGAGATGTCAGACACTTTCCAGCACTTCACAATTCTGTGTGAGAGTGGGTCTTCACACAGAATCATAGCATAATTTGGGTTGGAAGGGACCTTTAAAGGTCATCTAGTCCAACCCCTCCTGCAATGAGCAGGGACATTTTCAACTAGATCAGGTTGCTCAGAGCCCTATCCAACCTGACCTTGAATGTTTCCAGGGATGGGGCGTCTCCCATCTCTCTGGACAATCTGCTCCAGTGTTTCACCACCCTCACTGTAAAAAATATCTTCCTTATGTCTAGTCTAAATCTACCCTCTTTTAGTTTAAACCCATTACTCCTTGTCTTCTTGCAATAGGCCCTGCTAAAAAGTTTGTCCCCACCTTTCTTATAAGCCCCCTTTAAATATTGAAAGGCTGCAATAAGGCCTGCCCTGAACCTTCTCTTCTTCAGGCTGAACAGCCCAGAATATGCATCTGTTCATGATAAACGCTGAGTTAGAGAGGTGTGTTAGATGGCAATTGACACCTTTTTGTCCTTCATGTGATGTGAATGCCAAAGTTTAGGAGAGGAGCTAGGCTGCTGTTTCCAAGAATCAATGAGATTTTGCCTTGGGGTCACAGGGCATGGTGTGTGCCTACCTAGCTTCACCACCTTGGATGGGACTTTGAGTTGCCCCAGGTGTTTGCTTTGCAAGCTGCCCTGGTTATGGGCAAGTGACAGTGGCAGTGGAAGAGAAAGGAGACAGACAAGAGAGAAATATAAAAAATGTAGCATAGCAGCTAACTTGTTAGAACTGAGTTTGCCTAATAGTAGGTGGGTAAAGCATGGGAAAGTTGCTCAGTTCTCACTTGTAAATTGGGTGGACAGGTATTTTCCCTTCTGGAAGAAAAGCAATGAGGGCTCTAGATTGATACTATGCACATAAAAAGTGCTAGGATGAAAGACCTGTGTGCTGCTCTCTCCACTTGCTGGCCTTACTTTAGTAATTACGGCTGTAAAACTGACTGGTTTTAACAGTTCCTTGTGAAAATCTGGCTGTACAGAGAACATAACCTGCCCTCTTGTGGCTTACTGGAAAATTACCTGGTGACACCAAAAGGCTGTTTTGTCCCGTTTTTTACAATCTCGGTCTAGCAACCTAGGAAAGTTGTGTCTTTAGTGCAAGAAAGATGTGCAGCTAAACTTTACATGAAATGCTTAAAAAGAAAGAAGATTGAGCATAGACACATTACAAAACAGTGGAGTAAATCCTGTAGCAAGTTTGATTGTAAGTGTTAGTTTTACAGGGTTTAATGTTCCATTTATCCCATACTATATAAAAGGCATTTTTCTTTGCTGGTTTAAGCAGGTGTTAGTAAATACTTGCCACCTCTTGTTGCATAAATGGCACTGAAGATATTACTGC
This sequence comes from Nycticryphes semicollaris, assembly GCA_013400055.1. Taxonomy (NCBI): domain Eukaryota; kingdom Metazoa; phylum Chordata; class Aves; order Charadriiformes; family Rostratulidae; genus Nycticryphes; species Nycticryphes semicollaris. The sequence continues at coordinate 103,750 of VXBJ01004444.1, forward strand.
TGGGGTGGGATGAGAGGGAGCACTCTTTTGTGCTGTGACCGGAGGTAAAGACTTCCATAGTCTCCTAAACAGAAGAAAACAGTGCTGAAAACACACCATCCCCAATCTCCACAGAGCCCAGGACACCCTGGGATTTTGTTCATACAAATCTGTGCAAAGTGTGACCTCAGCTGGTGCCCACGGACCATCTCTAACCATTGCTTTTTCCTCTCACATTCATAACTGAGAGGTCACCTAGCCCATCCCCAGGGAGGAAGGGTGAGGGACCGATGCATCCATCTTTGTGGTCGCTTTTTTCTCAAGACACTTTGCTGGCAGATAGGAGGTGCACTCCTGAATGACTTCAAGCTGAGATGAGTGTAATCTTCACCATCCCTCCCCTTTAAAATAATTCCTGCTGAATTGTTTCTTTCTTCTGATGAAAGGCTCTGAACCACACAGGACCACGTAACAAATAACTGCAAAAGAAATGTTTAAGCTCTGGACAGGGAGAAGTGCTCAAACCCATACATTTCTCAGTCTTTTTATTAGCTAGACCTATGCAGCTTCCAGCTCTGAGTGTAGGGGTTTTGTGGGGATTATCTTTCTGATGAGTTTAATTCTCTCTGGTTACTGGTTAATTGCTCTCTCAATTGGCCGTACTGGATCTGTGGGCAGCTAATGTCTCTTTCTGAGTCATCCAGTGGGTCAAATGCCTAATTTTTTGACCCTGTAGTAAGCTGGTAGCAGCCACATCATCTCTGTCAGTCATGACCTATGCCTTTGTGCAAATGGTTATGAAAATTCTCTGAAGGAATTAGTCAGGACCTCTTCTCTGAATTAAACTAAATCTTGTCACTGGGTGTTTAGCTGAGTCCTTGAAAAGGAATTGGTTCTGATTCTGTTCCTGATTTAGGAAAGAAGCAATGGAAAACAGCTAGATCTTATGGCTACTACTGTAAAATTGGAAATTACAATGCTATTACTGACATTCTGCTTCTATTAATTGTTTACTTTATACTGCTTTTGGGAGAGAAATACTGCTTATACTGCTTTTTAGGTGTCTCTGCTTGTGATGGGAAGAAAATAGAAAGAAGAGAAGCAGATTCAAGGACTATCAGCTAAATTTAGTAGCAAAGATGCACACTTACAGAACTAGGCATATAGGCTGATGGCAACCAGGAAGGAAACTTAGTTTGTTAAAGTACCTGCTTTATGCAGACTCTTCATGCAGTGTATGCAGCCAGCTAAGTGCCCTGCATACAGCTGCTGGGTCAAAGTCAGGTTATGGGCAAGGCTACATCTATGATCCTTGTATGGGAGTCAAACCAATTTCAGACCACAATAGGTGAGATGAAGGGAGTTGTCATTGACTCAGCTTCGTCCTTCACCTTGCCTTGTCTATGCAGAGACATGCTGCAAATAAGACTAAGCCTGATGTTGTCTCAAGATTGCATCATGATAAGAACCAAAACCGAATGGTGCCTTAACAAACAAAATACCTGGAGTCCTATCCCACCACTATTCCTGGGACTTTGAGTGCTAGACATCACAAAATTAGCAACAGAAACTTAAGAGTCATCACATCACCAGACGCAAATATTCCAGATAGTGTAATCCACTCAGGCATAATCCTGCACCCCCACTGAACCAGGAAATATAAACCACAAGGTTTGGGAAGAAAAAAGGGTAATCTTCCAATGATACAGCTGGCCTGTGGGAGATTCGTCCCCACCTTGTCCAGGATGCTGTACAGGGTAACTTCCCAGGGATTTTATCAACCCTGAGAGAGCGGGTAAGTGATTAAGAAACATGTGTATGGTATATGACATGCTATTATGATTGTGATTGGTGCACTCTTTAAAGATAAGCATGCTTGTGGTTTATGTTGGTACTTTTCGGGATCACTTGTGGATTGTAATAGTGTATTTCACAAATTGTTTTTAAATTGCAATAGCGTGTTCGCCATTGTACACACACAACCTGCAATAGTGGCATATGGGACCTGTGAGTGAAGTCCAGACAAATCGTTAATTTGAGCCTCTCAGTGAAGTTCTTTTCCCGTTCCGTCATAATCCTGCTCTACTTCAGTACTTCTGCAGCTGAGACACAGCTATGGGGAGATACTAATTTTCCAGAGCTCTTTGCTAAAAGTAGGCTTTCCAAGACCTGAAAGCTAGAATAAATGGTACCAGTGCTGGCCATCTTTTTACACTCTACCTCTCTCTACTTGAAAGGAGGCATTCACCTCCTTTCCTAAAAGCTGAAAGACTGCGGACATCAAAAGTGACCTCTATACTGGGTTTCAGACTAAGCCAATGTATAAACCATTGCATTGTATAGATCCCAGTTCTTGCTCTGATACTAGCAGGGTGCCCTCCAAGGACAAAATACAAGAAGCAAGCTCCAGGTATGCACCTAACTGCAGAGTCTGCAGGTCTGGTTTATTTTGCCTGTCCTGATCTTCTTCAACAACTCAGTCTGTACTCATGCTAATGTTACCATCGCTGTGTGTTCTCCCTTCAAAAGGTCCTGAGGGTATCCTGGTGCAAGGACAGATGGGAATTTGGAGACAGCAACTATGCTAGTAAATATTGTGATGACGGTGAGAGACCTGGATCTGAGAGTCAGCTTGAAGAACAGCTAACAATCGTACCAAGCTATTCAGTAGAGAGAGAATAAATGGTCAGGTCTCTTCCCCAGCAGATGATCCCTTTCTGTTTGTCTCTCCTCCCTTCTCTGCCTTGCTGTCTCTGGCCTATTGACAAACGCATGAACCCTGGAGCAACTTCAACAGGCAGGATAGAAAGAAAATATGGGCTGACTTCAACCTTGGCAGCACTTCCAAGTGCCTGAATAAAGGAGGGAGTCGCTTGCTCTCCAGCTCAGATGAAGTCTTTTCAACCCTTATCTCTGCCCTCAGGCTTTCTTGCAGACTGGATTAAAAAGCTCCTGTTTCAGCACTGTAGTTCTGCCTGTGGTGGGTCTCCTTCTGTGGTTTTTTATTTTCTTTGGTCATGTAGCAGAGAGGTCAGCTATCTGTTTTGGATATGGTGAATTGCATTATGTGGCCTGATGCCTGGGAGACAGGTGCTTAAATATCCAGTGGTGTGGCCACAAAGTCCTCTCTTGTAGCTTCCTACACTTTGTTTCTTGTTGCATCCGAGGCTGCTTCTAGGTCTGTTTCCCTGCCATCCATCTCCAAGGGCTTGGTCCACTGGTCTCTTAGCAGATATTGTAATTTCTGCCTTAAAGGAGGTCTCCTGAGATTTCACTGCCTTTTGATTCATTTTTGTGTGTCTTTTGGTTGAAAAAATCTTTCAGCAGCTTCATTTTTATGAGGAGGTGTTATTGCTTAAATATCTGTAACATTTTCACAGTTTCCTCCTCTGCTTGAGTTAATGGAAAAGCTACTAAATTAAATGCTCAGAAGCTGTTATTGTCAGGAATATGGCTGATGGTCAGCTTCTTTCGGGCTGGTTGCCACCATTTGCATCTGGAGCCTAAAGTGCATATTAAACTTTTGCTGGGTTTCTTTTTTCATTTTAACCAGGGACTTCCAAACTCCAGCCTGGCTTTTATCAACAAATTCTTCCACTTTCTTCCATGCTGCCGTGTCCTACCATCCCACGGTCAGCAGCTGCTCAGGGTGGGGAGACCTTGCCGAAGAGCTGCTTTGTCCTGTGTTGGTCTGGTTGGCTGTGCATGGCCAGAGCACGGTGAGGAGAGCTGCTGTGCTTGGCCTTTGGAGGTGCACATCAAATTTACTGACAGTGCTTAGGACCTGTGTAAAAAAATGGCTTTGTGGCTAGCAATAGCTGTTGGCCAGGGATGCAAGCAAATGGCTTCATTCAGAGCAGCTCTCAGACTGTTCAGATTCGTGTCACATCCCAAGGCGGCTGCATCTCCTCCCCAAGACTGGAAGTAGGAGCTTCGATGAAACACGGGAAGCCTGCTTCTTCTGCAGATGTGCAAACCTACCTGGTGTGCCAAACCCTATGGATTTAGAATTTGGCTCAGAGCTTTGAAAAATATCACTTGTGAAGGCAAAGCACAATCCTTCCTGAGAAAAGAAAAAGTTGGATTTTTAACAGAAGGCAAAATTACCCTTTTATTCAGGCCAAATACACTCACTCCTACTTCCATTTGTTTTCCCCCCAATACTTCCCATGTATAAACTTAGGGTAAGTCTCATGATTTAGCAAAATCAGTGAAAGCATTTGTTTTTTCCTGTAGATTTTGTTGTTTGTAAATGCAACCTCCCAGCTAAAAATATCTGATAGGGACATGGCATATGGAGAGAGAGATATGACAGAACTCGGTGTTCATTTACACTATGTTTGTCTGCTGGTAAGAAAGAAGTATACCCTGGTGGCTGTGCTAGGAGAGAAGAACAGAGAGATAAAAGGTATATTTCTACCTAAGACTGAAAGGGGAGGAAAAAAAGTGGTACTTCTTGTTTCAGTCTTGCCTGTATCTAAATTTTTTAGCTTGGTCTGGGGATTGCCTAGTCATGTTTTTCTGATGTATACTTAATTGTGTTATTCAGACAGAGGACTTTGTGTCAGCTCATCACAACAGCTTGTCTCATGCTCATTTTTGCCTGAGTTGCTGTCAGTCATTCAATATCATTATTATCTGGAAAGCACATCTCTAGTAGAACTGCACAAAATTGCTCCCTCTGTTTTTCTCTAACATTCCACAATTTATTTCATTTGGAAGTAAGGGTAAGGGCAGGTTTTACAGAGCAAAATGAATGGGAATTTATTGAATAAAAAAATGTCTGCTTGGAATATTGCCTTTCCCTGACAAGTTCCAGTAAATTCATTTTGCAGCCAGAGAACATAAAACTTTTTTCGTTCCATGTTTCATGGAGTGTGTAGCAGAGCAGCTTGCTCTAGAACAGAAATCCTTTAATGTTCAGTTGCGACTCTGGCATGGTTAATGGTCTTTAAAATTGTTTTAGGGAGGAGTCTCCCAAATATTTCAATCCTTCATGGTACTGTAACTACGCATGCAGCAAAAAATTCTGAGTTGGGAAACAAAGTTTTCCAAGCTTCACAAAAAGCCTGTCTGAATTTCTAGTGTGTTTCTATTGCGGTGCAGGAATTGTCCCAGCTGTATGTTTTCTGCTGAGTGGTGCCCAGAGATTTCATTTTGGCTGGTTCCTCTGGAGACTTTTCCGATCTCCCTCCTCTCTTCCACACCTCTTGCCTTTTCCTTTTGGTTATTTCTGCCTTGGTTTACAGATATATCTATTTCAGCCTCCTCCAACTTACCTATTAATATTCGTAACAGCAGGAGAAGGTAGAATGAAGCTTAAACCTAGTTGTATTTTTAAAAAGTACTATAAAATGTGTAGCACAAATAGTTCTTCCATGTATTAACTGTTTTTATTGTACGTACTCTCAGTTTGGTCAGGGTTACAGTTAAAAGATGGAAGTTTTTAACATCTAATGAAGAGTTGGTGAGAAGAATCTATATTTATAATTTTTTTTAATTGTTATGCATTAATTCATGTCTGTGCTAAAACTGAATAAATATGTAACTGAAGAAGACCATTAACCAGAAAAAAAAAAAGCCAAAAAAAGAGAAACTTCATCCCCAAACCGAAAATCAGGTGCCATACTTTGTGTCTTTATCTGTTTCACTGTAAAGACATTTTTACTGATACTCAACTCAAATTTCTCTTAATTCTGTTATTCTGTGGCTCCCAGACTTCTATTTTCCTTAACCCCCTCTCCCATACTCACCATCTCATCAAATAATGCGTTTGTAGTAACTACAAGCACCAAAGCTGGATTGTTACAGTAGGTTAGTCCCTTCACCAAACCCCTCGTATTTTTAATGCTCTCTTATTGCCCCATCCCCAGAACCCGGGGCTGTGTGGGCTGCCCAGCCCTGTGCTCCCTCCCATGTGCTGGGCTTGGTCAGGTGAAGCTGATCTCAGAAGCGAGCACCATCCATCACCTGCAGCTGTACAAAACCAGGTCATCGTCTCTCTGCTTATAAAATAAGATAATTCCTTGTGCAGATCCCCATTCCAGGGGAGTTTTCCCTTGCATTTACATTATGTTACAAGTACTTGACACCTGCACATTCTTTATATTAGCTTGGAATCTGTATTTGATGGCTCCCTGGTATGTCTGAGTTTAGCAATGCATCAGAAAACATTTTCTTAGACCACATCTTTTCCTGGATTAGTGACAACAATTGATTGTTGTCATTAATTGTTTGCCATCAATACTACCCAAACAGTCAAGCGAATGGATATGCGTTTCACAGATGCAAATATGTTATTATGTTCAATATAGGTATAAAAACAAGGGCATGCTAATAAATTTAGCAAAGTCTCAGAATTTAGTATATCAATATCATTTCAGCGTTTAGGCTGCTTTTCAGATATCTTCTCTAAAATGTAAAAGAACAGACCAGAACCGTTGCTCACTGTTCAAATAAAAGCATCAGTTAACTAGTTACATTTTCACTTTTTAAAATACTTTCTCACATTTCATTCTCCTTGAATTTTATTTGCATCCTGATGAGACAAAGAATCATACTAGACTTGCAATATTTCCTACGGTCATGAAACAAATATTAGAAATCTGGCAGAGAAAATGGTCATCATAGTATCTCTAGACTAAAGGGGATGCAGTGGTGTTTGAAAAGGCATTTGCATTTTGACACTTGACTGAATCAAATCTCTAGCAATTCAGATTTTCATTCTGTTCCAGCAGGATTTGAAGCACAGCACCATTAATTAATAGAACCTTGCGGTAGGTGCTTCAGAGGCTAAAAACTGAAAAAAAATATATTTTTGGTGTTTTTTTGTTTGAAAACTCAGTGGTTTGGTCCAGAATTGGGAAATGAGGAACACAGCAATCCACTCTAAACAAGTGAGAACTTTCCCAATTGCTCCCAAGCAATTTATTCACAAATACTGTTTTAAAATGAGCTGGTCTCTCTCAGTTCACTGACAGATGCTCCCAGAAGGTAGCAGGCTTCATCTGTCTTAAACATAGAATCATAGAATCATTCAGGTTGGAAGAGACCCGTGGGATTGAGTCCAACCATCAGCCCTACTTTACAAATTCCTCCCCTACAACAAATCTCCCAACACCCCATCTAAATGACTCTTAAATCCATTCAGGGTTGGTGACTCAACTACCTCCCTGGGCAGCCTATTCCAGTGTCTGACCACCACACATGTAGTGTGGGTGCCCAGAGGCAGGTAATATGGTGCCATTGGAGTTGCCCAGCGGTGCCATGATTTGGCTCCAGCCCCTGCCCCAGAAAGACATAGGTTTCTTGCTGCTCTGCAGATTTACCAACTGCACACAGATATCTTGGATGCAATACAAGCCATGACTCAATGAGCCACACAAAAGTGTCCAGTGCCATTTAAGATATCCTAGAAAATCTGAGGCTTAAGTGGGACTAGAAGATGTAGACACAGGATATATGTTATATATTACATGCACTGGCAGCCCAGAAAGCCATTTTGGCTGCATCAAAAGAAGTGTGGTCAGCGGGTCTAGGGAGGTGATACCGCTCTTCTACTCCACTCTGGTGAGACCCTACCTGGATGTCTAGCTTTGGAGTCCTCAGCCCAGGAAGGACATGGACCTGTTGGAAGCAGTCTAGCGGAGGGCCACAAAAATGACCAGAGGGCTGGAGCACCTCTCCTGTGAGAACAGGCTCAGAGTGTTGGGGTTGTTCAGTCTGGAGAAGAGAAGGCTCTGGGGAGACCTTATAGCAGCCTTCCAGTACCTGAAGGGGACCTACAGGACAGATGGAGAAGGACTCTTTATCAGGGACTGTAGTGATCCTTAAACTTAGAACTGAATCATCTGAAAAAATTTAAGGAGACTGTATTGACAGTTTAAAAACCTAGTATGAAATCTTACAGTCTACTGCAGGAATTTGAATAAGTCAAACTAAAACAGAGAAACAGGCCTCTCTAATTTGCCAGATCCCAAATTTCTTAAAAAAGAAGGTTGATTTTCATGTTAAAACTCCTGTGTCATGGGCAGTCTTATGTAAAAAAATATGGTGTTCAACAATTGCATTAAAATGCTATCACTCCATTAGCTCCCAATCAAGTTGACTTTAGAACTAGTAGGTAAGTAAACAATTGAATATCATTTAAAAACATATCTTACATATAGTCACAGAAAGCTCTCACCTTTTGCAAGAGAATAAATAAATAACTTTTGCCTGAAATTTCATCCTTAGATGTCATGACTTTTGACACTTCCACAATGTTCTTCACTGTTCTGACAGATTTTAGGGGAACATGCCTGGCACATAAATATAGCTGGAAAAAGAACGCTGTAGAATGAACTCCTCATAAATTATTTTAAAGATTCATTTTACCTCATGATTCTGCAGTGGCTGACAATCATGGGATTAGCATTGCTGGCCTGCAGAGAGCACTTTTCATTTTGCAACCAAGAAACTACAAGACACAAGACAGGTACTTACTTCAGATATTTATTGTAGTCCATCAGAGAATATCAAATCCCTGTTTTCAAACCACCAATATACATTGCCTTCATGGTGTGAGTGAAGGGTGATGAGAATGAGAAGAACTAATGAATGTGATTTAGATTTTTTTTAGCGCATCTTAGATAAAAATGCATTGGACAATTTTGTCAGAGCAGTTATAATTTTATTCTTTATATGGTAAAGCAATCTAACAAAACCAATACCATAAAAATAACTAGAATGAATAAGGCATGTCAAAGTCTTCACTGAGGTGTCAAGTATATATATATATATATATACACATACAGTACTGAATATTAAGCAACAGTGTAAAAGATCGCTCCGCACTTTAATACTGTTGTAATTATGAACTAATAAAGTGTCATCAGTGTTGTTTGAGGGATAGACACCGTAGATACAAGCGCAAATTTGAATGGTTAGTGTCAAACTTGTTAGATATGCTTCTCCTGGTACTGGAGCCCATGGTGAATTCCCTCTAGCTTCAGTGGAAGGAAGACCAGAGAGGCTGGGGAAGGCATTTCTGATTTTCAATTGCATAGTCCTCACACAGCGTAAATTACATTGTCCAGATTGCCCTAAAGCTTTCAGACTTTGGATTGAAAGAAGTTACATTGGGGATTCCTGATCTGTATGCCTTGAGAATAGTTGCTTCACCATAAATTACTACTTCTGACCACCTGTCTTTAATACTTGGATTAATGGGCTGTGTGCAAACCACCTACCCTGGCACTATGCATGTCTGTAGTGGTTTCTAAGCTGAAGACAGTCATGAATTATTCACAGGGCTCATTATACCATAATGCCAGACCAAGGATCCTCTGTACTGTCAATGGAGAGAGGTAGGAGCAACGTGTAACATATGCACCTACAGCAGGTGGAGAGAATATGTTTCCCTGTTTCTGTCTGTTGATAGTGTAGGCAGTTGAGATCTCATGGCATTGGGTGCCAGATAGCTTGACTCCCTCATTGCTTTCTTGACACTGTGTGCCACTGCGACTGGATACCTGTAGTAGATGGTCTGCATGAGAGTTTGCGTGGTACATCAGTAAGATTTTCCTGACGAGCAGTCTGATATTTTTGGGTTGAGATAATGCACTTTCTGCATGGAGAATTAGTTAATTGAGGATTCCATATTCTAATGCTTTACCAGTCCAATTACAGCAAGATTAATATAAAGGTCAGCATATCTTCTTGTTTAACTGAGAAAAGGCTCTTTATTTCTCATTATAAAGATAATTGGTAAAACTGTGTTTTCTAACATTTTTGACACAGTGTTTTTGTGGAAATTCAACAATAGTTTGCTGTGATTGTGAAAAGAATATCCTTAAGATCTAATAATCAGAATTAAACCTTCACATAAGGATCACAGTTTTATGTAATGGTGTCTTAACAAAAGCAAAACTTTGGGTAGTAATCAGTGACAATCAATTAGACTTTCCAACAAGCCATTTCAAATTTAAAATATGCACATGAATAAACAGTAGAATAACACTATGAGAGAAATAACTTGCCTTACACCGTTGTCAATATGAAAATATGTATTCATTAATATATGTATACTAAGAAGCAGGGAATCTAACAAGGTACAATCCATCTGAAAAGCATTATGTGGATAACGTTTGCAGGCAAAAGGCAGGGCAAATAAAATCAATCTTTAAGAATGCTAGTTATTGTCTCAGTCTGTTAGTGAATATTACAATCCTATCCTAACTCTCAAGTGTGTTGTAAGCACTAAAAAAGGATTTTTCAGTAGGCAGCAAAAGAAAAGTATTGATTTAGAAAATAAAACGTATGGCCTTTTTCAAATGCCTTTGTCTAGTAACATAATATTGCACCAGGCAAAATTGCCTTGTCTGAGCAGCAAGGTCTTCTAATGCCTATATTTCAGGAAGATGCATTACAAAAAAAAATGAGTTTAATAGGAGGTCACTCATTATCTGGTAGTAATTTTAAGGTACGTGAAAAAAGCAGGCACAGCACTACAGATATATATATATATATATGTAAATGACTGTTAATGCAACCCTTCCAACAAAATATCCCTGCAGTCAAACTTTTCTTACTAATGGACAGGAACACAGCAGTTTATGGTTTAACTGTTCTGTGATTTCCAGATATCATCTTTAACATGCTTGACATGACAAATTGGGAAAGAAACAAGCTTAAGAAGCACAGAATTCATTACAAGTCTTGAGGGAAGAAATGGTATTTACATTACTGATCAGTGCTTTGTGAAAATCACATCAACTGTTGTGAACTAGACTTAGTAAAGACTCATGGGGGAATGGAAAAGCAATGGGCCGAACTTACCGTCCGAGACGATTGTCTTGAAAATGTCATACACTTCCCTTCTTTTTATCCACAGGGAAATCTAAATGTATTTCTACTAATCAAAACTGTGTGGAGGAAAGAGTACGTAAAGGAAAGATGTAATGAAAGAGACCCAGTGGCCATGGGGGTAATCTGCTGGGTATTGTTGTATCATGTCATCTTGGGTGACAGACAGTGGTAGTCTGTTTGTAAATCTATAATTCAGTTAAAGGTGATCAGATGATACCATTAGAAGTAACAGCCACTTTCCATGCATTATGAATTTCATTTTTAACTAAAACACTAAATAGGATGGCAGTTTTGATCTCAGTATGTCACCCAATTCATTTTTGAAGAAGAGATTTTCATAAATACAGAAAAGTCATAATTTAGCAATTATTGTAGCCTGAAAGGAAAGAGGTAGGGGTTCTGAAAAGTTCAGTGAGCTTTTACTAGGCTTTTTTTTGTGCTTGAATAAAAAACAAGAAATAATGAAATTCATATCAGTAAAGTCCCAAAATACTGTGAATGAGATACCATCTACATTGCTGTTTTTATCTGGATAGTTGCTGTCTTTGACCTTTTTCTTACTAGTACCAGAAGATATTGCCAGATATCTGCAGACTCACCCTTTTCCACAGTTATTTCAGAAAATTACAGCAGCACTTACAGAAACACAAGTAATGATCAACTTTAAAGCAGAAAAGAAAGAGTCCATGTCTGGGACTATTCCTGTTAGGTCTGTGTCAAGTATTGTGGTAAACAGGCTCCTTCCAATATTCTTTTATAGCATATGCACTTGAAACTTACTGGCTTGTAGCTGTATTTATGGAGATATGTATGTATGTATATGTGTAAATAAATGTGCACCAAGGAGAGAGATGCACACTTACATATGCTATGTGAGTGTGCTGTTCTCAGGAATGTAAAATGGAGAACAAAGCACAAGAACAGAAGACCTAGAAAATCGGACACTGAATGGGTGCTTCACAACTAGGTTTTTTTGTTTCTGCCACATTTCAAGTACCAACCCCCAAAGGAGGCTGGGGAAAGAAAAGGAATTTTTGTACTATGGAGTTCCAAGAGGTGGTGAGGGGTACAGAGGAAGCTGCACTGCATTATTTTCAGCTTTTAAAAAGTTAATTTCTGTCACAACAACCAGCTATTTCGCAAAAAGTGTGTTAGCGGTTTGTCAGCTTTAGCCTGTGCATATTAACCTTGCTTTCTCTACTGACCTCTTAGAAAATGTGTATTTTCCTTGCATTGATGCAGTAAGCTCTGAGACTGACAAACAGCCAAGTGCATTAATGATTAAACCTGAAGGGTATCTTTATCGGAGTTCTCATTCTTGAGGCACTGTATTAATCTGCTTTCTGCCTGTCTGTGATGTGTACCTTACTCCTTGCTACCTCTCTGAGCTGACTTGAGCTCTTCATGCTGCTTTCACCAGCCTTGCAAAGGCATCTGGGATTTCAGGAGAGACTTCTTTGAGCTCTGTCCTTTGTGCACGTGTGCATTGAAGGCAGTCCTGTTGCATATTCCTAGCTAGGGAAGTTGGTCTTACAAGGAAGGTTATAAACAAAACAGCGTTAGGAAGCATTCAGAACAATGAATGCATGTTGGTTGTATGACTGGCTACTCAAGGTTGGTTTGGCCCAGAAATGGAGTTCTTATACTATGACTTCCCCAGGTGGGATCCCTTTCTAGGCTCCTCAGTTCAGCACTGGCATGAAGAAGAGGCACCATTGTGCCAACAGGGACAAGGACAGGAGAGAGTCTGGGCAAAGCCTGGTTCCCCCCAGTTTCATCAGTGGCATCTACCTCCAGGCACTTAAATGAGGTGCATTTACAGTTAATAAAGCAGAGCTTTCATTGTCTACTGTAGTTAGTAATTATAAGGCTGTGCATGATAGTAGTGGAAAGAAAAGTCTAGTGTTGCATCCGAAGTAATTATTATAAAAGGCTATATACAGCAACAAATTCAATTGCTTTGGACCTACAGAAAGTGATTTAAGGCATTTTACACAAAAAATATTGGGCTCTGTGAAACCTATTCCACAAGTATATCAAAATGTTTGTATACGTTTCTCTATTTCTGTCCATGGTACATTACTTCTCTGAAGTTATAAAGCCATAAAGAATCTTTTCCTTAGAAGTTCAAACTCTGCCTTGCTACATCGCCATATATGTATATAAACACACATACTGCCATATGCTGCTAAATACTGTATCTTTGTAAGTAGCATTTTGAGATTGGAGAATTTGGTATTTTTCTTTAATTTTCATTTTGATTGGAACTCGCTCAAAACTGAAGCCATTTAGTTTCAGGTATGATCTATAGACAAGATCTGTATGTGGGTTTTTTTGTGTCACATTAGGCTGAAATATTAAAATCAGATCTGGCAGGCTTAATGTTTAATGAGATTTTTCAACCCGACCCTATTTCTGTCTAAAACCAATTTTATTCTAAACTTGACGTGCATTCAAATATCGCCCCTATCAATTCACATTTAACTATGTTAAATACTAATCTAGAATTACAGCATGAAAACCAGAGCTAACAATTTGCATGCTTTCAAGCAATGTTCATACGTCTGGAGTCATAAAATTTAACTGGCAAGTATAAATGTCAATTGATATCCAAATCAAGGCATCCGACCTACTTAAGCAACACACTTTCTTTGAATTTGCTAAATGTAACAAAGTTGCTATTGGAAATTAAATGTTATTGCTTACCAACAAAACAAAGTAACCTAGGAGGAGTTAGTATATAAATGCCCATAAATTTATGTAGTTTGACGTACTTGAACATCTGAATACAAATTGTGAATTTGCATTCAGATTAGGTAAAAGTTGAAAGAAAGTTTCAGTGCTCCCTTCTTCTCCCTCAAGTTCACTCACATGTTCACAAATTGTTTACGAAATATTCTTGCAGCCTCAAACTCAATTGATAGCATAAAGCTGAAAGCTGAATTCCTCTGAATTCTCTTTGGACAGAGTAGTAAGAATGATCATCACTCCATAGCTCTTAGAAACAGATTAAGATTGACTGACTGCTCAAAATAAATCTGAGTTATCTGAAGACTGAATCTGTAATCATATAATGTAATAAACACATAGTCAATGTGGAGGCAAGTCAAATGAAGCCCAGAACGTTAAAATAAGTTAAAAAGAAAAAAAAAAATCTTACACCAAACCTCAAAACAATCAATTACAGAACTGTTGTGAAATGTTTCTTGATGACTACCTGTCCAGTTAATCTTGCTATAGAAAATCCACAAATCCTTTGCTATTGGCCTTGCTGGATTATCCACCCAGCAGACGATAACAAAACACAAACTGTATGCTATAGTTACAAGGAAGAAATTAATTAATGAGCCAAAATGTAGACTACAAGCTTTAATATTACACTAGACTGAGAAAAGAGTTCTCAGGATTTTTTTCAGATGATAAAGAACATACATCCATCAGAATATGTTTAGAATTGAGAACGAAAACTAAAGGTGGGGTCTGATAAAACTTGGAGAAAACCAAAAAATAAGTGGACCAGATCTCTTTGTTGCTACATCCTCTGTCTGAAAAGAGAAGCATCAAATGCTACCAAAGGCACAGAGATATAAGGAAGGGGGACAGAAAATCCAGTGAGTTAAAACATACTGAAAAGACAGTTCAGCCTGGAGAAGAAAATGGTCAAGGGATACTAGAGACTTAATGACAGATGGGATGTGTAGCACACAGGAAGAAGAGAACCATACAGGAAGCTTTAGTTAGAAATGTTTATCATTGGGAAAGACAGATGCGCCAAATTTTATTTGTTTCTTTATTTATTTAATAATCATTTTAATACATGGGCTTTGACAAAACTTTGATTTTGGAAGATTTATTCAAGCTCAGGATCATTGTTCAGGACCAGGATGAAACTTTCATTTGTGAAGACTTTTCAGGCCCAGGATGATACTTTGGGGTGAGAGGAGCAGGGGTGAAAGACTACAGCTCACCTGTAACCGGGTGTTTGGGGTATTTAGTGGCATGTGGGAGACCTCTGCAAAACTTTGGCTGAATGAATAGAGTTTGGGCTTTCTCCAAAGTCTCCATGAATGACCTCCTCAGAGCTGAGAAGAAAACTCCCTAAAATCATAGAATCATTCAGGTTGGAAAAGACCCTTGGGATCATTGAGTTCAACCATCAACCCCACTCTACAAAGTTCTCCCCTACACCATATCCCCCAACACCACATCTAAATGACTCAGATACATTCAGGGATGGTGACTCCACCACCTCCCTGGGCAGCCTATTCCAGTGCCTGACCACTCTTTCTGGGAAGAACTTTTTCCTAATGTCCAGTCTAAACCTACCCCGTTGCAGCTTGAAGCTATTCCCTCTCATTCTGTCATTAATATCCTGTGAGAAGAGACCAGCACCAACCTCGCTACAATGTCTTTTCAAGTAGTTGTAGAGAGCAATGAGGTCTCCCCTCAGCCTCCTCTTCCTCAAGCTAAACAGTCGCAGCTCCTTCAATCGCTCTTCATAAGATTTATTCTCCAGGCCCTTCACCAGCTGCATTGCCCTCCTCTGCACTCACTCCAGCACCTCCTATACTAGATGTGTAGCGGAATCAAGTCCATTCTGTGAGAGATGTGAAGGACTTTTGTGCCTAAATACTGTATTACTTTAGGAAAATGGACACAGAAATGTGGCTTAAGTAGTAAGTTCTTCCTCACACACTAAAAGATACAGAATTACTCTGGGAACAGAAAAGAGAGAGAAACCTTGCAGCAGAGTACAGAAACACCAGTGACTTATGAAGCAATATTTGGTTCTTTGCTATGTAGACAAATGGATGATTATAATTAGATTACACAGAAAATTCACAGACAGTAGGTTGAAAAGAAGACCTGGACAGCAGTGAGGAGCACCACCTGTCCCTCACGTGATTCTATTGTTTATCCCCCAAGATCCTGGTGGGTCTCACTGTGAAGTTGCTACTTCCCTCTCCCCACAGTTGTTTCTCTAACCATCTTGGAAAAATGAACTCCACCATTGGCAGGGACAACTTCCCTGTCCAGGAGGTTCCTTGCTTCAGGTGATCTGCAGGGGAGCTCAGTAGAGCCCTGGAGAGAGATAAAAACTGCTCTAGGAGTTGAGAGCAGCAGAACTGTCTAAATGGCTAACCTCTTATTTTGCAGAAGGTGAATTTCTTTACAACTTCCTCAACAACTTGGAACTGAAAGCCAAGTAGTTGATAGTTTTTCAAGGAAGAAAATCATACTGATTTCTATTTCAGAGGAAGTAGATTTGTCTTCCCTGGAAATTCGACTTTAAAAGGTCTTCAGAGATATTGACAGATGGCACCCTGCTATATCTAAGACAAATTGCTGCCATTCTGTACCTCTTTTTTGCTAATGATAAATGGGTACTCCCTTTCCCTAATACCTCTCAAGAAAAAAAGGCAACTTCTTTAGGTAATATACCTGTTCTTAGTTTAATAAACAAACTACACCACATGCTGCCTAGCGCTTAAAGCTTTAAGCCTCACATGTTTCCTGATGCTGGAGTAAAGGAGGAAAAGCAAGAAGAGGGTTTTTTTTTTTCTACTATACCATGATATAAAAGTCTTTCATGCATGTTACACTCTTAAGTGTCAATGCTACATAATTAAAAATGGAGATGAAATGAGAACTGTTTGAAATACGGACCCATTTTCTTGAAATGGTTTGATTTAACCATGTAGACTTTAATCTATGGACAAACTCATGTGACTTGCTTCAACTTCTGGTCAGTCCAAGGACCTCAGCTGTGGGGAAGCTGGGCACAAAGACTGTGTCTGCTTTAGAGTAAAGTTTGGAAAGTTACAGGTGAGGATGCTAATGCCACCTCTTTTATGGAATGACATTGTTTTATTGAGAGTCAGAAAGAAATGCAATATGAACACCTTCCAGAAAGAAGGACTTAATTAGTACAGACTGCTGGAAATTGTTCTGACTGAATTAATTTGAGACCATCTCTCTTGCTAGATGGTAGAAGTTTATTTTAAAAATTGGTTTGAAAGTTCTTGGTTTTCCATTAGGTCTCCTATACTGTTTAACAGATGAGAAAATGATTACTACCGTATGTTTTATCTTTCATGTACCCCAGTACCATGGTACTCCAGTCTTTATCATTGTTTCATCAAAAAAGAGTCATAATCACACATGTTAATATGATCCTCACAGTCCATGTAATGCAACATTGCCCTATCCGGTCATCACCTGCCTTGATTTTCTTGGAAGTACCCATTGGTTTGTCTGTTGTGTTTTGACAAAATATTCTCAGCCTCACATCTAAGCTTTAGCATTGACTAAGGCTTAGATTGAATTTCCCTTTGAAATTAAGGGGTTTGCAATTTGATGTGATGTTCCATTGTTGCTAACTCTATTCCTCCTCATCCAGCAGGTTTGGAAATTAATCAGTAAATTTAGTAAATGTAGTAAACGTGTGGTCTTTGAAACAGGGATTTCTTCTGAATATCTGAAGCCTGTCCAGACATCGATTTCCATAATGAAATCTGCAGAAACCTGATTTTTGTAGTAGAATCATTCCATAACTTTCTGTATTCAATTGTAATGGATTATTTTTGGAAGTAAATTGAAAACAAATAACACAACTTGCATCAGTGCTGTAATTTATTTTTCATGTTGAAGTAATAAAAAAAGTCTTGGTGGATAAGTATGGTTACATTTGATAATGATTCAGGGTTGGTTAATAAACTGATGGCAACTGCTGCCTGCTGAGACACTGCACGCACAGTCCACATGCCAAGAACAGCTCTAGCTCACAGCCATTTTGCATGGAAGTGGCTCAAACTGGTTCCCACAGCTGTAGTTACCCTTCCCAAAAATCATGCAGAACTGGGATGGTTTGTTTGACTGAGACTCATATATTGGGAGATTTCCACGGACAGAGCTCTGTGTTGCCTCTGAGGGAATAGGGAGAGATCAGCCCTCACCAGAGCGCCGAGGAACAGGTTCCTCTGCTTTCCTCTTCAGCAGGAAATCTCTACCCTCTCTTTGCAGTTCTTTCTGAATGCCCTTTTTTTGAAATGCCTAAGCTTAACTCGTGCTCAAGTAGTCTGCACTGCAGCTACAGTAGTGTGTACCAAGTCATCACTAGAAAAATCTGTAGTAGAGCAAACACTAAAAAATTGGGGATAATGCAAAGTCAGTTTAATTAATATTAAAATGGAAAACCTCACAAGGGTCTACAGCACTGGTTATGTTATTCATTGCATTTAATTTTTTTAAGAGCCTCTGCTGTAAAAGGGCATAACATGGCAAGAACTTCTGGATTGCAGAGCATAAAGGGTTTACAAAATCAGAGGATTTTTTCTTTGGACTTAGGTCCTCTTTCTTTAGCAGGTAATTGTCTTCTTTATCATTTCTTACTTTATTGGCTGCCAACAGAAGAGAAATGTCTAAATTGTGGCATATCAAAAAATTACCTTAGAAGAATTATTGGACATAAAGAATGTGCCAATAGAAGTATTGGAAATTATGTAGATTCTCACATTTATGAAAATAAATGCTCTTTCTTTTCTTTCCCTTCATTCCCAATTTCATTTGCTCTGTACATTTAACAGCTCTCTTAATCTCAGAAAAATGCAGTGTATGAAGAGACTGTTCAAACTTTAGGGACTATTAAAGAAATGTATGCCTAATACCTCATGCAAAGGCATCTCCATCTCCTGACAAAATATCACCATGCATAGTAGGAAAATAAGAGGAGAAATAATATGGAAGACATAAATTTCTGGCAGAACTCTCACAAGACAATCACATTTTGGCAAAGATTAGTCTGGCTTGATGTTTCACTAGTCCAAGCAGAGCAGGGTCTCTCCTGAAAGCTCCCTGTGTGAGAACAGCCTTCAGCAAATCCCCTAGTTCTTAGGCATCCCTCTTACTCCTTGTCTATGAGTCCATGGAGGTCTGCATGTAGCTGAAAGCACTCTGGACAGCTGGCTTGGCTGCACCAGTTGAAAACTGTCATCGGGTCACCTAAATGTGGGTTGAGGTTGACACAAAGACCCGAGGAGTCCATCAGCTCCTTAACCAGCACTGTGGAGCAGGTACAGCAGGGGACTTGCCTCAGAGGACTTGGACTTCATTACACTTTCAGACCCAGAATAATCAAGTGGAAACAGTATCAGTTGCCACTGAATAAATGCACAACAGGATAAATTAAAAGGACACTCAGCTTGTCCTGAAACAAGGTTGCTGAGGAGGAGCATAAAAAGGGTGTGTATATGAGTAGAAAGAGATAGACTGGGGAGAATTTTAAAGGATTGCATATGCAAGTTCGTGGGGAAAAAAAAAATATCAAAGAAAAGGTCCTCTGCTTGGTACGTGCTGTACCAGGGTCAACAAAAATGCCTGTGAAAATTCGCTTGAACTGTGCGGTTTAGCTTCCTGAAGGCATTAAATGCTGAATCACAAGATCTGCTCTAGAGCAAGCTATCAGAGCAGCAGGAAGCACTGCTACAGCTGGTATAAGACACATGTGATCTGAAAATCTAACCAGCAACTTCTGCACAGCGGGCCCAGAAGAATAGATCATTATACTTTGAAGTAAACAAAAAAATGGAGA
The DNA here is from genome assembly GCA_013400055.1 of Nycticryphes semicollaris. Classification (NCBI taxonomy): domain Eukaryota; kingdom Metazoa; phylum Chordata; class Aves; order Charadriiformes; family Rostratulidae; genus Nycticryphes; species Nycticryphes semicollaris. Next base: position 123,167 of record VXBJ01004444.1, read on the forward strand.
AGAAAAGGGAGTGGAATATAAGTGACTCAAAACCTATGCCTTTTGTTATTAGACATAGTATAAAGATAGTTTGTAAGTACTTCCTGGTAGATGTGCCTAAGTATACTTTATACTAACGTGCTGTGTTTTTTCTACTTTAATTTCATGCCTAAATCAATACCTAATTATAATTTGACAAGAAAAAGAGATTGCAATGGATATGATCTACCTGCTCTGCTGTTAAGCTGTAATGTGGTTGGCTGGCTTTACATTGTTTCCACAATTTGTCTATACCATTTCCAGAGTCACCATAAGAATCAGGAAATAAATTTCTGGTGAATTATTTCCATACCACGCAGACCTGCCCCAGAAGCCCTTTGTCAGTGGCTGATGGAAGAGAGAAGGTGTTGATATATAATTGTTGACACTCATTTGGCCAGGATTTAAACAGTTTCCATCTTTGCTCTTATGACCAGATGCAAATTAGGGAAACTTCATCCAGGAACATGGTCATTTAGGCAATGATTATTAAAGCAATGTTTCCTTGAAGAATCTGAGAGTACAATCGCCATTGTAAATAACATCCATGTCCTTCTCTGGGCCTATCGCACAAATTCACATGCCCCCCAAAAATACACACATATGAGAGAGGTTTTCTCCCCCATCCTGCAAACCTGTTAAGAAATGGACAACTGGATATGTAAAAAATTCTCTTCTTTGATTTTCGTGCTCACCAGTCATTAAAAGGTTACTTTTCAGAGCAGCCCAAAAAAAGAAGAGCTGGTTGACCAAATATTTTTTTCTTACAAAGAAGTGTCAACCCTGAGCTTGTAATTAAGAAGTTAAAATCTGTGATTTATATATATTTATATATATAAAAATAGATGATCGTACTAAGACTAAAAAAGTGAAAGAAATCTCCATGTCAGTACTATATATTTTTTTTTGTTCTGAAATTTTGTAGAAGAAATCCTTGTGATATTGAAATTAACTGATATGAAAGATGTAGTTAGCATGTGAAACACATTAGTGATCCGGTCGCTGTTAGTCCATTAGAGAATTGCCGCCTTGGTAGGATAATGAAGATAGTAGCAGAAAGTCCTAATAGATATGAGAACAGTGACAAAGGGAAAGAAATTATATCACAAGAGATTATTTTCTGTCCAAACCCTTGAGGGGAGATTTGTCAGGAGCGTTGTTTAGCATTACCACCATGGCTGATGGTGAGCTAAGTGGAAATCTGTGCCAATTGTATAACATGGATAAATACTAAAAGAAGCTAGGTGAAATCGTGCTACTACTCAATTTTTTACTGGGCATTAAGATTTAAATCCTAAACAACTGTAACATGATATTCTGAAGCTAGTGGAGTTACTATCATACTAAAAGATAAACTTATTTTTCAGCTTCTCTACGTTCATACCAATCTGATGTGGTTGGCAGATGGAGTGCGTGACATTCGCCGTTGAGACATACTTTTCTGTTGGAAAAAAATAATCCAGACTTCCTCCCTATAGCAATGATCATTCTGATCACCTGAATCATCCTACAGAAGTTCCTAAAGGAAACCTGGCTGTCAGTGAAGAACGGTTGCATCTTTTTTTTTGTTCCTTTCTTGTAATTTTTTTTTCTGTGATATTCTGTTGAAATGCAGCAGCCTTAAGTCAGGCCTGATTCAGAAAGAAAACTGTTTTCTTGGTTTCTCCCCCCTTTCTTTTTTTCTCATTAGGGAAAACACACACTGTAAGATCCTTTTACTTTTGCAGCATAAAAGGAAATGAAGCTTAGAAAGTCTCCTGTAATAAAGGTTTGAGAAAGAATTCTCTCAAGAGTGGATATCATCTTCGGAGATATCTGAAAAAAGGAAGCAGTTCAGTCTGGCACCTGGTACTCTTTGGGAAAACAAAAAAGGGAAGCAGGTTGCAGGACTGCTCTCGTCTCATAGAAAACGGCAAGTGTTTGTGGCATGGTCCATTGTCCAAGATTATAAGAAAAGAAGCAAATAGGCTGTTTCTGTAGCTAAAACACAGTTTCTCCGACCAGATCCAGGATTATCTCCACTGTCTCTGCAGTAAGAGACTGATAAAGACGACAAGCAACGTCTGCAGTGACCAGTCAGGTTGCGTGGCTGAAGCCTCCACCTCCCTCCTGTCAGAGTCGACTGGTGGTGCTTCGGTGGTGATGAAGTCGAACTCAGTGGGACAGATGTCATCTGTACAGCCGCTTCCACTGCCCGAGCCACTGGTTTCATCACCTGGCACAAGGGAGTGAGGGAAACAACATGAGGGCCTTGTGTTACAACATTTGCCTTTTTTCTCCAGTCCCATTCCACCGAGCACTGTGGTGGGGATGAACACTTTGGGAGCAGGAAAGTGTTGGTGGTGCTAACTTTCATTCAGTAAAACATCCAAGTGAAAGCTGCTGTGATTTAATGAGGTACTTAAATGCCTTTTTGAAAAAGGTGTAAACATCTACCTTTGTAAAGGGCATTATGGAAAGCCCTCAGTGCCTTGATGCATTTGACATGAAGAGAAGCAAGAGAAGCAAAAGACACAAATATATAACTGGAATTTCATATATAACTGGAATTTTCAAAAGACTGGTTTTTATGTTGTCAGCAGCACAGAGAACAAAACCCAAGGAAAACCATTCCAGTGGAACTGATTTATAAATGTGTCCTGAAAATATACTTATTTAATGACAGTTAATGTTTTCTTACTTGTATCCTGGAAGTTGACATCATTTCCATTATATGCATTCTTCAGTTTGTTAGTCATGACACGTAAGGCCATGATTTGTTGCCGAATGAAGGTGTCTGGCCTTGTGATGTCCACATCTACTTCCGGATTGTTGATCTGGTTGGTCAAGCCATCATTCATAATCTCAGGCAAGTACCTATACAGCAGGATAAGTGATTAATTTAAAATGCAACAAGTTTCAGAAATAAGAGACTGGACAGTCAATGCTTTGCTAAGCAATTTGACACTGATAACAATTACACAGTTCTTAAACAGCTCTAGTAAACCATTTAAAAAAATATTTTTAATTTTACAGACTCTGAAGACTTCTTTTAGTAGATCAGCTGCATGGAGAGCAGGAACAAGTTAAGCTCTCCAACCCTCTAACTCACCACATACTCCCCAGCAAGTGAAGAGTTTCACCAGACAGCAGTAAGTCATCACACATTCAGATCCTCTACTGATATGAATGGCTGCACACTAAATTAAGCATCTAACAATACATTCTTCTGGTTTTATTTCTTTCTGCTTAAAAATTAAGAATGCCTTTGTTATATATAGCATACTTGTTGTTCTAAGATAGTATAGAAGGCTACCTTGAGGCATTATGGCTCTCCTTGTTTAAAGGAAGCACTTGATTAATTTTCTTCTCCAGTTCTTCCTTACGTCCCTTTTTTGACCATCATGAACAACACCTCTAGCCTGTCTGACATCCAAGCCCATAAATGGCATTGTGAGTTTATCAGGCTCCCATATTCTCTTTGATTTGGTCCTTATTCCTTACAAACAGGCTATCCTTGTATCTTTCACTTGCTTTGTGCATAGGATGTTTAAAGTATGGCACTTCCTATCCATCCACACATCTGAATTTTTTATTCAGGCTCTTATCTATCATTTCTTGATTACTGCAGCATTGCCTTCTCTGGCCTTGGCAAATGCAGACTTAGGCTTCTCACAGGCAGCAGGGGTGCTTTTGCAGTTATCTCTCCCCTGCAAAAAAAAATCAGCCCATTCCTCCAAACACCCTATGGTAAAAGTCTTCATCATCTTTTGTTAAAAATACATGCTTTGTGCCCTGCTGCTCTTTGTCCTTATGAAACTTTCCTGATAAGCATCTGCAAAGCTACCTTTTTTTCCTGCTTTAAATCTCTGTTAAAAATTATCTGTGCGTTTTACAGCTGCTAAGCTGATAAAGGATTGATGTGCTGGCATGGTATCCTGAGAAAATAGTGCATTGCTGCTTCTCTGTTCTCTCTCATCTGTTTTATTTGCCTACTATCTTAGTTTCATATTTAAGCTGCAAGGGATTTGGGGCAAATCTACCCTTTGTTCATGTTCTTTATTATGATACTATCTATTTTGTAATTAGTTTGCATGCCAGGATACCCTGCCAATGTTTGTGGGAGTCTTTGTGCATGGGTATGTGTTCAGGCAATAGTGACAGCACGTTCTACCTTACTAATGGCAAACTTTTGTGATGCCTAGTACTGAATGTAGTTAAGAGTATTTTACTTCACTCTCTTTTGTGCCAGCCCAATTCTCTACCAATACTCAAATTTGACGCTGGTGCAAATGGTACATTCATATTGGTCTGGAAAATAAATCTTTTCCCTTAAAAATAAGTGTGAAAGCAAAGGAGATGGAAGGATTTTCTCTGTTGACGTCATGGTTAAGGGAAAACAACTTTTGTACTGCTTCTAGCAGTTCACAAAATGATGACTGCTTTGCTGCACCTGGGATGGGTTTAGTCTCATCGTAATAAGTACTTGCTTTGTGAGATGAGACTCATTTGTCACCAGTGGCCTTTGAAAGCTTACATGAGAACAATCCCAGGGGAGTGTGAACATATAAGAACAAAACATGACTGCCAAAAATACCTGGCCTCAAACTGCGTGTCCTGTTGTTTCACTAGTACCATAACAAAAGATAACAATGCTGTAGGGATCCTATCCAGACTCCTGTGGTACAGGCTTAACTATGGTGAGAATACAGAGTCACTTCCCCTAGTACAGAGGATTGCAGACCTCAGCTTTATGAATCACCAATGATAGCAATTGGAAATAACTCTGCAGAGCTGCCTGGAGGCAGCAGGACGGAGACCTTGGCACACAGGGAAGCTCTGGGCTGCAAAGGAACAGCACTTCCATCTGTCACATGTCTCTACAAATGAAATGGCTGCTGTAGATAAATTACTCAGCCTAGAAATAAATCAGTGATTTCAAGGTGCAGTTGATTAAAAAATGTAAGACTGTAAGAATTGCCCTGCTGCATCTGAGAGGATGTCCATCTTGCCCGGTATCTTGCCCATGACAATGGCCGTAGCTGTTAGCAGCTAGAAGGGATTTGGAATCGTGTGGTGAATTGCTTCCCTTGTTTATGAAGTTTAGCTGCTCTTTATTGCAAGCCATCCATGAGAAGCTATGGCTGGTGCTGAACAGCAGTTCACAGGCCGCCTTTGACTGATTTATGTCTGATTTCATCTTGTCTTATTGTCAGTAATAATAGTGTACTGACTTCTTAGTAAGCTTTTCATATGGAGAGAATATGAGTTAGTTTGGAGATTTAAAGCAGTTGGAGAGTGCTTTGGTGTGTGCTTTTTATTAAGGTTCATATTCTGCATTGTGATCAGTATGGATCTGGTGTCCTTCTGAAGATCATGTAACCATAAATGGGCCAGCCCATTTAGAAGTAGGAAGTGATTCAGTCAATCTGCCACTTTCCCCCAAGTATCTGCCTTGGGATTTGATGATCCCCAAAGCATTCCTGGCCTAGAAAGGTTAACTTCTTAGGAGAACTACCCAGTGCACCCTCACTTAGATGTGTAAGGGAGCCATACTGGATGTGGGTCACAAGAAATCCATTATTGCCTAAAGGTTGGGTGGCTACTTAAATTCCCAGGCAAATAAACCTCTTGGCTTTTAGGGCATAAAAGCAAAGGAATTAAAGGGGCTGAAGATTCATCTTTAGGTTTATACAGATCCCCAAACTTGTATGTCTAAATGCAAGTGTCTGTTTATGAGCAGAGTCCTGTTCTCACCAGATCTAGTCAATACAAGTTCTAGTCAAAACTAGTCAAGAGTTTATTCATCAGTGGAGAAGGGACAGCTGTTGGAGTCCCATGTGCATTTGGCCAGATGACTAGTTCATTAGATTTCATCTGCTGGGATTTAGTTGCATAAACATAGACATCTGGTGCCATTTGAATTCTCTTAGTTATTCCTCATCTTCTTGTTATTAGCCCTGAAAGGTATGACTTTCACATAGGTCCTGCATCGTATCCACAGGCTGGAGGTGGAGATCTTGTACATTTGAGCCACCTAAAATTATACTAAGTGTCTTTCTTTAGGCAGCTGAATTGAGTCTTCAGGGCCACTTTAGCCACTGGGGGATATGATGCTTGGTGTCCTTCTACCACTCCAGTAAGGTTTGAATATCCGGTAGGTCCAGTGTCTTATTTGCTAGCTTCATGAAGATGTCTTGACTACTCAGACCATCTCACATGTCAGTAGATGAGTGTGTTTGGGCAGTTAAAAACTGCCTCACTGACTACACTGAGAGGATATTAGGGGTCTCTTAACATCAACCAACCTTAAAATGCTGTAGCAGTTCTTGCCCAGGCTCTTTTCCAGGTGGGAGGTAGTGTCCTGAGTCATATTTATCTCAGACATGCCGGAATCTCCAATAACACTACTCTCTCTTGGGCAAAACAAATGACTCCTTATTGTCTCACCCATAGGCATCTATGTTTAAATGCATGAATCTACATGTCTGAGTGTGAAGCTGGATTCTGCCCTCATTACTGAACTAGTGCACCTGCTTCCTCAGGGAGGGAGAAAAAAAAGGCAGAAAAGCTTATATTGAATGTAAATATCTTTGAATTGTTTACCCTTCTTGAAAGGACTAATGCAGATATGAGAACACGCAGCCCAAGGTGCTTCATGAGTGACAGCCTCTGAGAGGCAGCCGGGCACATGTTCTGACAAAAGCATTTTGATGTGTGTGTGAGGTGGGGTTAAATCACACTGAATAGGATGCCACATCTTGGGACCACTTTTTGACAGAAGATTTGTTACTGGCTAGGCAAAGTTGTTGAACACAGCTGCTTTTGCTGCAGTTCTGTAAGTGGAGACACCCCCTGTGAATTTTAAGCTTTGCTGCTGCTTCTGCTCACGTTAATGATCTCTTTGTACGTCTGGCCATTACAAGAACTGTGTGCCCATTATAAAAGTAAAGAAGTGCCAAACTTAATCAGTGTCTTTCTTTGCATTCTTCTAGCAAAAAAATTAGCTTTCTTAGCCCTCTCAGTATAGAGAAGATGAACAATACTGTTTGGTTTCTGCTGTTTGCTCCTTGCTGAGCTATGTCAGGATTTTAGTGTAATTTACACTGTTTTCTAAAATATTAATGTTTTCTGTTCCTCTTAGCCTTTCCACAGTTCTTGCTTGTCTCAGCAGACACAACAAAGATGTGTTTTGGCACATCTTAGCCAAGCACCACAAAACCTATTTACCTCTGCCCCTGCTCCACTTTTTTATTTATTTTTTTAATATCCAGTTAATGTTCAAAGGTATCTACTTCCTTTTAAAATCTGACTGATGAATCTTCCAGGTCATTTATATAAAGGCTGTGGCTATAAAAAAAAACACCCCAAAACAACCAACCAACCAAACAACAACAACAAAAAAAGGAGGAATCTTCTGGTTTTTAAAAGACATCTGCCTTAAAGGGCAGTGTTCTCCATATTTTGCTGCTGCAGCAGTTGCTTACAGTATGACTAGAGCATCCCACCTAGGCAGTACTGGATTTTTTCCAGGTGCACGGAATTGTAGGCAGCAAAGTACAAAATACAGCACAGGTTCACTCAGGCTGGGCTGGGGGAAAGCAGTCACATCTGGTCCGGAAAGATAAGTGCAGTGGAAAATTGGCTTGTTTGGCTAACTAGATTACCTCATCTGATTCTGTTTGCTCAGGAGGTAATCCCCATAGGATATTTACAGGTTTGGTTGTTGGTATTTTTTTTTTTCCTCCCATCTTGGAGAAAAACTTGAGGAGACAGAAGGAGAGAGAGAAAATGTTTCACCTGCCATTTTGTTGGAAGGAAGCAGTGGAAAAAGTAAACTAGAGACATCAGTTACAAATAGGCAGTTTTTGCACTTACTGAGAAGTCGTTTATTCACACATTTGTTAGTGGTGCTAAATGGTTGTCTTTGCCCACCTCCAGGTAAAGGCCATGCAACTCATTCTCATTGCAAGCCTTGCTAATTGCTGTTCACACTTCAGTAAAAGTCACTTACTCAAGGGCAAATAACTTGCATTTGGTTTAAGTCTTAAAGCGCGAATTCCACCATTTTTGGGAGAATTCCTTAATTTCTGAAGAACATCTATTAGTGAAGAAGTTCAAAGCTGTTGCTAAGAATTTATCTGCATATAGGGAAGGAGCTAAACTTTTGATGTTTGGTCTTAATGATGCTTTTATATCCTAAATATCTTAAAAAAATCTATCTCTGTGCATCTGGCAGCAGACATTAATTCTTTAAATATAAAATTTTGTTCAAGTTCTTTTGTTCTTCCCCATCAAAGATAAGATGGGGAAATCCTGTTGGGCATCTCTCTAAAAGGCACTTTGTCTGAAGTAGCTATTATTTTTTTAACACGGATTTTTCAGAAAAAGAGATTCATCCATTTTATAAATGTTTTTCCATTTCCACAGCACTTGGTTTCTGCCTGATGTGGTCTGATTAAAACCATTCTTTGTACAGGATCAGCAACAAACCAAGTGCACCCTTCCAGAACGCCAAATGGATGACTCTGTTAACTCATGATTATTGGCAAATGGGTGACCTTCATTTGGCGACCTTGTGTCACTGTAAATTAATCATGGTAGCAAAGTGATATCCGGGGAGCGTAATAGCCACAAGTGACCTTGCTGTAAAGCCTCTCTCAGGAGAAAGCCTACCTTTCATTTTCTGTGATCTTGGCTTTGCAACTCTTTTCCTCTGTCCAAGCAGCATCGAAAGGTAATGTGTAAAATGAAATATGAGCCCTAAATATCCATCTGGCAATTCAAAGTTTCTAATTCTTTATATCACCACAAGAGCTGACCAAAAGCCCGCAACAAACTCCTTTCCTAAAAGTAGCCAACACCACGTTGTCTTCTTACTTGTAGTATTAATGTCCGGTGTAACAGGAGGTGGATAAATTTCCCATTTTCTATAATTGGATGTCGTAATAATCTTTGGAATCCAAAATGCAACTCTTCATATAGTACAGGGGTTATTATGACGGGTGACAGTGAAGACAAGTAGATCTATCCATATTGGCCAGGTTTTGCCACCCTTGTTCTTTTAAACTACCATTTGATATCAGGTACTAATCAGTACGAACAAGAAACATTTATGACTTTTCTTTATGCTGCAGTAAATGTCCTCGTTCACCAGCCAAGAGGTGATTTTGCATCTAAAGCTAGTGATTTTCAATAGCATTTTCAATATTATTTCAGATACAAGATTGCCATTTCAGATGGCATTCTATGGTATCTCTCTAATTTATTGCTGTTCTCTCGACCTGAAGCATTTCTCAAATTTTGTTATTAAGACTATGATTATACATTTCCTCTGTGAATGGATATGAAACAGAAACTGGACAGAAGAGGAGTGGCTGGGCCTGCTGAACCCGTATTTCCAGGTGATGCTTTGAAGCTGTGATTCCACATCCAGTGAAATGTCTGCATTAAATTAATCAAGGAGTTTATCAGCAAGAGGATATGTTTTCTCAAAGACTCCAGACCATTAATCTCAGAAAGCATCATGAAAATAACCAGGCTTCTTATAAAACACATGTTCTGAAAGGGGAGTGAAAAATGACGTGCATAAAATACACGTCCATAACTCCCAACAAATGTGGAAGTTGTGCTGGACCCTTCAGAACAGGAGCAGAAACGAGCTGAAGGGTATTAGCCAGATGTGGTACAAACACTAGCCTTGGTCATGGAAACCGGGAAGGATATTAGCAGGTTTGACTTCTCTTTTGTAAAAAGAACAGCATATATCCCTTATTAATGCATGCATCCTGATGTGATGCATGGCATCCAGCTGGGAGACCTGGAAACTCCATTTAACTACTGCAGCGCACTGCCCTGGGGTTATATCTTACCAAGCCCACCGATAAGAAGAGATATAATAAAGGAAGATAAAACCATGTTTTTATTTCTCTCTTCACACTGTTTCTTTGTGACGAGTTCTGTAATAGCCAGATGCTCCTCCTTGCTGTCTTTCTCAGGGTTCCCAGGGGCTTCCTCTGGATCTGGGGCTTCTGAACTGAGGAGTAATGCGCTTTTGGACAGATTTGTTCATACATGTCTCTAGGTGGTTTCAGTGGCATCCCAAACAACTCTCTGCTCTCCTCTGTAAAATGAACTCTTTTGAGCATTATGGAGTAAGGCTGGGAAAAAAGGGGTGTGCATTCAGTGCAAAACCTCCCCGTGGAAAGTGTGCTTCTTATAAAAATTGTTAGAAGATGGGGTGGATGCAATCTATGTATGTATATATCTATGTATGTATGTATGTATGTATGTATCTATCTATCTATCTCTCTATCTATCTATCTATCTATCTATCTATCTTTCCATCCACTCGTCGATCCACCCATCCATTCATCCAAAATGGCATTTAACAGGTTTATGAGGTTTTTTTTGTGTTTTGTTTTGTTATTAACTCATTTTTGTGTACTGGCTTCATTTGTATCATCAGGTAGAAGGAAAAGAAAGATTCCAGTCCCTGAGTGCCAGGGAGTATCACTGCTCTCTAGATTCAGTGCTCACCAGACACTCAAACCTCTCATCTCCTCCTGTCTTCCCAGCAGCACAGGCCATGGCTACAGACCTGAAACCTGATTGCCCCAGCATGGTCCTTGAGCCAATTCCTCTCTCTATTTCTCTGCAGGGATAATCAGATCCTCTCCTCTGTCAGCTTATGAATCTACATTGGGACCTGGCTCGTCTGCCAGCTCCAGCCCTGCCACAGCCGTAGCCAAGCAAACTTCAAAATTAAAAATCACAGAAAACACATGACAAACAAGAGCAGATGACCACAATACCTCTGATGAAGAAGCATAAGGTCAAGCCTTCTACACAAGATAAGTAGGATTGTTAGATTTATTTTCTGCTGGCTATTTTTCAGGTTTTTTCTTTTTTTTTCCCCAGCAAATAGCCCTGAGCTTTGCCAGCCAATAGCAAATAGAGCCGAAATTCCAATTTCTGTTTCATCCCAGTATGATATCCCGAGAGTGCAATTGCTTCGCAAGCTGTCAGTCCCAACACAGGGATGCTAAATGGAGCTAAAGAGCTCTTTGAAATCTCAGTATAAATTATCCTTCTGGAGCTGAACCAATGAACATTTTCTGTGTTCACATGCTGACACGCTGTGCACATTTACCCTGACTCACACTCTGGCTTTAATGGCACCTTGACAATAAGTAACCTCGGCTACAAGCTGCCTGTGGAAAATTACTTGTTCTCCCCATTTCCGCTTCACTCTTATAAACAGTTTTGTGAAATGCCCTCAGTCCTGTGATCATTTCGGGACGGGTGGGGATTTGGACCGAGTGCAGTGGAGAGGGGTCCACCTCACCTCGCCTTGGTGTGACCGTTCCAGCAGTCCTCCTCGATTGACGGACCGGCTGTCACTCGCTCATCCTTGCAGATCGTGTAGGGTAATGTCGACCAGAACTTTTTAGAGAGCTTTAGCTTTTCTTTAATGTCTGTTACCTGATTAAGAGACAACGAGAGGGAAAACAGATTAAAAACATCAGCCATGCTAACTACTCTGTTAAATAATAGGCTGTTTAATTCCATAATGGTGATGATGGTGAAAGTTAAAAGGACTGAAGCTGCTAAGACTTAAATTCCTGTATTTATGAGCGAGCAAGACATTCAGCGTATGGGTTTAGAGAGTACAAATAATCAAAGTCACCTTTTTCCACAGGCAAGACATTAATAAAAGTGCATTACATCTTGCTCTTTCTGTCTCCATTTGTCTAAGGTTTTCTAAATACACATCTTTCTAAGAATTAATATGTCTCACAGTCTGTTGAATGTAAATTCAGTTAAACAGTGTACACCAGACAAAATGTCTCACCCACCAACTTGGTCATGCCTTAGATAAATATTATATTTAGAGCTACATGCGGAGGTTCTAAAAAAATCATGCAGTGCAGAGCTGATGTTGAACTGATTTAAGATACGCAGCCTGAATACATTGCAGTACATTTGGATCTCTGTAACAGCAAGAAGTTTGTGTATATGCATGCATTCAGAGACTATATCCATCTTTGCTGTTAGGTGTAGATAAATATCTGCAGTTGGATACAGGCTTCATGTTCAAAAAATGTTGGGACAGTATCAAAACAGTTTCTTAACGTTACAAACTCCTTGAACGGGAACTTAATTTGGCATGATTCGGGCAGCAAGCAGGATCACACTGAATTTCCAGCATCAGCTTAATAAATAAATGCTCTGGCTAAAATGTTATCAGTTCTTCTTTTGCGTTTGGTTTACTAAAGTGGAAATATCTACAAGAATAGATAGAAAACACAATAAAGGAGAGACCACAAAGGATGAATGGTGCCACTGTTGTTCTTATGGAAACAGATGCAGCTCACATTAAGTTGTAATAGAATTTAGGGGAGCTTGTTGAATAGCTTTCAAAGGAAATCGCTGAGCTTTATTCTTTTAAAACCCAAGAAATAAAAGCTCTCCTTTCTTCCATTCAGTTTTGAGATTGGCTTTTAGGTTGTTGAGGTACAATATTGTACTTGGCTATTTATCTCTTTTATCTTTTGTTCTGAAGACATGATAGCTCTGTGAGCAAATGGCACACGCTGCTTTGCAGTGCTTAAACTCTGTGGAATGTAACTTTATAATACGGGAGATTGAAACAGCCAAGTATGTTATTTCAGAAGCACTGTCTGCATTTTCATCTGTAAGAAAGAAGTGGGACAGTATTTGGCTGCACAAGTTGTTGGTGGTGTTTCTTGCCACGATGGACACCTTATAAATCTCCTCCCCACCCCTTGCCAAGCCCTGGTTGCTTTGGTTTCATGTGGGATACCAGCAGCATTTGCAAGCATTTAAAGTCTCAATAGAGGAGCAAGAGGTTCACAGGCCATGGGCACTCCTTCGGTAGCAGTGGGGATGGACTCAGGATGCCTGCCCTTTCTGATGTCTTCGGTCCATGGGACCAGGGTCTTTGGGCAGACAGTATTAAAAACCCCAAGGTCCCCACTGGTACAGCTAACCACCACAAGCAACTCAGTTAAAGTGCAGAGCATGCATGGAGAGGTGTGTAAACTCCTCCTGTTAGGCCACAGGGCAGTGGGTGAGGTAGAGAAATCCTACAGAAAGTGTAGGGAAAAGAGCTTGTCGGGAGGAGGGTCGATTCATATAAGCTTGGGGAACATGAGAGCCAAGAGGTCAGGTTTTCTCATTTATTGCCTGTGCCTGATTAACTACAGAAGCAATCTGATTGATACCGGTGGTGAGTAATTAGTTTTCAGAGCAGTAACTTTGTTGCTATCTGCAAGTTATTTTAAGCTATTCAAAACTCAGATGTTTAGAGTTATATCCAGATTTCTACTGTGATCAAATTAGATCTGGAGCTCTAGGACTTGCAGACTTCTATTTTGGAATCATAAGTGGGTCAACACCCATTGCCCCCCTTGGCCCTTGTAAGGACTATAATTTGGAGTATAAACCTTGTAATTTCACAGAAGTCAGCAAAAGAAGGGAGAGAAGTTCTCACAGCTCATATGTGGCATGCGCTCCCCAGATACACCCTGAATATCAGAACGAGGGCTCCCATTCCCTAGTCACTTCTGAAGATATTAAATGATGTTTACATACTATATATGTGTTCTGAATCTCAACATCAAATCATTAAATATCCTAATAATGAGATTTTTTTTCTTTTTAATTTCAGTAGTGCACCTTGTAAAGTAGGATGGTCTTATTTTACCCAGGATTGTTGGTAAATGACAGCTAATTAAATCTCACATATATCCCCCTGATGTGTTCATTCCCATTTTAGAGCCTAGGGGAGAGGGAGACATTTGCATAGCTCACAAAAAGAAGCAATAGCAAAAATGACTGCAGCTTGGGGAAAGGTTACCACTTGCAGCCCTCTCTAGGTGCCTCCAATTCAGGTTTTTAGCACTTTTTATCCCCCTCAGATATCTCCCTTCATAGCTATCTCTCCCTCACCATTACATCATTTCACTATTGACCTTTAAACACCTTGAGGACTCAGCCTGTGAAGTCTTGCTCTTTTCTGCTGTCTGACCAGACCTCTGTTAACCTTCTCAGGTTTTTGGAGTAGAGTTCACACATGTACCTAAACACTTCCTTGAACCTCAGCCTGAAGCTGGTTTTCTGGAAGGGCAGTGTGGTTTCTGATGGCCTTGAAAGAGGAATTCCAAACACTGATTGATTCGCCTCCTCTTTCAGGGAGTAGCCCAATGGTCAAGTTCACTTCAGCACAATGAATGTTTGGGCAGAAATTTACTTCGAGAATTTTTAATGTGACTTTAAATGCATAAGAGAATTAGGTGATGTAATGCCTGCCATGACATGTAAAACTTTTGCTTGTGGGTTTTGGTGGCTTCAGTTCTGGGATTTCCACAAGCATGACCACGGAGAGCCTCTTATTAGTCCCCATGGTTACACATATTCCTCTGTACCTTGTTTTGATCACCACCAGCATTTAAAAAATACGTAACAGATGTACAGTCCCTTGAAAACAAGATAAAAGCCACTAAGGATTCAGTTAACATTGCTTGCTTGTGATTTACAAAGTCAGACTACTGTATCCCCCTAGTGATCTGTGGCCTTGTAAATGATTCCTTGGTATTTCCTATTCTTTGAATTAAAGATTAACTTTCAAGCTCGGTTAAACTTCTGTAGAAACATTTAAACATGAGACATACGCAATTTTGATATTTTACATATTTCCTTTCCACTTTCTCTAGCAGAGATTTATTGGGATTAAGACAGATGGATCTCTGTGGCTGTAGGGAGCCTGATTTTCCGAGCTATCTTCCTGATGTAGCCCTGATATTATACTAAATACTCTTTTTCCAGCTGCTTTGAAGGTACTAAATTTGTTTTGAATTGAAATACTTTCTCTCTCAAAAGAAAAGGGATATAGCAAGAGCCATGCAAAGAGTTACATTTTTAATTTATTGGGGGATATATAGAAATGGATATTAAAATAGCCTGGCCTTCATCTATAATTGCTGACAGAAGAAAGGCATTACAGTGTAGGCAAGAAAAGTTAAATATTTGCATCATTTCCAAAGGGAAATTCACATCCAGGGTTATAGAAATGGTATAGTGACGTGCCCTACATTGGGAAATACAGTTCATTTCTTATGTCTTTCACTGAGTTTTTATGACCAAGGCAGTCACATACATCATGCAATTCCTCAGCAGGACTTGGAACAACACCCATGAGCTCAGTTCCAGTCCTGCCAGCATGGGAACAGTTATAAGCAGGTAAATAAAGCTGACCAACTTTTCTGTCTTCTTTACTTACCTTGCACTTCAAAGTAAAGAAGCAAGCCAGAAAGCAAGCCCATCATTTTAGTAGGAATCAGACATTAGCATTCCTTGTTTTGATTTGGGACTTCTGGATTAATTGAAAGACTCACCAGAATGATTCATAAAACCCCATAGAAAATGTCATGCAAAACTAAAAGGCAGATGACTACATTTTATAAGGCACCAAAGATCCCAGAAACACATTTACTTGTGAAGAGAGCAGCCAATCATCCATGGAATCCAATTTGGTTAGATTTCCAATGGAAATGCAGTTATTTGGGAAGGGAATAACAAGCCCTAAGGAGCAATGGGGGCCAAAAAGCATATTTGAGGCCCTTAGGAGCAATGGGGGCCCCAAAATAATTTTTTAAAAGTAAATTCCTTTTTTCATCCTCCTCTCTTGCCAAGTCCATCTCATAGTCCTTCCAGATTTATCACTCTTACCAATATGATCCTTACTCCTGCTGCTAGAAGAATATCAGAAGATGCTAAAATAGTGTTCAAAGATGGTTGAATGCATCCAAAACTGACCCAGATTCAATGCAATATATGAAATAAAATAACATGGAGTCTTAGCTGTGTTAAGAACAAGTGGTTCTCATTAACCTTCTTTTCTTTTTCCTGATTTTTTTGCATTGCATTTTTTTTTCTTACTTGTTCTCAATTTGGGAAGATTTTCCTTTTGAAATGCAAACAGAATACTCAGCTTGCCTTTCTGCCCATATGTTCTCTCTGGGGATACTCAGAAACACCTCAATGCAAAGTCCCATTGAGAATTAAACCTTTATGCCCTGGGAAAACGTAGAAATGTTTCTGGAGGCTCACTGGATGTTGCATCTCTGGTGTACCAGGGTGCTGCTCTGGATGGCATATTGGGGGTTGGTATGTGGTGGCACAGCCACTTGGAAGATGTTTCAAGAGGATGTTTGTTACCAGGTGCTGTGATTTCAGGGGCTTCAGGCTGGGGATGGAAAGAGTAACCTGCAGGTGCATTGCACTAACAACAGCTATAGGCAGTGAGTAGAAAGAGGAGGTTTCACCTTAAAGAACAGACGTGGCCATGGCAAGCCACGTTCATGTCTGTGTAGTTTCTTTAGCCATACACTCCTTTGCCCTTTAATGCACAAGCAACACTTAACTAATGCCACTTCTTCATGCTACATTATTTCCAGATGAAAAACTGGAGAGGTTTCTGCTGCCTGCTGCTTGCTTTTCCCTCAACATGTCTAGCATACCCAGCCACGCACCCAGCACCCTTGCAGGCTTTATTAAAAATGATGTGGCGCTTGTATAATGACAGGCAGCTTGATAACAGATTTATGGGTATGGTGCTTGACCACCTCAGCCGCATGTGGGATGGAGAAGAGCGTGCCCTTCGGCATGGGCATGGCCAAGTAGGAAGAACGAACCGATCATCACGCCCTGATTTTGTGTTATGCCGCGCCAGCAGAAAACCACGCTGGACTTTCATACATCCATCAGTATTGCTGTCCATTAGGGATTTAATCTGAAAGCATTCTAAGACTAATGGCCAACAATTTGTTTAAAAGGACGAGGTCAGCAAGCACATATTATATACTGTCTCTAACTGGTTGCTATGTTTATCTCTCTGCTACATGTGTGTGTCACAGTCGGGGCAAGAATCATATGACAGAAGCAGGTTGATATAGGACAGCTGGGTATTTGAATTGACACACAGTTTTCCTTGCAAACTGGGCTTAATGAAAAGCAGTTAACTCAGACCCCTAAGTTTTAGGGGCTGCCCCTAGAGAAAGATATAACTTCTGTATGTCCTGTACTACATCTGCCATCTTCATATACACGTCTCAGAGGCACTAGGTGTTATGTTTAAGCAACTGAAATGGTATCCAGGTGTTTGAATTTAACTAAAGAGGATTTCTCTCTCTCAGAGGTTTTTGTAAGGCACCTTAATTTCTCCACAGATTAGATATAGGGAGTTTAGGTACATGTTTTTGTTTAGAATAGCTCATTAGGTGGCCAAAATTTCAATGCACGTTAGGTACCTCAGCAAGGGAGACCTGCTTTGATTCAGAACAAGTGAAGCAGAACTTTATTTGCTCTATACGGAGAATTTTTTTTTTTTTTTCATACATTATACATTCCCACAGTTTCTCACAAAGCACATTGAAATGCCAAGCTGCTGCCGAACCCCCACGAGATTATTTTTCAGCCTTTGAAAAAGAGCAGTGCGTGGAGGGGCACAGATTTGGCCAGAGCTAGAGCATTGTGGTGCCCCAGCTGCCAGGGAGCACCTTGGATGGGGGGTTCCTGGAGATGGCAGTGTTGCTCAGGATTTGTGCTGCTGCCAGCCCCCCGATGCACACCCGCAGTGTTTCCCAGAGAATAAGACCGTAGATTGTTCCGCTGAATATAAAACTGACAGCCCTGTTATTTTAAACTCGAAAGTGACAGGCTGTTATTTTAATGAGGTCTGCCAGTGCTAAGGTTAACCAAAGCTTTATTTCCCCTACAAAACGTTAAGGCAGTGGTTCTAAAAAGGGGGCTGTGAATTTTTACGGTTATTGATACTTTCTCGGTGCAGATAAGTTCTGAGAATTTCACCCAGGCTTTCTTGTGCAACAAATGCTTGTTTTTCCACCTCACTTTTCTTTTTCAAATTTGGCTTTGCGACTTTAAATGTTCCGGAGCTCTACCAATAACCGCCTGCTCATGATTCATGTTTCTGCACAGAAAAGCAGATGACAGGTCTTCTAATCAAGAACTGACGCTGAATCCCAGTTATAAAGCACAAATGGGCGCTTGGGTAATTTGTGGAATAAAACAAGTGAGCTAGTCGACTTTCCGAAGCAAGACTTTTCTCACCAGAGTATTTTAAAGTGAAATGAAAGGGTTTTTTTTTCCTCTCATTGTCTCTAAGGGCTGTCCACATCTTTGACAAGAAAAAAGGCCTTTAATAACAGTAAGCAATAAGTAAAAACTGAGTATTGGTCCTACTGGATTCTCAGAGTAACAGATACGTAATTTTAAAGAGCTAAGGTGGATTCAGCTCCCATATAATACTCCTACATTATGTATCTGCATTCACAGGACAGACCACAGCAACCTGGCACTGACTCACTTAAGTTTCTAGCACCATTTGAGTTGCCCACAGCGACCTGGGCAAGTCTCCCATGGGTTTTGAGTTTTATGTGGCTGCCTGGTGTACTGTCTGGGATGACCTAGTTGCATTTTGTTTCATTCAGCTTTGATCTGAAACAGGCATTTTAAAGCAATTCAAGTTGCCTATTGTGTGGTTTTTTTAAGGAAAATAATTTACAGGTCTGCATGAATGCTGACATGTGCTTGCAGAAGTCTCCTTGCCATCTGTGGCCTGTCAATACTTGTGCCACGAGGTTGGATATTATCTGGCTCCAGGGGCAGGTGCCATTGCCCAGGACTGTCACTGCTCAGAGATGACAGCCCCATGCTCAAAAATACTACAAGCAAACAAGAACGTGCCTTACGGCACTATCTTTTTGTGTCTTAACCCTCATCTGAAGACCCTATCTCCAGCAGTCTCCACAGCTCTGCAGAGAGCTTAATGCTGCCTCACATCATCAAGTGGAGACTTTTCTTAAGGAAAACACTGACATTATTGCTCACGGGCAGGTAGAGCCTGCCACCAAACTCTTCCTACGGTCCACATTCATTTTGTCTGGGAAGAGGAGGGGAGGAGCCTGCCAAATGATGGAACAACCTGGACTAAACTCCTTCCTATAAACATGCCCATTTACCCTGGCCTTTGCTCTTGGCTTGATTTGCACAACCAACCTGCCTCCTTAAGTGGTTATATCAGGCCAAGTTCACTGCACTTGGCTCCCCAGTAAATAAAGACATTGCTTTTGGAAAGTGGAAGCTACTGGAAACATCACTGCCCTAAAATGGAAATCTGTAGGAACTTGAAGTATTTCCTAAAATACTTGGGAGCAGTGCTAAAAAGCTAGTCTATAAATTTTATTCAAGCAAATCCAAAGCACTTGGAGGAATCAGTATAAAAGTAGCACCAGAAATATGCTGGAATCTTAAAGTTGCTTGTGAAAGGAATTTTCTATGGCAAGGCTTAGCCATTAAGCACAGATTCTTTGTGAACAGTCCTTCATCTCTCCAAGCAAAAATGTTAATAGCTCATATAAACAATTACTAATAAAGTACTTCAAGCTTATACAGACTGTAATTTGTCCTGGAAATGTTCATCTGGTACCAGTAGTGAAGTGGCTCTTTCTTCTCCTAAAACTCAAGGGTTTACAGTGAACTGCATGTGTTATAACAGACAAGTAGTTCAAGCTTCCCAGCAGCTGTGAGATGTATATGATTTCTAGGGGCAGCGAGAGCTGGGATATATCCCTTCATAACAGGGTAAGAAGGGTAATTGTACTTCATACTTGAAGTAGCCTTACTTCAAGTAACTTCATTTTTTCTAGTGGTTACTTCTTGACATAGCTCCACAGTCTTCCAAACTGAAGAAGCTCTCAGTGGACACTCAAGGCCTTGAAATAACTCAAGATTCAGCAGTAAGATGATGGCTACCCTGGCAGCAACTTTCAGGCTTCTGACCTTCCTCTCTCTCAACCATGAGCGGCACATCCAGCTGTTTGCCCAGGGTAGAGTGAGCTACGGAGAAAAGGCTGTGCTAAGGTGGCCAAAAATGCAGAAAGCAAAGAAATGTGAAAAGTCAGAGTATGCAAGTGAGAATTTTGATGAAGGATCCACCTTAAGTTTTTGAAATTACTGTATGCTGCCATAAAATATTTAAGATATCTTCCCTTCCATACAATATCAAAACCAGTACAGTTTTCCCTATGGACTTCAGGGATCTTTTGGTATTGTCCATTTTTCAGTGCCCAACTATCTCTTTTCTGAGGGATTTTATGTGTAAAAACACCCTCTCTTCCATGACCACCGTTCTTATGCTGCAAAGTGATTAATTAGTTAGTTAATCAGACTATAGCACCTTTCTCGGCCCATTAAACCCTAATTTTAAGACTATTGGAAATCTGTTACCTCTTTTTCCATATGCACTCCTATGTATACAAATCTTCCCTCCGAGCACGTCTTGTGCAGCTGGGGGTGTAAATCCCTGCCTTCCCTCAACCCGGAGGGCTGGGCGGTGGGAGGACGAGAACCCCGGAGNGCGGGGGTGAGGAGGGGATGCTGCGCGGGGACGCTGCATGGGGAAAAGGGGGGACAAGGAGCCGAGGGAGTGGGTGAGGAGCGGCTGCGTGGGGATGGTGCGTGGGGAAAAGGGGTGACAAGGAGCCGAGGGAGTGAGTGAGGAGGGGCTGCGTGGGGAAGCTCTGTGGCGATGCTGCAGGGGGATGCTGGAGGGGAAGGCTGTGTGGGGATGTGGGGATGCTGCTCGGTGACCGCCGGGCCGGAGGGCAGCGGGCAGGCGGGCAGGGGTTGCCCACTGTGGTCAGGCAGGCAGACAGGAGGGCAGGGAGGGCTGGGCAGCCCGGACCGACGCCCATCAAGGTTCAAACCCTCTGTCCCATCCTAGGGGGGACATGGGGGGGAAGGTCAGGCCCCGCAGGCTCAGCCCAAAGGAAGGCGAGGAGTAAGAAATGAGACATGGCCAAATGTGTTTCTCAGCATCATAACCTGTGGTAATGTTTTACTGGAACACCCAAAACTTGCAGCCACAGCTTGCAAACTCCTGTTTCCTCCACTATTACGTTTTAATTTCATCCAGAATTAGTGCTTTGTAGGTTTCCCTCCCCTAGTGCTCCTGGTTGCCAGTCATTCGGCTTAACTGAAACTAGAGCTTGATTTCAATGGCCTGGATATTTGTGTTCTGGATTATTTTAATCCAAATATGCAAACCTGCATTATTACAAGTGGTGAATGTATACAGTCTGGAAAGAATTAAAAGTCAGCATAAAGACTTTCTGGCATTGCATGTGCTGATGTGGACTTCTGCATTTATTTTTTAGCCAAATTTTCTTTCCAATCTCTCCAAGGAAGATGCACAGTTTAATTTTCAGAATTGCTTCAGAGAAGATTCAACAAATCGGTGTTATATCACATGCAGATATAATTTGTTAAAACATGAACGACAAAATGAAAACCACCAAAGATTTAGAATGCAAACAATAATATTTTCACAGACAGAAAGGTTTATCAAAGGGCATTTCTGGCAAGGCAAGTAGGCTCAGCAGAAAAAGCACTTATCAGGAAAACAATCAGAGTCAGAGAGAGCCTTGTACTGTAAATCTATTATGTCAATATACTAATGACTTTCATTGCCTTCCTACTGAGGAGAGGGTGGGTTATCTTCCACTGAAGTGCAGTTGCACTCTCTTGTCCTTTTGTGATAGGGTTAAGTACTCCAATTATTGGATCCTAACAGAACAACTGCATGCAGCTTCCTCACTGCTGCAAGGGATGCAGGCAGAAGATGGAGAGATGGGGTACGGGTACAGCTGCCTCTAGAGCTTAAGGTTCACTTCAAAAGGAAGGAGAAAATTTAAGTCCAGTTTGAAGTACGGCAAAGTAATGAGGTGCTCTCATAAGATTTTATCCTAGAGCAGCAAAAATCTAATGAGACTAATCGATTTCCTGTTTTCTGCCATGGCCGGGTGGAAAGTCATGAATTTAGATATTGCAAGATTGGTGTTCAATCTAATTGTGGATCAGGAAATGAATCCCTTCTAGGTTTTGGCTCACTTTGAAGTTCAAAGAGTTAGGACATGCTTATATCTGGACTCTGGAGTGTGAGCTTTGTGACTCAGTGAGCAGTATGAATGCAAGGTACACTTGAATTCATCTTTGCCATAAATTCAATACACTCTGCAAGACCATTTGTGGAATCTAATCTGAAAAATTCAAAGAGCAAACACCAATGGAAGAGTTTTGTATAGATAAGAATGGGCACAGTAGCAAGCACTTGAGACATACTGTGTGAATCTAAATGAGAAGGTGTCTGTCCCAAAGAGTTTTCATTCCAAATAGAAAAAAGGGAGAACAGAAAGGAATACTCTTATTTTGTACATATATATGAAACACAATTATATGCAAAAATAATTGCCTGAAATCAAACAGGGAGTCACTGGATAATCAAAGCATTACTCCTACATCTCTAGCGCCTTCTTCATAATGAAGAATCTATTCATAATCTATTCTCCCTCCTTTGGGATTGCTTTAGGTAATAAGCCTCCCCACTCCTCCAAGGATATGTCTACCTAACAGTCATGACACTATCGCATAGTTCAAGCCATATTTAAATCAAGCAGGTAAATGCAGCATGCAACTAGACTTGGTGTTACTGCTTGAGTATCTACTGTGGCTTTTGTGCAGGCTTTGTAGGTTGTCATCCATCTCCCAGCCACTGCAAATGTGTTGGTGGCATCTGGGCACTCTTATGTCACCACATTTCTGAGGGGGACATGCCACTTCCTGGATGCTGCTGAGTGAAGAGACCTGAGTCAGTTGATTTTGTCTCCCAAGAACAAAGGGCAAGCACCAACCCAGGGAGCAGACTGGAAGGCAAGTGGGACAGAGCTGGGAAGAGCTGTAGGAGGTGAAGCTATGGCTGCTGCCTGAGACAGGGGAGGCATCTCTGGATGCTGCCAAGCATGTGCTGAGCAGTGACATCAACGAAGTCAAGCCTTACCTTCTGCCACAGGCATAAATGGCAACAGGCACAAATCTTTACTGTGAGGGTGGTGAGGCACTGGAACAGGTTGCCCAGAGAAGTTGTGGATGCTCCACCCCTGGAAGTGTTTAAGGCCAAGCTGGATGGGGCTTTGAGCAACCTGCTCTAGTGGGAGGTGTCTCTGCCCATGTTAGGGGGGTTGGAACTTGATGATCTTTAAGGTCCCTTCCAACTCTAACCATTCTATGATCTAATGGTGCTAATTCAAGAGGCCCCTGCATTGCAGAGGCAGGGCTGCATGGCTTTGCAGTGTCAAGGTTGCTGTCACTGGGGCATGTGGGGCCCAAATGGGATGTAGGAAGATGGTGTTTGGCATCTTCTGCTGTGGGCTCTTGAGGGCAGGGTGCGGTGGTAGCAGCAAAACTACAGGACGCGAAGCAATCGAGTTGCAATGGATGGCCAGGGAGTCACTTCACAAAGAAGAGCAAAATATTCTTGTCTCGTTCTTCCCTCAAAGCCCAAGTAATCCCTTGCCTGCTCTTCACTGCAGTCTGTGAGCACAAACAGGTATAACCGAGCGCTGCCTGCTGCGGAGCTGCCTGCAGCTGGCAGGCAGCATCCTGCCGGCTGCCCCTCTTGATGGAAGCGAGTAGCTGGACAGGAGATCGATGCTTGCTCCTCACACGTAGGCAGCTTCAAAGCAGCTTAGCCTCTGTGCCAGCACCCTCGGGACTGAGGCAGCCACACACTGGTTATTTATTTGTTTCTCTTCCGAAGTGCATTCCCCGCCTTGGCCCGATGCTGCATGTCAGCAAGGATTCCTGCAAGGCCACGCTGGGCATACGGGGATCACAAGCTGTGTTCCCACAGGCCTGAGTGCATCATGAAAATAATGACGTTACAAAAGTGCTGCAGTTTATCTGCCTCCAAAATCTGGAAGCTTTAGAATCCGTGTTTTGGGGGATTTAGCAATAGTCACCAAGGCTGGAAAGATGGATTTGTTTTACCATAGTAGTGAAGACTGTAAATTTTAGGAAAAGTTGTTTCAGAAGACATGGGCTGAAAAATCCGGAAAGTTTGCAATTTTCTCTACAAAAACTAAACCTTTACAGTGCAGAAAAAATTCAAAATGGAAAAAATGCAGCCTCACAAAGGGTAGTGTCTCAAATGAGGTAAAGATAATAATAGAAACATTCACATTTTCTGTCTATTTTAGCTATAAAGCCAGTGATATTTTCCAGTCAGGAGCTCTTTACCAGACAGAAAAGATTACCCTCATTGAGTCAAAGCTACTGCTAATACTGAATGCATAAAATATAGGCCACTATCTGAAGTATATTTTCAGGAGCATCCCATAAGGATCCTGAGATTCACAAACTCTTTCCTTTCTTATTCTTTTAATTGGAGTATTTCAAGGAAGTAATTTGAAAAGCCTGGGATTTGGTGATACGAAGTAGAAAAGGACCAGGAAGATACTGGCACAGTGTGGAAAGGTCCTAGCTATGTCCCTAAAGGAGCTGATACGAGTATGTGTGGAAAGACCAAAACCAACCATCTCTGAATTGCTTGTGAAAGGAAAGACACAAAAGAAAAAAAAGAGAAATATAATTTTTGGCAAGAGAGTGGGAAAATACCCCTTCTAAAATCTTTTCCTCCAAAGCGCTCAAAGCAATCTGAGAAGTTAAGGCAAAATACATAAGGACTCACCTCATATAAGGAAAAATTATGAGGACTCACTTAAAGTTTAAACTCAGTTAATTGTTTTACCCATCAAATTGTTCAGCAGCAGTGATTATGCTATAATTTATAACTCATTTTTAGTCACTGCAAATTTACTTCAGTACTTCCCTGAAAACTCTCTGACAGTAATTTATGCAGGCCAAAGTCATACTCTGTCAAATATGTCTCAGGCTATCATACTTCATCTGTCCATCAAAGCCAATAACAGTAGACACAGGGAATTTTGGTAAAAAAAAAAAGAAAAAAAAAGAAAAAAAAGAAAAAAGAAAGTCTTTTATAATGAGTGAGATAATATTTCGGATAAAACAAAAAAGATGAGAATGGGTTCTGGACAGACTATTCGCTGCTCTTGCATCTTTACATACAAGAACCTCAGGTTCCCAGAGGGGACCTGGTGTTTGTGGAAGAAAGGGAGCAAATATACAGCTGCTCTCAAATGTACAAATGCTTGGGGGGGTGAGGTGGAGGTGGGCTTGAATAAAGTTAAAAGTCCTGTGGAAAAAAACAACCCACCACCATTTTGCCTTTATTTAATTCCTACATACAATGGAGGAAAGAACATGAAGCAAATAAGGTGTTCAAGGAGAAAAAAAAAAGGAAAATTGTACTTATTAGCATGCTTTTTATTCTGCACTGTTAACATCTTGCTGTTGTGTAAAATGATTGCCATGAAGAACAAGAAGTGGCAGAAGTATAGAATCCTAATTGAGATTTCCATCCTAAGCAAAACACTGTGATGATTGCTCATTCATTTGGCATTCCTTCTCTCCTTAGTCAGCACTCTGAAGGGCAGCATCGTCCTGTGATATTTCCGAGTAACAGCCTGACCTACTGGTCATTTGCCAGCAGAACTAACAGTTGTTGACTGCTCTGTCCTAAATATCAAGCGGGTAGTTACATTCTCTCTAGTTTACATCTCTGCCCACAAATGGGCACATAAGATGAGGAATGGTGGTGCAGCACTGGCTGTAAGAATTCAACAGCCACAGGGAGGGGTGATGAGGTTCAACTTTTTTTGTCACAGCACTAATAACTTGCTATGAAATACAATGAAAAATTCATTCCTTTTTATTTCATTGGGCTTTTTCTCTTTCATCTCTCTCCCCTTTCCTTTTTCCCTTGTGTGGAGCAGAATCTGCCTCTTCAGCTGCCTCTGAGTTGGCTCTGTCTGTTCTGCATGCTTGGGGTATGCTGAGGTTTTGGTACAGCTTGCTAACCATCTCTCAGGGTTATGGTGGCTCCAGCTTCAATTTGTAAACAGTTGCAAGGAAGCTGGCCCCACTGGATGAGATTTGACAGCCTCCCACACTTTGTGAGTGTGGAGGATGGTGCCCCACACCACAGCCATGCGTGAGAGATGGGGTAAAGGAGCAGCTTCCACCAGCTACCCTTCAGCCAGTGGGAGCTGCTTCCTACTTGTACCTGGCCTCCTGAGTGTGCCCCCTGTGTCCCTGGGAGATGTTGAACGGGTTGTCTCAATGCCCGACTGACAGTGAACAGGAGAGCAATTTCTCATGCAGTCACACAGAGGTGGGAGGTGGGTTAAGAGACTCTACCTTGGCACCTCCAAGCTATAAGCCTGCCAGCGTGAACACAGCTACGGGGCAGGAGATTTACTGGGTCAAAGCACTGAGTGCACATTGGGCTAAGCCAAGTGTGCAGTCTAGACAAGGGCTTTCATTGTGCTATTCTTTTAGCATATCCATTTCGCAGGACCAGCAGGCAATTCTATATAGGTATGTAGACTTATACCCTCCTATACTTAACTGCTCCTGCACGCCATGGTGTATCCTGTAACCCCTGGTCATGTATACCAGGTACTACTGGACATCTAGGTTTCCCATCCAGTCTTTACACTCAGATTTTCTTTCCCACAAACCAGGAATTACACAGGTTTTGGATGATGTGTACTTGAGTCTTAACAGTCTGGGGTTGGGAATCAAGCCAAAGGAGTTACCCCAGCCTGGGCATCCAGAGCAGCTGGAAGCTGTCATCTAGCCTTTTCAACGCGGACTAAGTGGAACAACTCACTTTTAACTATATCAAGTCAGCATCCAAGAGGTTAAAGAACATTGAAAAAAGTTTTAAGAAACTTTCCCTAGAAACTAATGTTGCCTGTAGTCATAGAGCAGATGTACTTCTTTGGAGCAGCTATAAATCCTATGAGTACCCTAATAAATACACTGCACATTCATTGGAACAGCATGCTCCAAGGATTTAAACTGCATCTTATCACTTTTTCCTGAAAATAATTATCACACCTATTAGAGGCTATATTTGGGATTTTTTAGCCTTATACATGCATCTGCTTTCCTCTCTCTAGACAGGTATTCTGCCATGAAGGACATGTGCATTGGCAGCCTGATTTTCTCCCCAAAGAACAGAAATAACCCTGTGACTATACACTGGGGCACTGGTTACAGCTTAAATCAAGGTGCCCTTGAATATGGCATGAAGAGACAGGAACTGAAAATCCTACTTTTAAACTGTTCGAGGAGCAACACCAACATTTATGCACAATATAATTTTTTTTTAATGTCTTCTTCTCATATCAGTCCATTGGAAGTTCATGCTGTATTCATAAACAATCAGTGGAACAAGAAGTTCAGAGCAATGTAATCTTGGTGATATTTCTGTAAACTGGCTTTTCCAAAAACACCATCGTTATGACAGTCATTTCTTTGGAATATCTTTCTGAAAAATAACTTCATTGCCATACAAAGTTCTATAACTTCATTTTTTTTAAAAACCTGACAAGTTAGATTCAGTGATCCTTCCCAGATTGGATTCAGATGCTAGGGACAGTTTGTTTGTGATTTCATTTGACTTTCAAAATCAGACAACAGCAGATATCAGCACTATGATCTTATTTTTCTCTCAGATTCATGGGGAATTCAGTAGGTAGAAAGCACAAAAAAACCCCAAACCAAACAAACCCAGAAAAATAAACCAAAGAGCCCCCCCTAAAGGATAACACACATTTATGAAAAATCCACAAATTATTCTTATCATTAAGAGAATCAAGAGGTTATAACAGTGGGCAGGGGGTAAGTAATGCACAGGGATGAATCAAGTGAGCTCAATAGGCAGTGACATGCCTCACAACTCTAGGAATAGAACTAAAGTTTTCTTTTGATGAATGTACAATGGATGCATTGGATACATTGTATTCCTTTACAATGAATAATAAGATTATTTTGTACAGATCAAGTTCACAGCATGCTGAAATGACTGTTTCTTACATTAATTTAACTCCAAACACCAAGAGCAGGTTTTGTTCGAGCAGGGTGAGTGGTAGCCTGCATTACGGCTCTGACCAACCTTATTTTCATCACAAACAGAATTTTGCCAATAAAGTACCAGGAGCAGATAGCTCTGGTTGTCATCCTTAGGGACAGCAAGCTAACCTACTTTCTCTCTGCAGACAGATGATTTCTATCTGTTTACCTCAGCAAAGAAAATATACTACTGAAAAAAATAATAACCCATACTTGGGGACTAAAGCATCCTAGAAACCCCGGGATATATTTCCTCATAACAAGTGCAAAATACTCACAACACAGACTGAAGTTCTGCAGACATTTGTGGTGGATGAGATGCTTCACATGCAAAAGTAATGATACTGTGAAAGCCACAAATCCTTAGATTTGCTGATGGGAGCTTGCAGTGCAGTAGTCACAAAATGATCAGTGTGTCTACTTGTAAAAAGAAAACTTCTTTATGAACAGTAAAGCCACATGAAAGCATGGCTCCTCTACCAGCAGCAATATTCATGAAGTGCATTTTGAGCTGATGTGGAAATACATAATATACAAATTACCTAGGATTTTCAATGTTTAAAATTTCAAAAATAACATCAAATGAAAGGCATATTCCCCTCTCCTCCTGCCCTAGAAGTCAAAACAAATGTGATAATGTCTTTCTAACAAACCATTGTTTTGTTTATCTAGAATCCAAACAACAACACACAAAGACTGAGTCAGCATAACCCACTTCATTGTAAGAATCCTAAATCAGAACTGATACTAAATCATTGTCCCGATCATTTGCTTCCCCAGAGCCCTCGCGCTGCCCACAACAGGAAAGCCACTGAAACTTAAAGTAGTAGGGCACCACAGTACTGATTTGGATTAGCTTTATTGTAGCCAGGAGCAGATTTTAGACAGTATTAAGTGCTTGATTTTCATTGACTCTCATTTTTGGGGGCATGTGCATTATCCTCAGACCATCTACTCTCAGTAGGATATAGGTTGCATCAATTAATATACTGATCTCATATGTCTTAGGTAGGAATGCTATAGAACATGGTGCTTTTTATGGCATGCTAAAGGAGCTGACATGTGAAATTTCAGGTAGACTGAGCAGAATTGTACATCCAGGTCCTTTTGTCCAAGCTGGGTGTAGTCATTCTAGCACAAAATAATATCAAATTATTGATCACACTCTATAGTTCTCCTGTATTTGAAAAGTTATAAATGACAGTATATTTGTGAAGGCATGCATTTTTAACCTAGCATCAATAATATTAAATGCCAGACACTGGAGGTAGTTCTACAGTGCTAAATAAAAGTGAGAGAAGGCACAAACATGATACCTCAAATGGTTCATGGTACTAAATTGTTAACTTGTTCCCCAGTGCTGCACTGGACTACTCCAAGTGCTTTCCCTGTCACAATGTCCAGGCATGACTTGGGAAGAGTTCATTCCAGGGACTGCTCCCAGCAGGCAATGCTTATTTGTGGCACCCTTTGCCCTGTGCAGCTCTTTAATGCCATTTTGGCAGGTTTTGCCCTCTCTTGCACAACCATATGTCTGCATACCACGTTCATGGCACATATGCTTAATTTCATACCACCACAGTAACAGACTGCAGCACAGATCTCACATTATTCAGATTGTTTGAACTGGAATCACACATGCACACATAAACAGTATTTTCTAAGACTACAGCAACACAGTGTGCGGCCCACAGGAGATCCAAGACCAAGTGGTGTGGTCCGTGGGTGTGGGCAGTTTGCTTCTGTGGGAGCTGGTCCTCAGCAGTGTAAACAAGCCTCAAGCTGGCAGGGCCATATCCTAGCTCTCTTCCTATTTGGTGGCATCAATACACTCTTTTAGGCCAGGTTGCCATTTCTAGTACCTGTGGAAAAGCATTTGCCAAACTTGATAGACGTGGTCCAGTTGCCCAAATGTAGGCTGCCATTGATGTTGGCGATACTCTGGAGCCTATCTGGCTTTCAGTTGTCATTTCTGAAGGGTGTGTACCTGTTATTGTGCTGAAGCACTGCTGTGACATGCATCTTCTGTCATATGTGCTAGCCCCATGCAGATGCTTCACATAATCTACATAGTTTCAAACAGCAGTAGGTACCACATCTGGGCAAACGCATTGAGCTCTGACAGCTAAAATATTAGGTGCATACTAAAAGCTAGAGCATCTCTTCGTAGTTCAAAGAAGAATTGAACCTACATATCTCATGCTTATCTGACATTGATGAACAGCAACTGTGAGGTGCTTCTCTTCCAGAAACTTGGAAGATGGATACTGACTACAGATGGGCCACTCTTAGGAGACCTGTATCCCCAGGCAGCCATGGAGTTCACAGAGAGTTGGAAATCATAAATGGTACAGAAATACGCTTACTTAAGTCAAAATTGGATGAAACTGTAATCGCTAGTATATTTTAAATTGAAAGGGCCAGTGGTGGGAAAAAAAAAATAATCTGTGAACTGAATGAATTTATTATTTTTGTTTGTGCTTTGGGGGTTCACATTTAGACCAGAGCTAGTTCTAAGCTGTGACTTTATCCTATGAACACCTACAGAATCTGCTTGTGACTCTAGCCCTGGACCTAACAAAATGAACAGAAGTTTTCCCATTGACTTCACTGGACTTAGCATTAGGCTTTAGATTTACTTTTTTATATACAGTTTGTTTTGTGAACATTGTGTCCACGTTTGTTTTATGAGGGTATCTGAGTGAGTCTGCTACGTCCACACTTAACGCTCTTTGGAGGAACAAGCAGATGCTTCCTGCAAAATCACTGGAACAATCAGTGCACAGACCTGCTGAAAAATAAGGCCACCTGCTGAAAAAGCTCAGGATGGTATTATTAGCTTAATTGTGGGCTCTAGTAAAGGAACATGGTGTCTTGTACTAATATTTATTCTATACCTCCTGTTTACCTGCGACAAGAGTTTGTTGCTTTGCTCACTCTGATTCCAAACTCAGCTAACATCACTCCAGAAAGACAGTCCAATTTAGCTGAAAATACTTCAAGTATATAGAAAAAAAGACAATTGCTATATCTCTAACATGAGTGCAGTTTTATTGTCTTCAACACAACTACTGTTCCAAGCAACATGAGACTCAGAGAAGCTACTGTATCATTAGAGGCAGCCATGAAAGAGACCACACATCTGGTGTCACCGCCATAAAACAGCAGGCTGTCCTTATTACAGAAAGTCATTTATAGTTCAGAGCTCCTCATGGAGGGTTAAATGCTTTAAATACTTATGAATGATGCCATAATGACAGAATCAATAATAGTCTAAATGACCTCATCTTAGAGTTCCTCAAAACTGAAGGCATTCTGAAATGACAGGTACCACAAAATTACAATTTGTTGAAAATAGATGATATATTTTATGTTACACTTCTGTATCTTTTCTGCCTATCATTAGTTCTAATAGAATAAACAACACTGATGATGCATTTACAGTTGAGTAACATATTTCAGCTTCCCTCCAAGGCCAAACAGGTAAGAAACTTATAGGCAATTTTTAATATCCTCTAATTTCAACACTGAAACAATTGGCATTCCACTGAATGAAAAAGTAAAAGACTGCTGTATTGACAGTCAAAGCAGGACTTGCCATGTGAGACTGAAAGTTTCTTTACCCAGGGACGTGGAAGAAAAGAACAGAAGTAAACCTTGAGTGGAGAAGAACAGGTGCCCAATGCCCCAAGGTGAGGCTCACTGGGAAAGAGGCACCGGTTCAAAGAGAGGAGCAATGTCGGTTTCAGGGGTCATTGTTGCCTCTGAAACTCTTCAGTGAAACTCAGCATTCAGATTTGTCTCTCTTGATGTACTCTATTTTTCCATACTACATCTAGAAGGGGTGGTAGCAAAGTATGTGTAATCTGTTCCTAAGGATTGCCCATGTCCTTGAGCCATCAGTTCTTACATCAAGTGCAAACAAAGCTGTTGGCACAGACACCAACAATCAATGCACAGCGGTAAACTGAAATGAGGGGAAGTCCCCTTAGTGAGGGTTCTGAGAATTCTAATCAAAGCACTTCACAGCCAGGCTCAGTTGTGCTCCCATACTTTTCACTAAGCCTTTTCTATGTCTTTCCTGCTCACTATCAAATTCAACTGGGAGGATGTTCTTGTGCCAGGGTGGATGATGGACAGGCGATAGATAAGGCCTTTTATAGGAAAGTGGGAGGTCAGGGTCTCTTCAGCCAGGGAAAGGAATTAAACCCAGACTTCCCGTGTGCCAGTGAATGCTGTGATAACGAGGTCTGTCACACTTGATGTCCTTTTTGGAAGACGATCTTTGCTGAGTGGTTCAAGGTGATAGTTATGATATTCATACATAGATATATGATCTAGTCTATATGCAGAGGTGCTTGCTGGTATTGATGAGTAAAGGACCTGTCCTGGGTTGAGAGACACAGGACTAATTTTAATTCTAGTGCTGGGAAAATTGCGCTTTTAGAAGACTCTAGTGTCTGAATTCATGAAAATATTTACTTTATGGCCAGCCAGGCTCTGTGAGACTCAAGGACTCCATGTTTTCGAGCCTTGCCAGGTGCAGGGACGAGAAGGAGTAAGGTCTGGGCATTTGACCCAAGCTGGTCAACAGGATTATTTCATACCATGAACGTCACATTCAATATAAATTAGAAAAGTTTGCTGGGTAGGTGGCTCTCCCTTGATGGTGGCAGTCCAGACAATTCCTTGCCCTGACGCCAGACCACTGAAGCCTTCCTTTCCCCCTGAAGTTGTTGTGCTCATGGTGTCTGACATCAGCTGTCTACGTCTGGGAGTGCACAGCTTCCCGCTGATAGAATTGGATGAGTATAATTCTTGTATATCTTGTATCAGTATCGGGATTAATACTCGTTCTTCAGTATTATTGTTAATTATAATTGTTAATTTAGTCTTATTCTATTAAATCTATTTACATTTCAACCCTTGTGTTTCTTTGCATTCCCCGATTCCCCTTTCCTGGGTGGGGAGGGGTCATCGGGGTATAGAATAATTGTCTGAACGACAATAAATTTTTATGGGTTTTCTCAAACCATAACAGGACCAAACATGTCAAGAAAATCAGGATCTATAATGTCAGCAAGTCACTAAGCAGTGACTTGCTATCTGTAGACTAGTGACTCCCATATCTTTTCAGCCAACAAATCACTGCTAACTTTTAAACTTTCCCCTGGATATCTTTGCTTTCTTAGAAACATTTTGCTGAAAACACTATCAATAGCACAGTTTTCTATGTTTCCAAGACTCAGACTGCAGACTGTTGTCTTAAGTTCTCAAATTAATTTTGCATCTCACAAGGAGGCACAAAACTGTCCCCAGGTATGACAGAAGTAGCACTAATGTCTGTCTCAAAGATTTGGATTCAGCTCTGGGCTTATTCAATTCATCCATCCATTTTGCATCTAGCCCTAAAAGGCGTGATGCAAAATTCACTGACAGCAGTGGGAAGATTGTTACTGACACTGGGCCATGTCCTAATGAAGAACAGACACACATAGCCCAAAACTGTCATTCAAATTCTTATCACTGGTGTTTCCATTGAACAGCACTGATGAGCTAAATTACAAAAAGAATAAACCTTTACTTTTCATAACAGCGTATTTCAATACCTCATTGTTTACGAGGAAAACAAAGAATATAAATTGTGAGAAAGAGGACATAACCTCAGTAAGGGAAGAGTTTCAACAAATAGACAGATAAGAGAAGTGATTTGTTTGTAAGACTTGTTATTTGTATTTGCCATCTTTTTAGTTAAAAGGAAAGGGATTACTGTGAAGAAGTTTGTTGTGTGTGTGTAAAGGAAGACCCAAAATAAGATACACTCAGGAATGGCTTAATTTTGAATAAAACTAACCTCAATTTATGTTCGCTAACTTTACGTAAAACTAGGCATCAAACTACACTGGATACCAGTAGTTTGAGAAACAGCTTTTTTTTTTTTTTTTTGATAACAGGAAAGAAAGAAAACCTATGCTGATCACAATCTCATTGGCAACTGTATCATAAAACCTAAACACTGAAAAGATGCCATACATACACTTAAATAACAAGGTCTAAGTCTTTTTATTACATCAGCAAAATCTGTATGGGGCCCACACATTAAAATAAGTTGAACCATCCATATGTAGAATTTTTAATATACAGGCTATTTGTTGAAAGTCCTAAGTATTTGGCTATTGAGATGTGTACCCTCCCCACTCCCAAACCCAATACTAAAGTTAGAGACAGATGAAGATGTGATAGTGACAGAGGCAGCTAACAGTTTTCTGAATATTTTGTGCCTGATGTTTGCCTCCTTTTGTGAAGAAGCAGGAGGCTGAGAAAATAGCTCCTCTGCCACCTTTCATGTCAGTATGAAAAGTGGAATCATTGAAGTGATCGCTAGTGGTCAGAATCCTTTAAATAGCCCTGTCAGGTGTGTTTGAGCTATTTGACTGATATTTATTTTGGCTTTTTGACTCATTTGTTCATAATGGTTTGCTTTTGCATCCAGGAGGAATGTGATGCTCAATTAGGACTCAGTCTTGTGGTGTGCTAAGAGGAAAGTTACTTACCTGTTCAGTAATTGGAGCTCTTTGACATGTGTTAGCTCTGTATGTGTTTTGCTCTGCATGAGGGGGTGCACATGCACTTACTCACTGGAGTCTCTTTCCCAACAGTGCCTGCTTGGGCAGGGGAGAGCAACAGCAGGAGTGACATATGAATACCAGTAAGTGGAGTGGATTTCACGTTCCTCTTGTTTTAAGCAGGAAACAACTTATTTGAATGGGAGTTCATGCCCATTCAGAAACAGAGAAGGCATATTTTGGGGCTCCACAGGACCCACTGAGGGGTCACATGCTTTGTGGGCAAGACAGTTTTGAGTTCACCAGTGGAGGAACTAATTGTTCCATCCCATTTGGTTTTCCTCACAGCTCTCAGCAGCGTGGAAACCACAGGGCTGCATACATCAATTGACCTGACAGTGCATTAAAAAGGCGTTCCAGCTCTGGTGTCCATTAAGCAAAATTTGACGCATCTTGCTTGTGCTGTCTGCTGAGGGGTTCATGGTTAGACACTCCCATACGTAGGAAACAAAAGGCCTAGGAATGAGGGTCAATGGACACAAGCAGCAATATGGGGAAATCTATTTAGATGTGATGAAAATTCTTTGTGTAATGAAAGTGGCCAAATATCAGAACAGACTGTTGAGACAGTTTGTGGCATCTTTTTTGGAGATATTAAAAACTTGATTGAGGCAAGGCCCTGAGCAACCTGTTCTACCTTGAAGATAGACCTGTCTTTGAAGTTATCCCTGCTTTGAACTGAAGAGAAACATGGAGGGGTATGTGGGGTGTGGACCAGATGAGCTTCAGAAGTTTCTTCTAATCTAAATTATTCTATGAGTAGGCAATTCTGCTTTCCTTCCACTGTGCGTTATTCTTTTAAGGAATCACGGAATTGTCAGAGTTGGAAGGGACCTTTAGAGATCATCTAGTCCAACTCCCCTGCCAAAGCAGGATTGCCTACAGCACATCACTCAGGACTGTATATAGGGTGGTCTTAAAAATCTCCAGAGAATGGGACTCCACAACATGCCTGTTCCAGTGCTCTGTCATCCTCACTGTAAAGAAGTTTTTCCTCATATTTGAATGGAACTTCCTGTGTTCCAGCTTGTGCTCATTGCCTCTCGTCCTGTCACTGGGAACCACTGAAAAGAGTCCAACTCCATTCTCCTTCAACTGACCCTTTACATGCTTGTAAGCATTAATAAAGTGTCCTCTCAGCCTTCTCTTCTCCAGGCTAAAGAGTCCCAGCTCTAAAGAATCCCCACCCAGGGAGGTGCTCTAATCCCTTAATCATCTTTGTTGCCTTAAAAGAGGGGAACAGAGACTGGAATCTCTGGGCTGAGTCTGGCTGATGTCCTTAGACATGCTCACAAACAATAAAGGTCCATCCTCATGTTGTGTGTGACGTTATATGACCCAAGAGAAACAGAAAAGAGGCTGGTGACATTCAAGGATTTGATCAAAGTCTTTGCAGAGATTAATATAAGCATAGTGTCCAAGGCTTAAGGTTTGCTCCGATGTCTTTTAGTTTTACACACTTTTAGCATGAGGGAAAGTTTGAAAGAGTCTGCTTGTTGATTGATAGTGCTCCTCATGTGGACCCTTTTAAATACTAAAACAATTACAAGTTTTGTGAAATACAGACGGGCCACAAGCACCAGAAGACACAAGTGCAGATGTCTACACAAGTAGTAACAAAAGCATTTATATCTATCTGAAAACATGCACCTTTGAGGTCAAGAGCTCCAAACAAAACTCCCTGATGAAGCAGAAGAATTACTTAGTGACCAATCTGAATCTCAAACAGTGAATCAACGTGCTTAGTGTCTGAAATGTAAAATGGCCTCCAGTCCTCTTTTTCCCTGAGGAGAATGAAATGGGACAGGATGGATAGTGAGGACAAACGAGAAGGATATAGTTCAGTTATGTACTCTTAGACAAAAGATCACACTCTCCATGTGAGAAACCTAAAATGTGCAGAAGAAAATTAAAGGAATAGATATTAATTGATATTTCTTCATAAAATTTCATGCAAGCATACTTGCTATGGAGTGAAAATGCAGGGAATGAAGGCTGTATCTCAGATTTTTTGACAGATTTTTCTGACAAATTTCTGGAGGGATTCTGACAAGAGGGCCAGGAGATAAGTTTTTAGTGCCAGAAGAGCTGGATAACCATTAGAGATCATCTATTTATTGTATTTCCTGACATGTTAATGCATGAGAGTCAAAGGGAAATCACAGAGTAAAGAGTTTTCTGTCACCAGCATGATCATACACTACTTGACTTAATTCTTCTCATAGACATAGAATCCTCCTAAAAAATGAAGTGTAGTTTTTAACATGTCTGATTTCTTTCTGAAAAGATTTGCTGTTGGCAAGAATGTCTCTTTGTTGTCACCTACACTGCTGATGATGTCTGAATGTTGCAGTCAGGAAGATATTGTCACTGTTATGCAGTCTGCATAGGTGACAAATTACTGTTGAAGACATTCAAAGCTGTTTGACATGAAGATCTCACCAAGAGCTTTCTGTGTGATTGTGATGATTTTGTTCACTGATCTCGTAGGGCTGTTTATCAGTAAACTCTGTTAATTAGTTATGGTTAATGAATTTACATTTGGCCACGAGCAATGGGTAATTTGGAACAGAAACTTGAAAGTGCCCAAAAAAGTCATACTCGTTTCCAAAGCAGTACAATCACATTATTTATTTCTAGGAGATTATAATGTGTGTGTGGTACCTATATTCTTATGTCTGTATATAGCCATAAAAAATATGGTATGGAAAGAGTGTGTAGAGGCTTTATATGCTTGCTTGGAGTTTTTACTTTTCTTTGATGTGGCAATAATAATGTTATAATAATGATCATCTTATCTTTTGCTCCCCGAGAAATTAAATCTGAAAAGAAAAAAAGTATAACCTGACTTATTTTTAAACTGTATCCATGAATGAAATGAGTTTCATGTGTGTGGGTAATGTCTTCTGGAGAATATAAACATGATATGTTGACTATTTTCTACTCTCTGTGTAAGCTATATTTTTCGAAGTCTTGGAAGAGCAAAGAGCCTGGGTGGCAGCACTTCTTGCAGGGACAGGAAAGAGCTCCCTGAGAACTTTTAGTGGGTCTGTAGACTTCTGATTTGGCTAGGGAAGGTGTGTCAATATTTTAGTGACAATTGAGGTATTTAGGTATAGAAACAGAGATGCAGCCCATGCAATTGAAAAAAAAACATTGGCAGACACACCAAATCAAATGCACCTTCATATCTGCCCTATCCTGCATTAATCAGTATGATGAGACAGTCTTTGTTAGAAGGGTTCAGAGTTGGTGGCTATTTTTTTTCTGTTAAGAAAGGCAAAGGAAATTTCTCTTTTGTTGCAAAGCTTATACAAAAATCCTGTTGCTAATGATCCTGTTCTAAGAGAGCTGAAGCCTGTGGGGGAGATGCTGGCTAGAGATAGCTCAGCAGGTTGCTGGTTGAGGCCAGCAGATTGTACAGCAAACACAGCTGGTGGCAGTAGCTATAAAAAATAAATCCAGTCCAAATCTGCAATATTTATTCTTCTGTGATGTACTGGAGATTGTCTGGATGTGTAAGAAAAATGTTGGGACTAGGTGGGTGGTAAAAAACTGGAAAAAAAAAATCTCTGGTAGAAGAAGTCCATGTGCCCATGCAGAAGCCTTGGTGCCATGGGTCCTGAGGAGCAGCTGAGGCAGAAACTCTCTACTGTCTCTGGATGGGGGTGGTCAGAATGCAGCTGGATAGGAATCCTCCTGCCCACCCTATTTTTTTTTTCCCTGTATCTTCTGAAGTGTTCTGCCAATTGGACTGAGAAGGAGCAGCTTCGCCCTAGTTACCTGTGGGTGTTACCAACATGATGGATCATTGCATATTTGGTGTTTTTCAAAATACAGTCATTAAGCATTGTGTTTGGTTCTGATGATAAATCCTCGAGAAGTAAAGCACAGACTCTCTCTCAGGTTTACAAAGATAAAGATTTGTAAGCCGTTCCCTCTCTTCTAAAGCACTAATAGTGCACCTTTTTTTTTTTTTTTGTCAGCTGGTGACAAATTTATTTTTAAAAAGCACTGGGGCTCATTACTGCTGGGACCAGCCCAAATACCTGTCAGCAGCAAATGTGGCATAAATGTCAGTGGTTGCCATCACTACCCTAAACTGTTCAAATACAGAGCTTACTAAATGCTGTCTTACTACCTCCAGAAGAAATTCTTAATTACACCCTTTTAGCCCTCATTTTCTTTTCAGAGGGTAGAGTTATGATGACCTTCTCCTCTCAGATGGCTGCTATATAAACCCTGAGTCTTCATTCATATTTAGCTGAAAGGATTTTCATCTAGTACTGTGCAACAAATCAAAAACCTGCAGCAACCTGCGGATGTTTTATAGTCAATCTAGCAAGACTCTGCAGTTTTCATACCGAGTAGTAATATATGACCTAGACAAGACCCAGACAAGGGCTTGTGAGAAAGACCATGCAGCTTTAAAATGATTGCTTTGAACATAGGAAAGAAATATGGGTAATCACTGGCATCCGCTGACCCAGGGTAGTCTTCTGAGAGATAAGTATACAGCAGGAGACAAAGAACATCTGGGAGTTGGCAGATTTTGCAGCTAGGTCATACCACTTGAAACTGAGATTTAAACTGGTGTACATATAAATAAAACTTTTGAACATTGCTCTGAGTGGGGATGGGGGAGGTGGCTTGTGACAAGGAATTTTACACATTGCCAGAAGAGAAGTGCCTAGAGACGTCTACTTTTCAGGCTCCAAATAACTTCAATAGCTTCAAAAGTAAGGCTCTTAAAAATCAAAAGAAGGGTTTGGATGGTTCCAAGGTGTTACAACATGCTGTAACTGGGAGAAATTTACCTCATTGCCAAGACTGGGACCTTGCACAGAGGAAAACTGACTTTGACTCCAGTATATGTGACAGAAGGTTGCTGATGGCCAAAATAAGCTGTGAGATACAGTACAACCACCCTGCAGGGCTGTATGTCCTGCTCTTATATCCCTTCTGCTGCTAATGGGTGAATGGAAAGCGGGTCCTGGGCCTGGGGTTGGGGTGTGAGGGAGAATAGTCTTCCACAAAATCATAATCTTGTATTGTTTAGTACTGACGTTCAGAAGTAATTCAAGGCCTGGTTAAAGAGAGGCATACACACCTTTTACAAGCATCTGGATGAGAATCAGTTTGGTTGCCTTGCTGTTTCCAGTGTAACATTGCAAAGCCTGATAGTTGTCTGGCCTCAGGAGGTGAGAGAGTGGGACTGAGGTGCTGCAATTGCAATGCACAAATCAGCAAAGAAAGTCAGGAGTGTCTCAAAGGCTACCCCAAAATCCCACCTGTGGAAGGCAGAGCCACCTAAACCTAGACAACTAGAAGTGTGGGTATAGTGGGTATGTCCCCCAGTCTGCAAGGCAGTGCTTGAGCTGTTATTAGTATATTTTTATATCCTGAGGTGTGTGATCACTACAGCAAGGTGGCACTTGTGCTTGAAGCAGAAACAGTGAGCCCTGATGTATAGTTCTGCCCTCAGAAAGCAGCTTGGCCGCAAAGGTAAGGTAGGCTTAGATATACTGCAATGCTTGAATTTTCTGTTTCCTGTCAATGCACTTTCACTGCCTACTCAGCACACGTATTTTAAATCATGTTTCTGAGCTTCTTTGGCTTCCTTTGCCAATACATTTGCCTTCCTTTTTTTTGGACTCAACACTGGGATCCAGCTGCTTGAAAGTTTGGTGTTGTGCAACATACATTGCAAGTACCCAAGTCCTCTACTGGAACCAACCGTTGGTGACTACTGAACAGACAACTTTTTTAGAGGGCATCTTATTTCTCTGTACTTAGGTGGTATTTTTATATGCCCACAACACTGCAGGTGTTTTGTATAAAATTAGGCCATAAATAATGCATGAAAAACATCTATTTAACAGTGACATCATAAAGTTCTGTGATAATTGCTTCTCAGTGGTTTCAAAATCAAATTTGCTTTCTATATAAATAAAATGGTGTGAGATTTTTACCTAATTAGCAGCCCTCCCTTGAAATATGAAAGTCAAGCACTTTATTTCTAGCTTGGGGATTATTCCCACCTCTGAATGAATTGCATTATAGGCACAATAAAGAAACAACTGAGCTAGCTCAAAATAGAATTGAGGGAGTCTGTTGATGGCAAGGGGGTGCTGCACACAGCACGATGAAACTTTACATATTTGTCCCATTGCTTCCAGCTGGTGCAAAGAACCAGCTGAGTACCCCAGTGAACAAGACAGCTGTAAGACAATAGACTGTCTGCAGAAGTATTACACATCACCTGAGACAACTTGGGTGAACAGGGAAGAGCAGGTGGGAAGGCTATCAAATATTATATCAGCATCAAAATTAAAAGAGTACAACTGCACTCTGGGAGGTGGCAGGTGGCCATTGCACTGTGTTGTAAGATCAGAAGAATCTCCTACATGCCCAATTTGCAATTATAGCCCCAAATAATACTTCCATCTATGCCTGAAGAGGCAAACACAACCTCTTCCCTTTCATAAAACCTTGCCATGTACCTTTGTCGGCTCAGGACTGGATTACTGTTATGCACTCTCTCTGGAGTGACCTACTGAATTCACTTGGAAAATGGAGCAAGCACAGAATATAGCCACTGCTTCATTGCTTACTAAGCAGTGGGCTATGCCAAGAACGCATTACACGTTGCTTTAGGGTCTGCTGTACTAATATGTAAGCAGTGAACCTTTTATCAAGATTTATTTCAAGTTTTATCCATTCTGCTGGAAACAATATTGCCAGTTAACTCTTTATGTTCTGACTTTTACAGCCCTGAATTTGTTGATGTTTCAGACAGACAGAACCCAGTCTTAACCTCTTGCAAAAGGACTTTAACCCATTGCCCCTGGGTTTCATTAATGATGGAAAATTACTGGAAAATTACCAGAAAATAATAGAAGAACCCACTATTCCTTGCTGGAGTCTGCTGGTGTCATTCTTACTGTTAAACCAAATGCCTTATTTCAAAGCTACATTTTTCTAACTTCACCCTCCAACCATAGGCACTTATTATTTCTTGTTTCGATTTGGGGTTTTAGTACTTGGACTTTTTCCATTTAGAAGCACATGCACACAGCCACCAAGTCACTTCTTGATCTTTTCTGATAACCTAAGAGAGGAAGTTTTAAATCTTTTGTTGTAAGGCATTTTCTTACCCTTTCATACTGGTCTGACTTTTCACCATCTTTGTTAAATCCTGCATTTAAAAAATATATTCCTTGTTCTAGAAATGATCTCAGGAGTTTGGCCCTGATGCCAAGTGGCAGAAAATCCCTGCATATGTTCTATGCAGCACTTGGCCAAGGATTTCCCATGGCCCATGTGTTATATGTCCTGAGGTGTGCAAAGTATTCTGAGGGTGATATTGGGATAGCAGGTGCTAAAATAGTGTTGGAGGAATATGCTGGATTTAAGAGGTCAAAAGTGGGTTGGCTTTGTGTCTTGACTTCTAGATTTTGGGAATGGTTCCCAATATCCTTCAAACTATTTCCATGTCTTGGAGGGTATTTGCGGGTGTGGGCTAAATCTGTGACAGGGAATGAATTAACACGTAAGCAGTGTGGGAGATCAGTGGTTCAGCCTTTGATCATACTCCAACTCTTTCTTATTCAGTGAGGTAAGTGGACCAATAAGCTCCATTCTTAGTACCTCTAGCCTAGTTGTCTGGATTCCAACTGTCATCATGTTTAGAGGTCAATTCAACCTATTCTGAGAAAGTATGTGGACTGAATAGACTCTGCAGGGAGCCTAGATACCCCGTTTGGGCTCATCTTTATGTTTTAGGATGCTGACATTACGTGAGTTCATTTGTGTTCTACACATCCAACTGGACACATCAAAACTGGATAAAACAGAACTGCCCATTAACAGACTACCTCAACAGCATCAAATATGTGATGTCTCTAGGAGAGACAAAAGTCATGAATGAGAAAGAATTGACACAGAAAGGCCTGTGCGCTTTGGAAAGGAATGAATGGGGAAGAAAGGGATCAGGGACATGGCAGTCAAGAGATCCACAAGCTAACCCCAGCCAAGCTCATTGCAAACCTGGGGACTGGATGGCAGTGCCATTTCAACTGAATCAGTTAGTCCTGTGGAGAGGTGGGTCAAGAGGTACAGAACAGTGCTAAAATATATTTATTGCCTCAAGGAGCCAAACTGGCAGCTTCCCATGGTGTGATGTGGTACTCAGTGGCAGAGATACACCGGCTTCTGAGAGCTAGCTTCTGAATTTTTAGTCTGTGTCACTGCAAAGCACAGAGCTGACCCACGACACATTTTAATTGTAAAGTTCAAACCTGGGGTGAAAAGGACAGCGGTATCTCCCTGAGTGATCAGAAACCATTAAAGACTTTGTGTAAGGAGAGGGAAAAAAAGAGCAGAGAGACCTGCAAAAGATGGCAATTTGCCACTAGGTTACTTGTGGGCAGTAATAACAAGTGGACCCACAGGGATAAAACAGCAGCCACAGAATGAAGTTTTGTCCTACAAAGACTCTGCTTTCCTCATGTGAAAGCCTCAGGAGTCTGCCCCTCTTTTACACTGTGCAGCTTTTAGGCATATTTTCATTTCAATAAGGTAGCATGGAAATGAACTGGAAATTAGCCAGTCTCATTCTTTCTTCTCAGCTCTCCCCGTTTCACAGTACAATAAGCTGTGCAAACTCCGGAGGCAGACAACTCTTCTGCTTGTTGTTTTTGGCTCTCTGACACTTATAAGCCTCTTGATTAGCTGGTGGCCACAGACGCACCATGATTACTGGAGGGCAGCTCCCCTGCCACCATTTGGGAACACACACCCTTAAGTGTAAACCCTGCCTTGCCTTCAGAAATCAGGGTAATCCTGGTGTGTCAAGACAAAAGCTCCTGATGCAATTTTCATGAGTGACTGTGAATCCTGGGATTCGTGTCCACAGGTGCAGGGTGGTGTGGCTGGATACTGACGATGAGATGATACACAGCTTTGGCCTTAAGTGAGATTTATGGCGAGGGCTGTTCACAATGCAAAGAGTTTGTCATTGTCAACAGAAGGAGAGAAAGCAGACTCTGTCCATTTTAAACAGTTAATTGCAGAGGTTGTTCTCTGTTGAGTGGAGGTACAGACATAAGATGTTCAAAGTTTCTTTCCTGGGTGCTCAGAACTTCTCTGTTTAGACTGTGAAATTTTGAGTCTACAGGTCCAAAAAACTCAGCTCTATATGTATATGATATACCTATATAATACAAATATACAAATAAATGTATACTTTTGTCACATGAACACATTCAGATAAAGGCATCCCGGATGATCCAGATGCCTTTGATCAACATAACATCTTGCATAAAAATAATGGTCCAGCATAGGTGTGGTTCATCACAAATTAAGAGTTTGTATTAAGCCCTCAACAGTGATTTCACAGACAACATATTTTAGTTTTTTAATAAAAAACTTAAATATATATAAAAATAAAATAAATANGTAGATATCAGCTTAATTTTGCAGGGGGGACACATTAAATATGCTTTTATTTTTGGAAAAAATGCCAAAGGGTAACAGATTTTTTGACTGCAATGAACAGAATTTATCCACACTAGTTCACTTTTTTGCCCACAGGTATAATTTAATGGGAAAATCCCTCAATTTTTTAGGCAACGATTTTGAACACTAATGTATTTGAACCAGTATAAGTGTAAATGTTTTGTGTGTGGAAAAATGCACATGACTGGTAAAATTAAGTACTCGCAGATTCCCTGTCTGCAGAGGAATGAGTACAGATGAATTTCATCTTAATAGTAGTCTTTTCACCTTGACACATCACTTGCACCATCTGTATAACAACAACCAGGAAGTCTAGATAAAGTCCTATTAACAAAGAAATGCTAGCATTCCTTTTCTTACATTGCATGACAGGTGGCATAGAAAAGAAAATTTTTCATTAAAAATATGGTTTGCACCCTTTTCCTTCTGCGTAAGTCAGCTAAGCTCCGTAAGTGGGAAACAGCTAGGATTTTATTTTAACCAGATTCATAATCCTTGAATAAATTACTGCCTTGTAACAGTGGGAGAAATCAATCTCATTCTATGTCAACCAGCTGCTCATACACAGAGTGCTCCCTGTGCCAACACACCCCAGTGAAGTCAAAGGCTACTCGCAGCGTGAAATCCAGAAGTGCCATGGGCTGGCAATCGAGCACCCTCATGCTTCAGAGAAACAATAATAAGAAAATGTTGAATTTCTCGAGGTGTGTTGTGAATAACAGCACAC
This sequence comes from Nycticryphes semicollaris, assembly GCA_013400055.1. Classification (NCBI taxonomy): domain Eukaryota; kingdom Metazoa; phylum Chordata; class Aves; order Charadriiformes; family Rostratulidae; genus Nycticryphes; species Nycticryphes semicollaris. Next base: position 167,975 of record VXBJ01004444.1, read on the forward strand.
AGTGCTTCTTTTCTTGGGGGAATACATCAGGATTCAGGGTTGCCTTGCCCCAGCAGAGAGATAATTGCTATAATTCATTAGAGAGGTTCATTTCCATTTTTCATTACTGGAGTAAAACTTTATAAACTGTGTGGAAGGGACGGAGAGCTTTTATTTCCTGAGGCTGCATATATAATCATTTTAATTCAAATAATCAGTTGAACTGGCCTACACTGGTCGTTACATTTCCTGTCTTCTTCCTGTCATTTTGTAGTTTAATTTCTTTATCAACTTGCTCCTAGTTTAACATGCTCTTTCAGCTTCTCTGTCTTGAGGCATACAGCAAGCAAACTCATTGGCGGTGATGTGTTAGCACAGTTTCTGCAGGCTCCTTTTTAGAATAGTCAGCATCTAATATCTATCCTACATCATTTTTGTCTCAGTTGTGTGAAGAGAATACTCTCACACTGGGAATGACTTTAAACTATGTCCTATTTTAAGATAAGCCTATTTATTTTCCCCGTGCCCTTGCCACATTTGCTGATCAAAGGCACTTACATCTAAACACGTTTTGTTTCTTACAGATGCTTTGCCTGTCTTATTCTATTCTACAGTACAACTGCTCATGAAGCTGCATTTATAGCTCAGCCGCTGTATGCATAGCTACAGCCTACGATAGAAAAATCAAAGGGTTTGAACTCCACTGCAGGTTTAAGAGGAAAGCAAAGCTGTGTCAAAAGAGATTGAAAAAAACCCAAACAAACAACAACAACCACCAAAAAAACAACCCACCAAAAAAACCCCAAAAACCAAAGAGCAAAAGAGACCACAGGTTAGGTTGTTAAAATCCAGAAGAACTTTACCATTGTTAGTATAAATTTAAGATTTGGCTTCAACATGCAAGCAGGCAGGCAGAAAACTGTTATTCAAACAGCAGAAATACAGAAGAACTGGAAAGGTGCAAAGCACCACAGCAATCAGTAGGCTGCTCTCAGAACAACCCTTTGGCAACCTTGTCTCTAACTGGGAGCGACATTCTCCAGGACTCTTGCCTAGACTATGCAGACCTACTCATATCTCCTGCCTACTTTTCAAAGGAAAGTAGATTTGATGGCCAAGGGCTGGGGTGGTTGGGATTTGAATTAGTTTCTGACTCAAGTTCTTGGTGCAAAAGCTATGTTCATACAGTTCTTAGATTAATAGATCCTTCACCCTGTCAGGAATCCTAAAAAGAATTGTATCCATAAAAATGAATAAGAAAAAAGTCCCATGATTTTTTCAATGCACGAAATACTTGAATTCAATCCAGCAAAGGTAGACTCACTTTTAATTTTATCTGAAGTGGCTTACCCATCCTCCTTTTATGTTGACATGCTTCTTGGGTTCAATTATTTTCAGAAGATATAACTTGCCTCACATTATCCCACAGATGGCTTCCAGCTCTTTAAGAAACGTACTATGCAAGCCAAATCTCTGCGATGTTTACATTTCCTTTCAAGGTGTTTTTAGCAATTTTATCTCATTTTATTTTGCTACTTAGGAAAACCTGGCAAAATATCAAAAGAAAATGTGCAGTTGAGTGCTCTTCATGGTAACTAGATAGATGCTTAGTACCTTCCCAAGCCAGGCTAACCTTGGGCTTTCTGATTAGCTAGTTGAAATTCAAATTCATTTGATGCCCATGGATCCTTTCAGGATTAGTACCTCTTTAGATGAAGAGCAAAGTTAGCTCAAGCTGTCTTGCATGATGCAGGCTAAAAGCTGGTGATTGTGTTGGTGAAAAGCACCTCTTGGCTTTCCTTTTATATTCATAAGTGGGCTACCCAAGGCTCATGCTTTTGGACTCCCTCCCTTGAATTTGCAGTGCAGAGCCGCAGCATAGCGTGCTCTGCACGCAGAGCTGTAGGATATCTTTATCAGGCTGGAACATAATGCTGCTGTCCCTTATCATATAGGCCACTAGGCATAGGTCTTTCACACCCAAAGCCTACAGGTCAATTAAAAACTGTGCACACAGGAAAAAGTAAAAACTACTACTGCTTGTCCTCTTTGGCTGCTGGGGATAGGAGACAAGAACACACTTTGTGTTCCCAAGAAAAAGCCTCAAGAGCTTTGATGGTCTCTGAATCTGCATGTATGTACACAGCCAGTTCTCAGAACAGAAATTCCTGGCCACCTTGAACCTCCCTGCCTGCATATTCACAACACGGGGAAACCCGGCCTCTCCATGCTGTTCCCCTTCCACCTGTGCTGCAGAACAGCCTCAGTGGAAAATCCAGCACATTTCTCTGCTTCACTTTCTTGGTCGCTCTCATGTGCCATGAAACAAGTTTTTTGCTAGTCTAGCATGGATCCCCACAGTGGCCCATGAAAATCATGTTGTCTTTCTCCTTCACAAGTCATCACCCAGCCACAGACAAGTACTGTAAAAAAAAATGAGTTCCAGGAGGTTCCTGGAGGTTATAAATGATGGCATGTGAAAGAGAATTAGGACAATTTGATTTTCCTATGCTGGGCTGACCCCCATAAGACTGAGTAGAGAAGAAAAATTGCATTGTCTAAGCAAATGTGAGATGGTAGTCACATAAGGAATGGAGCAAACCATATGGAATAGCAGAATCTTATTTAAATAAACATATTTTCTAAACCAGGAAAACATTTAAATGCCAGCAATAAAAATTTAAAACACTCCTTGCTCTGCCTCATCTCCTCATTTACCTCTGTAATTCTTTGATACCAACATATTACGTCTATGATTTCTGTCTGACAGACCCTTTCGCTATTTACCTCTAGCTGAACTTCCATCTGACTTTTAACAGCTGCCTAAAGATCCATAGTTGGGATTCTTTGCTGCTCCGTCTGTTTTCTGATAACAGGCAAAGCTTGATTAACTTAGCCTGATAAGTTACTATGGCAACTTCCACCAATGCAGTAAGAATGAAGCATTCACAGGTATGTTCTTATCTGTGCACATTTCCCCTGACTATGCAATCTAATCCATTAAAATTAAATGGCGAATTGTGCAAACGAAGGCTGAGCCCCGGACTCCTTGCTGGAAGTTTGTCATTAGCCAGGATTATAGCGTGAGTATTTTTTTCTTTGTTAGAAAACACTTCAGCAAGTCAACAGGTAGCATAGCAGAATAAAGTCTCAGAACCAGATAACATTGTATTCAGAAGTGCAATAAACCCTGAAGTGAACCTTAGTGTTGTTAATCCTGCTATTTTTCACTATTAATAGTGAAAAATGACAAAACACTTCTGATTGGTTTGGGGCATGGCTACCTGAAAAAAGTACAAAGCACATTTTGGTTTCCTAAGCATCAGACATTCCAGTGCTTCCGAAGGGGAGAAAAAAATGTAGGTGTGGTTCTAAACTCAGCCATGCAGTCAACAAGCAGTAGCTGAACCCTTCCTGGAAGCCTGGTAGATTCATTTGCATTTGCTGGAGAGCTTCCAGAGTGGCTGCCATGAGTGTGTGTGGGCAGCTGTCAAGGTGCAAAGTTCAGTAACTTGCTCATGACCCTAACATCCACTGAGTACCGACAGAGTATGGCTCATATACTGGAGTGAGAGGGCAGTCGTGGTCATTTGCTCCAGGAAGACAGAATAAAACCTTTAGGTAGTTATAAATCAGGGAAATATCCTGGTCACATCTTTTTTACAATGATGTCCTTCTAATCTCTGTTTTCTTTCTGATAAAGTGAACAGCTGAGAGAGGCAGGAGAGTGTTTTAGCATGGGTATGAGCGAACTTGAAGTGATTAGAGTGCCTTTGCCATGGGGAGACATCAAGGAACAAATGACATCAAAGAATATGTCCCTATATATCATTAACTATTTTCTAGATTTCTGAAAGAGTGTTTGCCAGCCATGTCATTTCACATTTTATCACAGAAATAAATCAGAATTACAACCTGTGGGAAATAGGATTTTTAAAAAGTGCTTCCACAACTAGCCTGAGAATTTCAGGGGTTTTGTCCCAGGACATTACCAAGTCAATTTGCAGCTGGTCACATTCCTCTTCATTTCACAGGCAGTACTTTTTTCTCCAATCAATCCCTCTCCTAACTGTCTACATCCAGGTGATCTTATGCTAAAAGAGATTTTTAAGGGACTCAGTTTTGCCACACTGATTTTTATCAAGCAAGGGGTGACCATGAAAAGCATGATGAAACTGGGCTTCTCTCTGAAGCCAGAGAGGAGTCGAGTTCACCATTTTCCATCTAACAACAAAGGTCTTTACCTGAGTGAACTCTGACTGGGCTGGGCACAGTGAGCTGTGCTAGTATGCGAGTGACCTTTGTGACAGACAGGTGACATTGAGACAGGAGTTGTCCTCTTCTTTCCCAAAATTGTGGGCATTGCAACCTGGAAGAGATGGGTTGCAAATAAAGCCAGCCCCATTTTCCCAGTCCCGTCACTACTTGAGAAAGTGGTCTGTATTTCACAAAGAGGAGGGTACTCACAGCCACCAGGAGACCTGTACTCTAGACAGCATTGCTTCTCTACTACTCTGTGCTTAGAGATATAGTCTGAACTGAATTGCCTGAGCATGTGACAAGGGGAAGACTACATCAACTTTCTCCTCTCCCCCTTGTGAGACAAACTGAGGTTACCAATTTAGACTTGTTAAGTAGGAAATTATGAAGATCGTGCTTTACACAAACAGCTGATTAAATTTTCTGGATCCCCCCATTCCCATAAGTGCAAATGGATGGTTAGAAAATCCTACAGAGACAATAAGCAATGAGTGGGAACTCCGCATCTTCTACTTCAGAAGAAAATAACGCCTGAAAGGAAGATCTCATTAGGGTGTTCAAGACAGGAACATATTTTTAATACATGTTCAGTGCAGCACTGAGTGACCCCTTGTTGCCAAAACAAATGAAGAAGAAATACTGGCAAGGTGCATGACAGTAATTTCACAGTGTACTTGGGTTTGTAAACCACGAACTCTGTAAGACAGAGTCTGAAAATGAAATTCATCTCAAAGGACACCAGCGTCTCTGTGTGAGCTACAAACTCTTCTGCAGTCAATGGTCAGAAACAGGAGCTGAAGGGTGCAAGTGCGTCTTAATCCAGTAGAGATTTTTAAAGTAGCTCAGATCAACTGTCCCCTGAAAGTGCCTGTTTCTCTCAAATGATAGTAAAGGCTAGCTCCAGGGTTAGGTATCGCCATTTGGTCAACTGAATCTCATCTGAATGAATGAATAGCAGTTGAAAGGATTTTTATGTACATATTATTTCTAAGATTATGAATGTTCTCTGATTTTTAAGCCCATTAACATTCATTGCGAGACTGTGGAAAAAGGAAGCTCCTTTCAGGACATTTATTATGCAAGGAGATTTTTCTATCAGTGATTGCTACTTTTTTCAGCAGAAGAAACACATTTTTCAAACTCCTGTTATTTCTGCACATATATTGTGCTTCTAATATATGAACACTGTAGGTACATTATATTAAAAAAGGCAATGTACTTCAAGCAATTAGCTTTATACATTAGTCACTGTAGCAATTACTTAGGTAACACAGTTATTATTATGTACTGGAAATTTTTATGGGCTTGAATGTTTAAAGAGAAAAACAACTTTCATTCCAGTCTGTTTTCATTTGGGTTCCTATGTAGTATTTAAACTATCCAGATATATAATAGGAAAGCAAAATTCCCAGCACTTTAAAGTGAATGCAATTATACTAGACTGTTAAGAGTTGGTTGTGTATCAGCAATGTGGTTTGCTTCCATAGAAATGAATAGCAATGTCAGTTGGTTTTCCATCAGGCTCTGGCGTTGAGTTAGTCTTGCCTGAATTTAAAAGCTCTCAGTGTGGGTGTTGACATCTGAGCTGCATTTCAAACCCAGCCAGGCATTGGAGACTTGGAGAGGGATGCAGTTGCCTGCACACAGGTATCCACTGCCCTTGTGGGCCTTCTCTCTCTTCCACATGCCAGTACAGGTCTCCAGAAAGTCCTGCACCATACCTGAGATCCTCATGTGAAGGCCCGAGATGCCTTTCTGGATAGCCAATTGAGTCAGTGGAGTCTAGGGAGTTATCCAGGAGGCCAACTGCCTTGTTTTGGTCTAATTTAGGATCTTATGAGTAGCTCCTAGATCCTTCATTCAACACAGAAATAAATGAATCTAATGTCTTTTTGGTGTCCTCTGAATCACCCAGAAGACTGAAGAACTCCTGTAAGGCTCTTGTCGGATCTATTAGCTCCTTGGAGATGGCTCTATCGGATAGGTCATCTTACTTAACATGGAGCACTTGTGTTTCAGCAAGTGAATTCTGCTTGTTATTGACCACCTTGACTATCTCTCCATTGCTACCATGGGAGATCAACAAACCCAGCTCCACGTAACACCGATATCATAGACATTGAATAAGACACAGTGAATTCTGTTTCTTATGTACCTGAAATGACATATATATGACATACATTCAGTGCAGAAGTAGCAAAACCCAAGAAAACCAACAAAGACATGTACATGATGGTCATTTATGATTGCTGCCACCAGTTTGCAAAGCATGGTGAACTTTGTGAGTACACCTAAGTCCTAAATTCTAATAGCCTCAGTCATGTTCATTTCAGTAGGGCTTTTTGTGGATAAGACAGCAGGGGTTAATCTAATCTAGTCCTCTGTAAGATAAATATCTTGTCAAGCCTAAAGTTCTTCATAGCTGAGAGAGAAACATAGGCACTTAATATCTCTCTTTAAAGAGAGATATTTATGCCATCTCTGGCAGATGTTTATATCAGACTTAGGAATTAAGCATTGAAAATGCCTGTTTTCTTAATCAACTGTGGAGGGAAGTCCATGCTACTAAGACCTAATCCTGTAGCTGGAGTGTACCTCAGTACATGCCAGTGTCAACAGTGGGATCTGCTGAGAGAGAAACATAGGCACTTAATATCTCTCTTTAAAGAGAGATATTTATGCCATCTCTGGCAGATGTTTATATCAGACTTAGGAATTAAGCATTGAAAATGCCTGTTTTCTTAATCAACTGTGGAGGGAAGTCCATGCTACTAAGACCTAATCCTGTAGCTGGAGTGTACCTCAGTACATGCCAGTGTCAACAGTGGGATCTGCTGAAGTATCTTGCAGGTATTCTACTTGCCACGGTTACTAAGGACCTGAGTGGTAATATGGAGGGTTATGCATTGTGCCCTAGTATGAAGCTGTGATGCTGCTAGGGTCTACACCCAGACTGAGGATCCAAAAAGTGCTGCTGGGTCTGCTAGCAGATGCACAACCTTAGACTGAGTTGATGATGGATAAAATCAGATGTGAAGCATCCTTTCCTTCTCCCTTCCCCGGAATTATCAGAAGTCTTGGCTTTCCCATCACTGAGTATCTAGTAACTGAAGCGCTCAAACTTTGCTGTTTACAGGCAGCTGCATTATAGAAGCATCTTGCATTGCTGTCCCAACAACCTAAACTGATACATTGATATGATTGGGGGATGTGAGATAAAAAAGCAGGAGGAAAATAGAGGAAATGTTTCCTAATGTAAAATACTTGGTTTTGACTAAAGAAAGTTCACAAAAGGGTCACTATCTGTATTAAGGCAAACCTTTTTAGTCCTTGTATTTTACCTCCTCTCTAACCACTAGTCATACATATAAGGGTCTGTAAAGTGTCAATTTCTGTCTATTACAACCAACGGAAAATGTATGAGATATTTGGCTTGGGAAATTAGTTTTCAGACTGCTATAACCTACTATTTGTTATAAGTGGAGTCTGACATTGCACACTCCTGTTATGAGCCCACAATATATATGTGCTACAGTCTAGCAAAATAAAAACAGCTGCAAAAGGCTGTAAAGAACTAATTTCCAGTAAAGTATAACACATATTTTTCTTTAGAGAATGAGAATCACTATTTGCAATTAATTTTGAAATTATCAAATACTTAATTTCTCTGTTGGCATCTTCACTTGTGCACAACTAACTTTGTGGCTGAGAAGACATTTAATGGTCTGTAGTCACTTGCAAACAAGGACCCTCTAACTTTCTAGTGGTAAATGAACTGGTGATATATTACAAAAACATTTTTTTATGAAAACTTAGAACTTGTTGGTTGTACTCACATTAACAATGCAAGAATTCATCACAGTGTAACACCTTCCAGGCAGGTAGTCAATCTTCGTTGTTATTGCAGTGTTAGCTGGAAGCACCTCAATAAGGATGGTTTATGCACTGCAAGTGGGGACACAAGCCCTGCTACCAACTTTTAAACCATATTTTTTTTTCAATATCATATCAAAATGCTAAAGCACAGAGGATGTTTATACAGTCACTATCTTCCTTTAGCATTAATAAGAACATTAAGAATTCACTTTTCCTTCTGCACAGATTCATGCACAGGCATGTGAAATGAAACGCGATCTATCTTTTAGCTGAAAGAGCAGCGTCGATGTATTTCCTGCTTAGATTCGTCTTCCAGAGACTGATAATATGAACCTTCTGTACACTGAAAAAAACCCACTGTCTTTATTGAGCACAGGCTAAAACAACAAATAGAAAGAATAGGATTTTAATCCATCTTTACAAGGGGAAATTGCCATTGAATAAAACTTGTGCAGCCTCTGGAATGAATTACTTTTGTTGGAGACTAGACATACTTCTAGGTACCTGATGATATGATGACAATGAGTATGATTAGAAGTATGATTAGAACTATCTATCAATATATTTTATAGATCAAAATCTCCTTTGTGTGCATTTGATTCATAGAGCCTAACTTCAAAGCCGAGCATTATGGTTACATTTGGACACCTACAAAATGGATAACTGAGCTAATCATCCAGATTCTCTTCATGCTCAATGGGGAGAAATGGGTAATTCAGAGGGTAATTCAGATGATTGTCATCTCCAAATGAGTATCTTATGCAAGGTCTGGGTGTGCCTAATTCTCTCTATCAAATAATAAAGGAATGGGGTGGTAGGTCAGACTTTGATAGCAACATTAGAAACATGAAAAGCTAGGGCAAATAAATCCCACTTCATCTTAGTCTGGTTTGATATGGCACAGATGTGCAACCTTTAGCCTTCACATCCTGCTTTTTTTTAAACCCTAATAGCCAAGCTCAGGAATCACAAAATGCCTCAATGTACAACAGCTGAAGATCCATGACTATGCCGCTTCTTCATCTTATTATGTGCAGAGAAGTCTAGTAAACAGGTGGATTCTCCCCACACAATTTGTATTCCCCATCTCTGTAACAGGGATACATAATACTGTTCATACCCCTAAGCCATTCCTGGAAAGATGATGACTCTTAGTAGGTCTTCACACTCATCAGGTAAAGGAAGTTCAACCAGTACAAATAAGTACATTTTTAGAAGATGTTCAAGCAGGCACAGCGTTCAGTGAGACAGGCAACACGTCACTATTCAAGCAAGGCAGACACTGCATGGGAGTCAAGACCATGCATTTTTTTTTGACAACTAATTAAGGTACAGAGCTGTCTCTCCTGTTACTGTTGGAAGGTCGCCTTTCCTTGCTCATACTAAACGGGGTCCAAACAATAGGTAGACCCATTCCACCTGAAGACCGAGGCAACTGCTATACTAAAGCTCGCTCTTAGTAACCGCCTCATGTGTATTAGGAATGCAATGCATCGGGCATCGCAGCATGCAGAACCACTCAGCTGGGGGATGGATTAATATCACCGTTTTTAAAAACAGGACTCTGGCAGGTCTCCCAGGAGGGTTCTGACAGCCACCATCGTTCATACACCTTTGCCACCTGAAACTGGTATTAACCATGAGGGAAAAAGCGTTCACTCAAACTTACTTAGATATTGCCGTGACACAGAAACTGTAAATAAACAAAACCTGACACTGAGCAAACACCTATTTTTGGAGAACCAAACAAATCCTAAATCTGACACCAAATGACCACGACAAATATTGTAAAATATATTTATTCATTGTGTGTATTGTATCCAGACAGCTATTAAGAAATAGGGCTCTGTTTAAGCACACAAAACACTAAAAAATGGAGGAGCTATACACAGCAGATAACCAGGAGTTATGTTTACCAGGAGTTATCTGCTGATTGACATCACACAGGGTGAAATGACAGGTCCAACATCGCACCATCTAAGAATTGCAGGGGGAGTAGCCTGTGGGAAGTCAGTGGGCTTCTGGAACACCTGCATGAGCCTGTCATCTTCACTTTTAAGAGTATGACCAATACCTCCTGAGCTATGAAGTTTTTTACAGGCTCATTGTATCTTTCCCTACGGCCTCTGTATGCAGAAAGTGCTCAAGAAATCTGTCTTAGTATTTTAAACCCTCTGAGATTTATACTTACTGGATTTTATTCTAGGACCTCTTGGGAAAGAAGCTGTTGAGAATAAACATCCTATCTCAGGAAAATTGTGCTATCATTGCATATATTTAACATTTCTAGACTCTGAACTAAATGGATTCTAAAAAAACTGAAACATAAGCTCTACTTTGAGGAGCGGCTCAGAGGATCCCCTTGGCAATGCAGATCAATGCCTTCATAGTATACTCTCCTATTAATTTTAGCCTTTTATAGATAAAATGCAAAGCAGCTTTTTTTTTTTAAATTAAAATAATAATTTCTAATTAAAGTACTTTTGCAACACTGGGTAGGAATTGTTCACAACAGATTTGTTAGGTTACTATTGCATTTTTTTTATTGTAACAAAACCCCCCCAAATTTAAAACATGACTGAATGGACACTTAAAATACATGCAATTTTATTCCTAAAATAATGTTTTGGGGTCTTTTGTGCATGGAAATTGAGACTTTATTTACTTTTATTTTAAGAAAAGCAGGAGGGTAGATAAAACATTTTCCTACAAAGTGTGGCAAAATATGTTCCCCTCCCCCAGGGGAGGGAAAACATGAAAGGTTTTCTTTTTCAGACTGGGTGCATGCTCATCCACTTATCTATGCAGCCACTATACTGTATTTGAATGTAAATCACTTGCAAAATGCCATGGCCAATTTCTCAGTTGCCTATCTCCATAGTAAGCATGTGCATTATGTATTATATGGTTAATAGTGCATCGGTTCCCTTGTGGAAAATCAAGACAGCTTCCAAGTCCTCCTGAAAGAAGATGTGGAATTATTTTATCCACGTCCAGCCAGGTCAGGCTGCAGTATGTTCTCGGGAGAAATTCCAGCTGAATTAAGCCAAAGCTGTGCTATATGCGGTGGATACATAAGTACTCGAGGCAGCTCGAATGCAGGAGGTATTATGGCTGTATCAGCACGGTGCTCTCTGTAGACTAATTAGTCCTGCTAAGAAGCAGGATATAACAGTCCAAGCTAAATGTATTGAGGTACTTCACAAATGAGGTGATGCACATTCTGCATGGTTTCTGCCATCCCTTTGGGCTGCCCCGAACCCTGCCAAGGAGGCCTTCTGTCTGAAACCCAGGGACCTCTATCTAACATTCACAGGCTGTAAAGCATAAAGGAATCTACTTTACCAAGCTCCCACGAAGAAGCTCAAGATTGGACAGCAAGACAGGGGCAATCCTAGGGAAAGAGACCAGGAAGGCTTGGAAGCTTGTTTCCATTTCTCCAGTGCAATCTCAAGGCACAGGCTCCAGAGATGGCATTTACATTGCTACACTTGCAAATGTGAGGTCTGAAATCATGGGGACGCTTACACCAGCTTTTAGCTCATGGAGGGAATACATACGCTTCTTTCTGGGTGTGAGATATCATCCTTGAAGTGGGGCAAAACTGCTGGAAAGAACCAGCAGCTCTGAGTAGTGGGCAGAATTAAATCATCCGGGATGAAAAACTACAGAAAGAACTGCCAGCATTTTAGCCTACGAGACACACACAAAGTAAAGATGGTGAAGATGAAACTTAAAGAATTGTTTTGCCCAGCATTGTACAAAGACAAATGGGAATGAAGGTGAAGAATAAGAATAGCAGAGCTTACACCATGTTGCATTGTCCTCCAGATAGTCCTCTGGGAAGCAAGAGGGAAACAGATTCAGGGAACAGAAAAACAAAACAAAACAAAACAAAATAAACCACAGGTTATACCAAACAAGAAACCACAGAGAAGTTAACGAGTCTTTATAAGCAGTTGATTTTAAATTAAAAAAATCTTAGATTATGCTCTACAGAAGCAGTTGAGCTCAGTGGTTAAAACTATTTGCTTTCTGACAATATTTGTCTTACTGAACTTAAGATGTAATTGCTAGATGTCTGGCCTAAGGTTGTTATGTTTTTGGCACTTTGTAGTAGAGGGATAGGGCACAATTTCTCCGAGCTGTCTAAATGTATACTTCAGGATGAGATGAATCATGCTTTACAAATATTTGATCTCAGTTCAGTTGCCTAAATTGTTCAATTTAGACAACTGAACAAAGACCTTTATTTCTCTCAGTTAACAGTAAAAACTACGGTCATCTAGACTTCAAATTTAGATAGCTGGTTATAGGTATCTATACTACGAATCTCTGTATTGAATCAGAAAGATCCTCATTTTTGCTTCTGTTATAGTCAGCAGAGAAACAGGATGGAATCAAGCTACCAAAATGCTGGCATAGAACGTGAATTTAGTAGCTCTGAGGTATTCCATCTTCCAGCCAGGTCTCTTTTAACTTTGGTTTCACATTTGGACGTCTTGAAAACCATAGGTTTCTCAAATAGCATTAGGTAACTATGTTATGTAGCTGAATTCCACTCAGAGGGACCTGAGAAAAGTTGGGGTTGAGTTCTGTTCTACCTTTTTTATGCCATATAGCAGACATCCTCTAGGGTGTCCTACCCAGCCTTCAACTGCCAGTCCAGGAGGGTATGGGCATTCCAAAGGATTGTCCTATCTGCAACTCAATTAGATGTTTTATACGCTCTGAGTCACCTCAGTATCGAGTATCTACATGTAGATATCTTGGCTGAGCCTTTCATTTCACTGTCTGTGAGGTGTCTGTGCCTGACGGGGTGAATCACTCTCCAAAGATGCATCTCTCTCCATTGACTTCAGAAAGAGTCTGACTTTTAGGCCCTGTGCTGTGAAGATGTGATTAAATTGCTTAAGGATAAGTATCTTGAATTGCTTGAGATGCTGCAGTATATTCTACCTGGCTCCCCACTGCTGCTCCAGAATTATATTGGTCTCCTCTAATCCTCTGCCATATCTGCCAGACCTATGTTTCAGATACTCTGGGGCGTTTCAGGTGGTACTTTACATTGATGCTTAGAGAACTCTCTCAAGCTCTGTGTAACTTCCTGAATACATCTGATACATTTCAAACCATCTGTACCACTGTTTTGGGGGGATTTATTTTTTTCCTGTTTCTCACAATTTATTTTGTTCTATTTATTTTATTTATTTAGATCTATTTCTTACTGGTTACAGCTACAACAATAACACAGGGAAACTGCTCTCCTTGGAATGGAATAGCTAGATTCATCACACAAGTCCAGGCAAGGACGGATGAGCACTTTCTCAGAAGGATTCAGTACTCAGTGATTTCAGTGTAGTCTTCTTATGAGGGCTTTTTGTGCAATGCCTGATAAAATATGCTCACCTGAATTAAGCTTATAAATATGAGCAGGTTATGGGGGATATGAGCAGGAGTAAAAAAAACGGTACAGATACACTACATGTTTGTATAAGTTTGAGATGAAGAGGAAGTATTTTCTAAACTCGGTCTCTTCTGAGGACATGCTGTCAAAGACAGATGAAAGCAGAATTGTTTGTCATTTCTTTCGAGGTTTACATAGCTCTGTGTTTGGACTTTGTGATGACAGTTTAAAGTTAAGTGGTCTGACAGTATTTTATGAATACAAACTCCAGAACAGACTTCTAAAAGCACTGATGTGAGACTGAACAGTCAACTAACTCACAAGGAAAGATTTGTTTCTCATATCTATAATAATCAAAAAGGGGTTTAACTATTTGATGCTACTATCAAAATACTAATATTGCTGTATTTTTTGTTAAGAAAGCAATAGAAGAAGACTGGCAAACTGCTGTGAGTGGTATTCTCTTTACATCCTGTTAGCGTTGCAAGGTTAGAAGGATATGACTGAAACTGGTCCTCTAGGCTCTGTCTGTAGTTAATGAAGAGAGATACGTGATTCAGGGAATGATTCAGCACATTAAACACTAAAGATCTAATGTAGGCAGGTTGAATGGTGTCCCTGCGAGGCAGGAGTGCAGCATTTATAACCTTCTGGGTAAAATTACCCACTTTGGTGTGAGACGCAGGCAGTGACCTTTCCCAAGTGCTGCTAAGGGATTACAGCTCCGAAACAAGGCCTTCTGCTCAAATCCATGTAAACCGCCTTTCCTTGCTCCAGCTGAGGTCAGTGGACATCTCTAACTCAAGAGATTGTTGTTCTTAAACCAAAAGGAAATAACACGTGCGTCACTGCCATTTGGAGATGGATTTGATACAAGACTCATTGTTAACAGGCCATGAATAGTAATTATTTCTAATATCACCACCAAGAAAAATAAATAGCTATTTGGCTTGAAAGCTTTTTAAAATAATAGAAGCAATGCTAAGCTCTTTGCTCTTCCTGAAAGAATGGGTGAACGAACCTCGTAAAATCACATGGGGACAAGTTCCCTTTTGAAAGTCTACAGGTTATTATGAGCTATAAAGGATTAGCTGCATTGATAAATTTCATTAGCTACAGCCTTTAAAGGCCAGCAGCATATGAAACAACTCTGATTTATTCAGGGTGCTGATTAGTATTTTGGAGGCTTGCAGTTTAGAAATGATATCAATGTTTTTAAAAATATTCTCCTTACGTGAGTATGGAATGTTTCTTGAAACCGTATTTTTCACTACACAAATGCTTGAACTCTCTTTACAACATAAGGGTAATCGAAGCTGAACTGTGCTACTAGCCTTCCTTTTTATGTGCTTCCTTCCACTTCCTGTTTGCAGCCATTAGCTTTGTCCGGAGCATGATGGAAACCTACAGGCTCTGGTGACTTTTCACTTTACCTTGACCCAGATCAAGACCCTGGCCTCTGCACTAGAGCCATACGCATGGGCTGGTTCTTTCAATCTAAAGTGAAAGGGTGAAATTAAGAACCTGTCAAATATGGGTTTAGCATTACCAACCAGATTTTTAGCCTGAGACACTACACTGGGTTATGAATCTGCTGTGGTATGAAGACTGAAGTCTAAAATGGAGGTAAACATCTTATTTTCTGCCTCTCTTTTTAGGATAACCAGGCTACCCTATTTCCAGAATAATAACTAATAAATGTTGCTTTTTGTTGCAAGGTAATGCCATAACCTGATTAGAAATGCCATGGTATTTTTTTAGTTGAATGGCAATGAAGATTGACAGAATACAGTACATAGACAGAATACAGCAGAGAGAGAGGCAATTGGAAAGACTTGGCGCTCTGGAAGACTGTGATTGATAAAGGAATTTGCTGAATGGTGGTGTCAGGGAGATACTCAGGTCCAGTCAGGGAGATAGCCAGGTCCTTTTCGGAATTAGTATATTTGGGTTCCTTCTCAGCAACTTAAGCTGCGTATCAGAGAAACCTCTAGACATTTTAAGCTCATGATCAGAACCATAGCAAGACACTTTGGTGCCCTAGTGCAGCCAGCCCCTGCCTGGTACCCAGTGGGAGTGCTCCTCTCCAGAACCTCATACTCCAAACTAAAGCGGGGGAGACTGTTTCCAGCTGGGCACTTCTCTCCCCTCACTCTTGCTATGGTCCTGAGCACGACCCTCTTTGGCAAGACAGACCAGTGCTGGGCAAGTGTTCAGCAACAAGCTTGGCCAGTGGAGGTTATGAGATACAGTCTGGTTTAATTCCGACTCTTTACATCTCTTTAATTTTGCTCATTGGCTTTACCTCGAGATGATTGCTGAGACAGTATTAGCAGCCATAATAATTAGCCCACTATAAATCTATACATGTATAAATAGCAGGAACACTGCAGTCTGAAATGTGAATCCGATGACTAGTAGCAAAGAAAATAATCTTATGTTAAAGTCTTGTCTTCAAAATGATTGAATAAATAAAGCAAGATTAAGGATCACTAAAGTTTTAGCTGATAGAAGTCAATTTTTGAGGCGGATGGAAATAAAACAGTGGTAATTTTATAATTAAGTGGAACAAATCAATATGCCTTTCCAAGTGTATATATTCAGAACTAGATGCTAAAAATTCTTTAATACATAAAACCAGTTTTAATCAAATCAAATAAAAATATAAAATATCGCTATAGATCACTTTTCAAAGAGAAATTATACTGCAAAGTACCTGTCATGCCTCTTCTGGTTTTTTTTGCCTGCAGGAAAAAGTTTATTCTCTTCTAACATTTTTAATACATAAAACTGAGTCATATTGTTCTCCTGCAATGCAATTCAGTTCCATTTCCAATGGAGAAAAAAAGATTTACAGAATGCTGGAACAGCTAGCATAGAAACTATATAGAGTCATTATGAAATCATTAAAAAAATTGTCAGGAGATTATCACTCTTTTACTATATTACTCAGCCATTTCTACAAATTCAAAATTGGAATTTATTTTGCCTTACCAGCCTATCCAAACTTGTGCCAGCAGCAGTTGTAGGTCTCTCCTCTGGGTTATATGGTCTAAACCGAGTATTGAAGTTTTCAGGGACAGAACGGGAAGATCTTAGGGCAGGTGCTGGTTTTGGTTGGCCACATCCTTGGAAAACCTGGAAAAGACATCGTAGGTTATATGAAAATAATTGAAAAAGGGAAGCTGGTATTTTATACCCTTTTCATTCTCTCTTTCACACATTAGAAACAAGCTTTGACCAACGTTTTGGTAATAGTCAATTGAACATTTGCCCTGCATTGTTAAACTCAGGTTAATAATTAAGTATTATTAATTACTCGGTGAAGTTGTAAAAATATATAGGGACCTTAAAACCACCTTAATTTAGGAAAGTGATTATTGTAAGAAGTAAATATCTGAAAACATTTTAATTGTTGTCTTTGCAGGAAGAGAAATGAACAAAAGGAAGTCCTTTGTGGCTGGACTTAATTACCAATTATTTCTGGTTTTGTTAAAGTGTGGTATTTACCCAGAATCACAGCACATTCATAAACCCTACCCACAGCGCTTCCTATCTTGTAATTTTTTTTGTAGTCTCAGAGAAAAGGTCAATGATGAAATAGTTTTATAACTGGATTACTTTCTTATTCCCTACCAGTCTCTCCCTAGAAGAGGTGTATAGAGCGGGCAATAGTGAGAATTATTTTCTGTTATTGTGTTTGCTTTCTAAGTATGGAAAAAAATGTTCAGGGTTATGAAATTTTTCATATACTTGCATTTTGAAAAAAAGATTCAGTAGCATTTATCTTGTGGATACAAAAGGACACAGAGGACACTTTTGACTACTGGATATCAAGTATGCATCCCAAAGGTACTCTCACAGAAGTTGCTCAGTTGAAAGCAGGTAGAATATTCACAGCGTTAAATTTTTCAAGTGCTGATGAAGTAGGATCCTAGTGTTTGCCTTCAGGTCTGGAATCATCTTTCTTTTTTGTGGCCATTGTATTTTGGCTGTTTCAACATTTTGCCTCCATTCAGAAGAAAAAAATTAAATGTCAGAATTTCTTTTAAGATACATTTTACAAAACCCTAATGCCAGACACAAATCTGTCTGAATGAGGTTTGTGAAGGTGAAAACACTTACACAGGTGCTGTGTTTTGTTTTTAGGACTGGATTATTCCTTTTTGTATGGCAGATAACAGCTATGTTGTGAGCCAGTAATCAAATAGACTCATATTTCACTTTAAGACTTTTAGATTTTTTGCCTTGAGTGGTTCTCTCTGAAGTAGCCATGGATGTTGTGACTTTTGTTGCTTTTAGGACACATTACAATTGGCTCTTCTTTACTTTTCCCGATGTTAATTTAAAGGCCCCAAATGATTCAAAATTTGCTGAAAGAAACTGATTCATACTACATTTATGTCAAATCATCAGGTCTGTTTTGACTCAAAGTCCAGCAAGTCAGCTGTTGTACAGCCTATTGGGATTTTTAAGTTAAGAGTGGAATGCTGTTTGATCTGGTTTGAGAAAATCTGTAAGATTTTTAAAATAGTTTCTAGCCTCCCTAGCCATGAGGACAACAAATTAATTTAGTCAAACAGGAAAGATGACTGAAGCTTGTAAAGTTCTAAATTTTTCAGCAGGAAAAAATTCAACTAAGATTAATGTTCAGGATTTATACATAATTGTGTATGATACAGTTTAAAGGGCCTGAGATGAGGATATCAGTTGTACTTACAAAATCTTACTCATTTTCTCCTGACTGAAGATAAATTATGTGCAGAAAACATAATCTTTTATTTAGATATCTATGCAATTCCATTAAGTTAGTTAAGCAATCAGGTATTTTCTTACATAAACAAGTGACAATTATCCAAAACATGCAACTTGGCTCTCAAGATAAAGGAAAGTGAGGAAACTGAATGTTCCTCTTAAATTTCACAGTGCGTGACTGTTAGGCTACTTGTATGACCATGTAGAGTAACTGAGAGTCTACATAATTTATATTTAATTTTTCTTATGACATACTGATAACCTGATCATTGGATGAGGGAAAGGTTGTAGATATCATCTACCTAGATTTTCAAAAAACATTTGATACAGTTCCCCATAGAATTCTAATGAAAAAACTGTCTGCTTATGGCCTGGATGAGCATACCATCTGCTGGATCAAGCAGTGGCTGGCTGGACAGTCCCAAAGAGTAGTGGTCAAAGCAGTTAAATCCAGCTGGCAGCCAGTCACAGGTGGTGTTCCTCAGGACTCAAGGTTGGGACCATTTCTGCTTAACATCTTTATTGATGTTCTTGATAAGGACATAGAGTGCATCATCAGTAAGCTTGCAGATGACACCAAGTTAAGCTGGAGTGCTATCTGCATGAGGATAGGGAGGCTTTACAGAGGAACTTGGATAAATTGGATGGATGCACCAGTGTTAACGGGATGAGCTTCAACAAGGCACTTGGGCCACAACAACCCCATGCATCGCTACAGGCTTGGAGAAGTGTGGCTGGAAAGCTGCCTGGCAGAAAAAGACCTGGGGATTCTAATTGACAAACAGCTGAAGATGAGCCAGCACTATGCCCAGGTGGCCAAGAAGGCCAATGACATCCCAGCTTGTATAAAAAATAGTGTGGCCAGCAGAAGTAGGGAGGTGACTGTCCCCCTGTACTCAGCACTGGTGAGGCCACACCTTGAGTATTGTGTCCAGTTCTGGGGACCTCAATACAAGAAACATATCAAGGCGCAGAGGAGGCGCAGCTGGTGAAGGGCCTGGAGAATAAATCTTATGAAGAGCGATTGGAGGAGCTGTGACTGTTTAGCTTGAGGAAGAGGAGGCTGAGGGGAGACCTCATTGCTCTCTACAACTACTTGAATAGACATTGTAGCGAGGTTGGTGCTGGTCTCTTCTCACAGGATATTAACGACAGAATGAGAGGGAATAGCTTCAAGCTGCAACAGGGTAGGTTTAGACTGGACATTAGGAAAAGTTCTTCACAGAAAGTATCGTCAGACACTGGAATAGGCCACCCGGGGAGGTGGTTGAGTCACCGTCCCTTAATGTGTTTAAGAGTCATTTAGATGTGGTGTTAGGGGATATGGTGTAGGGAAAAACTTTGTAGAGCAGGGCTGATGATTCGATTCAATGATCCCAAGGGTCTTTTCCAACCTGAATGATTCTATGATTCTATGATTCTATATTGAAAAAAAACCCAACATAGACTTTGTGGCATTCAGCTTCATACAAATAGTTGTAACAAGTACTTTTGTATGAACAAATATACATATAGACAGAGAATAATAGAGATGGAAATTAGAGAGCAATTTTTACATCATACAAGAATAAATAATTTACTTTTTAAATGAATGGGCAGAAATGCAGTAAAGAGAGAATATTCAGTAACTTAATTTTGAGTGCAAAAGAGATATTTTCTAACTTGTGCCCAGGTATTAATTAACAGAAAGCATAAAGCTGATACCTGATATTAATAAAAGCTTTCTAAGAAGCAGCTTTCAGAAATACTTTCTTCACAATGCTGCTCAGAGATAC
Organism: Nycticryphes semicollaris; assembly: GCA_013400055.1. Lineage (NCBI taxonomy): Eukaryota > Metazoa > Chordata > Aves > Charadriiformes > Rostratulidae > Nycticryphes > Nycticryphes semicollaris. The sequence goes on from VXBJ01004444.1 coordinate 188,027, forward strand.
TGAGCAATTTCTGGAAAAAATATTCACATGGCATGGTGTGAATTTGCAGCCGAAATCCATTCTCTTAAAAAAATTGCATTTTATATATAATTGGTGTAGTCCATCTCATCTGAGTTTAGAATGGATTCCATTTGAAATTAAGAGACTTAAATTTAGGTGTGTACACATAGATATCTATATTTAAGCTAAACAACTAAGCTCCCATTTTACAGTGTGGAGATCAAAAGCTCCCTTCAGTTGCTCTCCTGTCAGCAACTATAATAGGTTTTGGTGTCCTGAGATATCCAAAGCATCTATTCAAACTGGCATCTATTCAAACTGTCTTAACACAAGACCATTCCTCATTGAACTGCAGCTAAAGCTCAAATGGGATATCCTAGGGCATCACAAAGAGCACCAGACCTTTAAGGTCAGACCCATGAACGAAGGCATGAGGCCAAGTCAATAGGTCCTGTAAAGAATTACACCTACGGAACTGACTAATGAAGGTATCTACTTCAGGACTAGGAAGTGGATACTGTAAAAATAGAGTCCTTTTCCCAGGAGAACTCAAGGTTTTGAATTCCAGCAGATAGAATTTGTTCTCTCTGAGACCTTGAGTCATACTGTTATTTAGACATGTGCTAGTGCTCAGTGTTTCCTTTTGAGTGTCTCTGTATGACTCTGCTCCATTGACTCTCTCATCTTCAGATAGAATAGCATTGATTTTTTCCTGAAGTGCCATTATCTTTCTTCTGCACTGAGATCTGGAAAGAACACAGTTAAATGAAGAGGTTTTTTTTTAATATGAAACTTGGGGGCTATTTTAAGAAGAACCTTGGATGTAGTTTTATGAAGATTTCCTCCTTATAAATAATGCATAGGTAGTCTGCTATGTCATAGAACTCATTCATCTTTTTAGATGAAGTAATTGCTGAAAAGGAACATATATCCATAGGTTAAAATGGCACATCCATCAGCTTAGACACAAGTAGATTTAAGACTTATTAACAGGAGACTCAGTTATAGGATAGCCTTTATGAAAGTGGAAAAATCTTGGCTTGGCAGCCAAATGACACTTACAGCAGCCAAACATATCTGTATAGAACCAGGTTGCTTAAACAGCAGAAAATAGTCCAGTATGTTGTGTTTTGAGTAGCAATGAAGACAAAATTAAACTGATGCAACCAGATTAGGAATTGTTTCCATTTTGGAGAAAAATGGATGTTATAACATCTTTTCTACTGTTTTTTGAGGTTTTCTCAAGTTATTGTGAACAGGCGATCTCTACAGATGTCATCTAGTAAACATTGATATTGTTAAAATGGAACAGACGTAGGATTTACTCTTTGACTTGATGCAGGAACCAAAGTACCAAAGGCAATGGTACTGACAGCTTTGTGGCAAGATTGTGGAGGCTCCAAAACATATTTGTTTTGGCCAGGATTGAAATAAGAGTTTATATGTTATGACTCTCTGAATATGACTACCTGAATTACCTCAGGGAGAAAGAGAATAAGTAAGTGTATGCTATAACTAAGTCTTGGATATGAACTGAGCCATGAGAAACAATATACAGAATATGAAGCTTTTACCTGAGAAATAGTCACGCTGTTGCTGAACACTGAGTTTGGCAGTATGATGTTCAAATACCAAAAAGCTGTCATTGGCAAATAACAGATTTCAGTAATGAAGATAACATGCCTCAGACATTATCAGGAGAAACCCAAGGTAAATCTATTGCAACCTGACTTCTACAAGAGGCAACCTCCAGTAAAGGTTCACTGAAGCCTGGGTAGATCCAGATTGCAAAGCCTACTTTTCAAAATTGCTGACGTCTTGGCAGGCATCTCAGGCAGCACAGACTGATTGTTTTTGTAGTCTGTGTGGTTTGATTTGCAGAAGGTACTCTGTCAGAATGGCTGCAGATGATGAAGCTATGGAAGCTGGTTTTGATGATCTTCAGTCCTTACCTTTTTATGAAGAAGGGAAACTCAGATCTGATTCAGAGCACATAGATTCCTCCAGCAGAAAGGCCTTGGGGTCTGACTTTCTAGACCATGCTCCTTTTTTTAAAAGCATCTCCAGATAATGCAGCTGTCAGGAGTGTGACTTTCCCTGAGGCAAAAATAAGGACCTTGTGTGGCAATCGTTTAGGGACATGACACCCAGACAAGGTGAGCAGTGTATGAATGTATGCAGAGATCAGATGCAATGTATGCACGTTGAGATTTGTGGCCAGACTTTCTAGACAGCCAGTGCTGAATACAGACTGCTGAGAAATACCAAGAAAACAGAGAAAGACTCCAGCCTCAGGATGAATTGGGGGATGTAAACAACACTAGCACCTGGTTAATGTGAACTGTGCTGAAAGAATCAACCACAATTAGCCCACAAACAAGAAAAGTTAATGGCCTAGGAACAGAGAGATGCTCCATTTTATGCAGTGACAGGTACTGGATATGGTTGAGTCTGTATGTCCTTGGTCAGAAGTACAAAGATAAAAGAGGTACGTGTGGCACCTCTATAATTCTCTGTCTCGGTATTGACGTGCACCCATCAAGAGTGGAAGACAGAGGGTTTGTGTCTTCTAAGGAAACGAAACACAAGATGTGAACTCAAGCAATAAGCCCTGACAGTCTGCACTCATTAATTGTTAACTCATTGGCTTTTTCTTGGACTGCTCTAACTTTCTCTTTGCAGAATGAAATGGCTCCAGAGAGGTAGCTCTCAGCAGTATAGAAATGAATCAGGCTGTGACACTTTGGCCCCAAGATCAGGCACTGGTCCTTGTCCCCATTTTATTTATTAGTATAACTGTAACCATGAAGACTATTTCTCAGAAGAATAGTGCTGAATAGGAGGTGTGTATTTATAGGAACAAAGATATTGGACAAACCTTGAGTGCTACATCAAGTGAAGAATGGAGGAACAAACCATAAAAATATAGACTTAAGAAGTTCATGATGTATTTTTCTGCTGATGTCTAAACCTGAAATCTTCATAATTCACATAAAAGCATGCATTCTTACTTATTTTTATAGACATTATGTTGGAAAGCATACATTGTTGCTCACTTAATTTTGTTTTCATATGCACAGTAATGTGCAGTCAGTGTGTTATATCAAACATACTTCTATTTTTCTTAAATAAATACCAATATATAATTGCAGCTGGTGTAATACCAAACATCATTTTGTGATACAAAGACAAATTGATAGTGCAATTTCATGTGAATTACTTTTGAAATAGGGTAATTTTATATAAATATTTGAAACAGGAGAGGGATGGGTTTTGGATTAAATGAACTCTGAGTCTTCTGCCTGCAAAGAGGATGAGATTAGTGAGAGGTCCTTGAGGAAGAAACTGTTCATTTTCGTTTGTTCCATTGAACAAAATGACCCAAAAATCTACCAAATAGAACACAGATCCTCCTCCCAGACGTGAGCCAGATTTTTAGGTAGAAAAAGCTGTATGTCAGTCGAGAGAATAATCTACATGTGTAGGGGTGTTGCAGGCATAACATTATTGGTGCTTCATCCTTTTCCCATTGTAAAATTCCACTGACTGACTTGTGGAAAAATGGCTGTGATTCCTAGTCACCACATTTTCAGTGGGCAGAGTCAAATGCAAGATACAAAATTGCTTGAAGAAAGAGAAAATAGTGGGATTTTGGCACCCTGTCTGAAGCTTTCTGAGCAGTGTCTCAGAATAATTGACAAGCGTGGCTTTTCTCCTACATTAAGTCTGCAATTGCATTCCATGCACCCCATTACATCCAGCAAGGTATCTGTCATTTTCACTGAAGCTCTAAGTGGTCAGTATATGTAAGGTGGAAAAATTAGATGACAGATGACTGATTCGAAGTCCGCTCATATATATCATTTCTACAGATCTGACATGACACAGAAGAACAGGGCACTAAACCCAAAGTCTTTGCCTTCTTACACTCTTCTTTAAGTATAAAGCATTTCCATGTGTTAGGACCTGAAAAAAGATGGATATAACCTAGGAAAACAAGGAAATCACATTTCAGGAGAATAACAGTCTACACAGAAATATGCAAAAGCTCCTAGAAGATTGACAGCTCTGTTATCTATGAAAACATAATAAAATAAATTTCATTGATATAATTTGATTTCTTTTTAAAAATATTGACTAAGGTTTCTCTTAGAAGAAAATTTTTACATTTCAAATGGAATTGCTGCGATTTACTAATCTTTAAAGCAAATAAAATATTTCTGAGGGACAGGACAAACAGTCTGCTCTGCTACAAATTAGTAGCGAGATGAGCTTGTGCCACAGTGATGTCATTGGACTCTGGCAGGTGTTGCAGCTTCCTGACCGATGGAAAACTGTAAGAACTGAGCAAATGAAAAGGAAAATGAAATATACCTGAGCCTTGAGCGAGTTTTCAGTGAAAATATTTTTTTTTCTTTTATTGAGGAAAGGGCTGAGTTTGCTGAAGCTAGCCTTTAATTCCCAAAATATTTGAGAGAATTTGGCTGTTAAATGCCTTGATTGCTGCTGCCAGAACAAAGTCTCATCTCACAGGATGTAGACTGCTTTTAAAATCCGAGTAACTTCATGTAGGTTGAAAGCAAAAAGCATCTTGAAGGAAATCCTTAGCAACCTGCAGCACTGGGGCTGTAAAAAGCATCTAATTTTGGGTTGGCAGGAAGAATATTAACCTCAGCCTCCTGCCTTTTGTCCTCACATTTTTCCCAGCTACGGCAGCTTCCTTCTAAACAGTGGAAATTCACTGGTTCAGATGGTAGTCTAGCCAGGACCTAACTGTCTACTGGGAGATCAATGAGAGGTAGAAAATCTTAATGCAGAGAATCTGGCAAACTGTTGACTTTAAATTTTGAGCCGCAGCACACAGATGAATATTAAGGAAAAGCCATTAATTGTTGGCTATTGGCTCCATGGCACCTGCTACTGAATTCAAAGGATCTTATTAACATGGGGTTCAGAGGTGGTGGTGATCTCTGTGTACACACACACTAAAAATGGAAAGGAGGAAGCTGGTATCATTAACTCTGTTTATCTTCTTGTCAGAATCCAGACAAAACTCTATCAAACTGAGGTCTAGTAATCAGAGACTGTCCAATGTAATGATATTTCCCTTGAGTGGCTATTAAAGGAGGTTAAAGGGAACATTTTGTGTATTCACCTCAAGCACACTTTACTTCAATCTGACCTAGACAGATCAAAATGTGTTTGGAAGTTAATATGAAGAATCAGAGATGAGACACAAGCACAAGTTACCAAATGTGCTCTGCAGGATATTTCTTACAGAGTTACCACTAATTTTCAGCACCCTGTTTTCCTTAAATCTCTTACAGCTATTAATTTGGAGTTTACTAAATGATACCTTTCTCCCTGCTACCCCTTTTTGAAAACCTCTAGTTTGTTTCACTACATGAAAGATTCGATGACAGCCTGGTGAACTGTTGAACAAGCAAATGCAATTTTTAGTGGTCTGGACAATTTCTCTTAAAGCCTGGACAGAAAAATGGTGGAGATGCTATTGCCCCGGCTTGTGACATTCAGTAAAAGAGAAGGCAGGATTCACACTGTACCTTTGCGGACACCTGCATGCTGTTTTCTTGCATGTTCATGATGGCTTCGGAAATCTTGACATCGATAGGATCCATGACTGATTCAATGTTGAATGGTCCCTCTAATCTCTCCGCTACCAGAAGCATAGCATCTGTTAAAACAGAAAGCAGCCATTCCCTTAAAGAAGGGATACCTTTGGGTGCCCTCGACAGTCCAGTGTTGCCTGCCAGAGGCATGGGTACTGAGTGCTCTGAGACAGAAGCCCACTGGGGACATGTGGCAGCAGGAGTGTGAAGCCCGCAGTGCAGTTTCTCAGCTGCCAAGTGTTTTCCCCTACCACTGCCACCACAGAAAGAGGAAAAAAGACTGTAAAAGTTGGATTAATAATAGTTGCCACAGCATTATCGAACTTAGGGTAAAATTATTTTATACAGTGTCACACCACTCGTAGCAGCCAGTGCTCTGGAGTCTACTTATGTAGTCTCTTTCCCGAGAAAAAGCAGGATGATAGAAATGAATCCCTGGGGTATGTTCTTAGAGTTTGTGTGAAATGATGAAGACTTTGATATGATATATCAGGGTGTTATAATTAAAGCAGCTGTTCTTTCTGACCTTAATGATCTCATTTTCTTGCAATATGAACAGCAGATGAATATTGGATTTCTGCCATAGCGTATAGGTATAAACCATGTTTGCCTTGCTACATTTCAAAAGATGGTCGAAAGTTGTATACAGAAAAATATATTCTTCTTATATACTGGTTTTTAAAAACAATTGCTTGCTTAAATTACACTAGAGTACCCCTCCAAAATAATTTTATCTTTTTTTGTGTTCGTGAACAGTTAATACCCAAGGAACTGAATAGAAACCAATAACAGTAAAAAAGGTTTTGCCATACAACAAATATGTTTGTGTAAGCACAGACAGATTAATCACAATTTCTGTATCAAGTCACATGACAAACTGGATTTATACCATACCTTTTAACATTATATTCGACCCTTGTCTCATATATTAGCATTTAAAACTTTCAGCATTTAATTAGCTTTGAACAGATGCCACTTGGAATTTTAACATTACAAACTGAAATTGTCACATTCTTTATCCCTCAGATTTGGGTTCTGAAAGATAATCAGACTTCTACCCAAAAGAGACCCCTCACATGCTTTGCTGTTGTAAGCATGAGTCTCACTGCAGCTTTGTGGAGAAGGCATGGAGCACTCCATAGTCCCAATGGCAGTGATAGCTCTGCACTTGGCTGGGGTGGCACAGAACTTCTTTCCAGCCTGTGTGGCCACCTTCTCCTTCTTACAGAAGCACGTGTGCGTTGACATACGGGAGGAAGAGACCTTAGCAGCGGGGACATAGACACCTGTGCACAGCCTGACCCAAGGGTTACAATATGTTGCTGTCAGTCAGTGCATGCTTATAAATCCCATTGAAACTGAAATCACTTGGCCTGTAGTACCTAAGCATTTTTTGCAAATTCAGGTTTAACATTTCACAGTACTTTTAGGCTGGAAAGAGTGTAAGGCGAGTTATTTGGAGCGGGCCGTATAGCCCTTCTTGCTAACTGTGAGAAATGGTGAGATGATAGGGACTTGGTTTCAAACAGAGGCGTTATTTTGTTTGTGCATGATTTTAAAATTCTTTTGTGTAAACCCTTTCTGGTGGGAAACTCAGTAAAAACAGCACCTAGCTCTCAGAAAGGCAACATAACATTTTTCATATACACACTCACACAGATACACACACCCAAAAGAGACCACTCACATGCACACGCATACACTTCAAGATTCCTGCAATAAATTAGCAATTTTTCCACATGCAAAGAGAATTTGTCAGTGTGGTCCAATATAAAGGATTTTCTTCCTCACACTTTCGGAATGACTTGCATAACACATTTGTGCCTTTGTACTTTGTGAGTAACGTGCTCAACCTAAATCCTAGCTGCCACAGTGAGGACTAGGCAATTGTCAGGGCACAGGTCTTGGTGGCTGGATTTTGATGGTTTAGTTCAGGTTAGGTTTAAGATTAGGGTTAATACATTAAAGAGTCACAAGGCTTTCTTTTTTTATTTCTTTTTTATTTTTTTGCAGAAATAGTCCACAGCTTAAGTTAAGGACAAGGTGTCTCCTCGTATGGGCACACTTTAGTTGGGAACTAGCAGGCTGGACAAGTCTAGTGCTAAGCTCAAGTACAAGTCTGGGATAATGGACTGTCTTGAAATGGAGTTTGGTAAATAAGTAATTGCTGGAGACCCTTCAGGAGAGCAGATAGTGGCTCGAGTCACTTGCCATTTCTTCTGATGGCATGAGGCACTAATTCCATATTAAATCTTGCAGTGGGATCTATGAGGCAGAAGAGAGAAGTGCATCATCCTTAACTGAAAAAGGACCACAGCTTCAGTTGTAAGAACAGCCTTTCCTCAAGCAAAGGACTTTTAAAATTAATAGTTCTAGGACTTGCAGACTAAAGATCTGCTCCTGACTTAGACAATTCATGTCTTTAGAAGAAAACATCTAGTTCATCAGCTTCTATTTACTGAACCTTAACCCTATCCGTAGGCTTAGTCTTTGCTTAGTCTTGCACTGCAAGTGGGCAGAGGCTGAGAAATGTGGGTAATTGCCTTTAAAAGGTCTCTGTGAGCCTGTCAGCTTTTCTACTATGTTGAGCTTCCCTGTTTTATGTAGTAGGTCTGATGGTGAGTTTGGGTTAGAGTTAAGATTAGAGTCAAGTTTATGTTTCAATCACATGGGCTACAGCTTTATGCTAAAAAAAAAAAAATGAAATGAAATGAAATGAAATGNCAGTAGATCCCTGATTGTCAATATTCTTTAATTGTCATCTCCTCCTCTGGCTTCGAATGGCTGTGGACCATTCCAGGCAGCTATTCACAACACAAATCTTTGGAAAAGCTAGCCTGAAGCAATAAGTTTGTGAGCCAACAGTATCACTTGACCTTGGAGCCTAGCAATCTTTTATTTAGTTAGCATTATAGGGATATGGCTATGGACCAATGGTTTAATGGAAAAGTTTAACTTGAAATATCCACACGTTTACTGATGACAGGTACATTTTCATATTAGCAGTCTGTATTTTTGTTTTGAGGCTAGAATGTGGGACAAGACTAGAGGCCTATACTGCAACGTATGTGAAGAGGTAGAGTCTGAAAAATGGATTAAATGCTTGGACAAGAGAGCCTTGAAAGGCTAAGGTAAAACAAGTTCCTCCTGCCCTGCAACATTATTTCTGAGGCTGAGACAAGTTGTGCTTCCAATTAAGGCTCATTTAGGGCCCAGCTCAGACTAGGAGTCTTGGGCAATTGGACAGTTCAGATGAGCTCTTGGACTAATGGAAAACCGGTGTTGTTTGAGGACACATTTTATCTTCTTCAGTTTCATCTGGTGTGTGGGACCACAGCTGATTTAGCAGTGACTGGACTGCTGGGTTACTCCTGTCTTCTTCTGGCAGGAGTACTACAAGCTCAGTCAAACAAAAGAGGATGAGCAAGTGCCACTTCTGTGGCAAGTGTGACTCCAAAATTATTTTCTTAGCCTCTGTCTGACTGAACTCTTCCTTCCACCCTTTCTCTAAGCATCATGTTTTCCCTAATATTAAGTCAAACCTATCCAGATGATATCTGACAGTCCTCAACTGAGAGATGCCTTGAAGAGCAAGGCACCTATATTATTGTGAGCCTGCAAGCCCCTTGCGAGCATAATCACTATGGTAACTAATGAGCTTCTATCTACTGATTTTTTGAGTTAGCCTTCAGATTCAAATTCAGACTGAATTTCCTATCCTTAACACTGATTTCTAGAATAAAACAACCTACAGTGTGTTGTCTTAGTGTGAATTCCTGACTTGGAAAACATTCCCTCAGCTCATTAGGTTACATCCTCTTGTTTGCCAACCCTACCCCTCACACCAGCCCTAAACCTTATTATTTACTTGCGTAATTCTATATGAACACATACAATATATACATACCAAGTATCCTATGAAATTGAATGAAATAAAAGCTGTTAGGTTAAATATAGTGAAAATGAGATTAAATTTAATGTTCTGAGATTTATGACAGGGCAGTCACAATGATGTAATGGTACTTCCCAGACCATAGCTCTTCAAATCTATAATCGTGTAACAGCAAACACAACACTGTTGTCCCCAGCTTCCTTTTTTCTCCTAAAAATGTTATGAATGTTATTACAGGAGAAACTGGAAAGCTTTCTAAATGAAGTTAAGAAAATCTATATGCTTCAGTATTGAAAACTTAATTCTCAAGAACAGACCCTTCAACTCAAAAAAAGCCTAATTCAGTTCAGTGGGACTCTGAGTGGGTTTAATATTTTCTCAGTCAGCTCAAATAGCAGATAATGGAGGGTTAATTATTGTTTGTTCTATAAAAACCCGAAAAATTATTGATTAATTGACTACCTGCTTTTTATGTTGTTAATACACTTGAATTGTATTGTTCAATTACCCATGTTCTTTCTTTTTACATTTTTCTTTTGCATTTTTCAAAATCTGCTTTGCTTAGGCTAAATACATGTTTTCTCTCTCCATATATGACAGCACTTGGCAAAAAGCTGGCGTCTAGCTGCCGGGTGAGTGGATCAAGAACTCAGTTTAGGTAAGTCATTCTTGCATTGCGGGTTTGTTAGTGACTCGGAAACAATAAACATGATTAATTGCTCACTTGAGGACATGGACTTGCAAAACAGTCCTGAGAAAGTGCAGAACATATGGCACACTAGATTCACTGTCAGTACTGCTGCTCTCGACCTCTTCTGCTAGATGTGTGTTGCCCAAAACAGGAGTGAGGACCTTCCTGATGCAATAAAAAACCCAAGTCTACTGGAGTCTCAGGGTGTAGTCCCAGGGGCCCCAAAATATCTCTGCTGGCTGAGCACAGAAGCTCTGTTTAACTGCTTTATATTCCCTTGTCCACGCCAAGAAATACCACAGATGTTGACAGTGGCTCTTAGAAAGGCATTGTTTCATTTTAAGCAATGTATAAGAAAATGATCCTGCAGAAACTTTTAGTTTACTTCATGAATTTTTTTTTTTAAAGTTTTATGAGTGCCATTTTAATGAGATGCACAAGACAAAGCTGATCACCATGCTAAATTCACTGTATAATTTAAAAACTCGGGCATTTGTGAATTTCAAGATACAATGATGTTATGTGAACCCTGGTCATCACCAGGCAAAATAATGGACAGACTAATAACATAAATAGACAAGAATCTGCCTCTGTTTCCTAGGAACTGCATCAAGCCACTGTCTTTTAGACTTACCTTGATAACAAAATTTCTTCCTGTTTATGTTGCATTTCCTTCAGGGCAGGTAAAACCCAGATTGAAACACAAGGAACAGGGATAAAGACACTGATTTATGAGACATCTGATGAGTGAAAAAAAACCCCAAACTAGATTGAAATATGAAGTTCCTGTAAAAACAATCAGTGTCTTCTTTTTCTTGCTACCTCTCTATCACCAAAAAAACGTAAGGAGGGCCTGATAGGGAAGACTCAGGGAGCTGATACGAGAAGGCATTATTTGAGTCTGTCAGTTTGCCTGCAACATCAGTTTTTCCTTTCACACACACTTTGTTGTTCTTCTGCTTTTAAATTATCAGTGAGATTCCATCAGTGGCTGAGTTTTCCCCAGGGAAATTCAGAAAAGCATCTCTGGATGAAGTCTTTAAAAACATTGTTTCTTTAGGGAGACAAAGAATGGCACAATACTAAATTGCACATCCTTCACAAAATCTTAAGATATATTTTGTTTGGGGAAAAAAGGAAGATCTTATCTGAAATTTCCTATCAGGAGGTTTCTATTTTTTCTAGTCCCAATATGTGGTCTAACACTTATTTATGTAGAACTGTGAAGTACTTGTTCACATAGTTGTTTGTGAAAGAATGTAAGGATGAGTTTTTATTTGGGAAGCTTCAAAGGATTAGTCCATGGACAAGAGAGATGAATCACTTGTAAACAGAATGAGCAACTTACTGTGGTTGACTATGACCTCGAGAAAGGCAATGACTGTTTTGGAAAAGGATATAACTGTTTATATGCTGGGTTGCAAAGCAGTGCTCATTTGGTAGCTTTCCAACCTTCTGATCAAGGGTAAGGGGAGGTGGGATTTTGGCTGGTATTTACTATGTCATGTAGGCAAAACTCAGCGAGTTTTCCATCATGACACTAAATATAAATAGTGGTCATAAAATCTTTAGAGAGTTAGATGGTAAATTAATGAAACAAAATAAAAAATAAAAATTGAAAAGTGAAATATGGGTACATATTGACTTTTTAGACATATAATAACAGTGGACATACATGCCTGTAATAGTCTGCCAAAACTTTTACTGCTAGATTAAGATTTACTAAAAAAATTCGAGAAGAGGAAAGTAAAACCACCTCATGTTTAATGAGGTGCTAAGAACTCTTTTCTCAGGAAATTACAGTAAGGCATGGCAGTGATACAAAACCTGCTGTTTTTTTCTTAGGGTCCACAGTCCCCTTTTCACATTATTATTCATACAAGAACACTGTACGGTTCTATTCTGATGAGGCTTAATTGATAGATATCCTCTCTGACTATCATTAAGCCCCACATGTGTATTGGCATAATAGCATTATAATTCTCTACATCCTGCTTTTTTTTTTTTTTNGGGAAGGTACTTTTCTTACAACTCACGTTTGCATCCGTGTAAAGGGGATTTCAATATTCCTTATTTGGATATTCAGTTATCAATATCCATTTAAGCTTATCTGCTAAGGCATGCAGGCAAAAGACTAGTCCTTGCCTGAGGTTTAGGTAAGTGAGCAAAACATGAGAAACTGCTGAATGTGGTGTGAGATTTTCCTGGAGGTAACAAGTAATAGAGTAGGCAGCTGAATACAAGTCACAGGTCCATGAAGAATGGCAGAATTTCACAGATGATGAGCCAAACAGGGTAAATGGGGGAAAAGTATCTGGTGTGGGTTGTTTACATGGCAGAAAACAAGGACAAAGGAAGAGATGGATTAAGGCGAGCTGGGGAACAAGCATGGGAAAAGGGGGAGGAGAGGACAAAAGAGAGACCATCCATTGTGGAAGCACTGCTGGTCAGCAAACGTGTTGGCTGCCCGATCATAAATTCATAGAATCATACTGCAGTCCGCTCTATATTCTTATTAAACCCTATTTCTAACCATTTTCTGGTTGAGAATAATCGTGTAGATGTGCAGAATATTCTCTTTGTGTACGAGCATAATGTCTTCCTATCAAACTTCAAGTTGTACTACCTGGTGAGTAGGAGGAGACCAGCAGCTGGAAAGACCCAAAGTCTAAGCTGGACTCTTGGTAATGGGTCCAAGTCTGTCAGGTCTGACAGAGTCTGCATGGTTTTGAAGTCCTGATTATGGTTCAAGATGTGTGTGCCTTTGTGGATTAAGGGTTCTGCATATATTCCCCCAGTGAACTGCTGCAGAAGCTGAATCCCACCCTGGTCTGTGTGACAGAGATGTTTTCAGAGAAAACATTGAAAATGCACAATGAAAATTTGGACCTGATACAAATTTCAGGTCAGTCTTGAATGCTTTCTAAAGCTAAAGAACACTTCATGGCAGTCTGACAGGGATCTGTTCAGCTTCTCAGTCTTTCTAAGCTGATAATTTCTGTAGCTCTTCCTAGAGCATGGTGTTCTTCAAGGGAGTAGTGAAAAAGAATGCAGTCCTGGAGGTGCCTACCTTTACACAATGCAACCAAGGTGTGGAAGGCTCCACTTCAATTTTTTGCCTGCTCCAAGGAGGCTCAAAATTTTACCTGCTGGAAAAACACTCTAATGACCTCTGCTAGTCTTATGTGCCTGATAGCTCTACTTTCAAAGCCATTTTGATGGAATACTTAGCTATTTGCCTGGACAGAAAGATTGGTCTTTATCTCACATTTAAGGCATACAGTTATGAAGGGGTGAATCCAGTTTTCTGGCTTATGCTTGTAGGCTGATATCCAAGGGCTGATGTAATGGAAATACTTCATATGTTCTTACAGGAAGGACTGGAATGCAGAATTGTCCCTGCCATGTTAGTTACCAATTAATTAAAAAGGCAAACTAAAAATGCATGCAGGGAATCAGATCTAGTTATTTATTTTCTATATTTAATTTCAGTTATAAAAATGTGCATATTTAAGAAATGTAATGTGTTTTTTGGTATTTTTGATCAGCTATGTAGCCATGTTGATTCACTACAATATCGCTTACTCTTCCCTCAAAAAAAGGAAAAAAGAATTGTCAACAGTATGAATAAGCTAAAGTTTTCCAGATCCAATTCTGTAATAATGGAGAATTTTTTATCACTGCTGCTGGGTTTGTCTCTAACCGTCTCTTTTATGTAGAGTAGCTCAAGAAATCAGTTTAATATCCTGTACAATATATGTATGAAAAAGTTATTGACAGGCAGTTGTAACATTATTGCAGCTGATAGCTGCAAAATGAATTTTGTAGGGTGAACTGCAGGTTCACTAGATTTTTTTGAGCATTTACATAACATACATTTTTTCCATGTATTGAAAAACATGACCGTATTAAAAGGATTGTGCTTCTTTGTCTTTCTATAACTTTGAGGAATTCTAAATAATTTAGTGCACTGTTATTAGATTATATCTTAATTTTGTTCATGTATACAAAAAGAAAGTAGCAAAGACTAGGCGAAATAGTAATCTTTGTCTATTATTTTTTCACTACCCTATGGGAACTGAAAGCAAAGTGTTCTTCTGAACTGGATTTTGAGCAAATGTTATTGGCAAATCTTGCTGAGGACTCTGTCTGAATGTTTGATATGAATCAATTAATAAAACATAATACATTTAGAGAATCTTGGTCTTGTTGCTTTTTCCATATTCCAGGAAGTGTTTAAATGGCCTCATAATCAGTTACAGAAAATGTTTGTAAATAAAATAACCCTCATTGATACATACATAGCTACCTGCTACAGTTTGTTCTTTAAATTTGTATTAGCCTAGACTAGCATGCTTAATTCTTTCAAGTTATGTGGGGTTTGGAACACTGAAAAAAGTCCATCTTTCTGATTCTTCTTTGATGATATGTGTTCAAATGGTTGAAGACAGCAAATTACAGCCTGAAATTTTGCACTATCCTTTCCTAAGTAAAAGTGAGTCTATAGCTCACATTGTCTTAGTAGAGTCACAGACTTCTAACGTCAAAGATCTGTTCCACTGCCCATGCAGAGTAACTACCCATTATATGCATTCCCTAGCAATCTGTCCAGTCCAATTTTAAAATAGCTTAGGTATGTTCTTCACTCTCTTTTAAAGAGTTATTTCATTGTCTACAATACATCACTATTAGAATATTCATCCAGCAATGTGGTGTATTTTTTTCTACTATTTCTAATAAGCTACCTCATCTTATAGAGTCCTACTCTTTTCTTGCATTTTACATTCCTCAAATATTTGTAGACATGTATTATACCCTTCCTTAATTTGTGCTAGGTTGCACTTTCCATGTTAATTTTTTTACTGTGTTTTCATAAGTGATTTCCTTGGGTCTTTTGCTGTTTTCTTTATTTCCCTTAAAAGAGCTCTCTCGTATTGTGGTGTCTAGAAGTACTTAAACTTCTAAAGTTGGATCTCATTAGTGCTGTTTTGCAGAGGCCCTTTTTGGCCCATATGTCTGACTCAGAAAACTGGCTGATTCCCTTGATGCATTTGATTTTCTTAACTTCTTCATCACAACTGATTTATAACTCATATTTCCCACGTCAGTCCTGACAGTGCCTCCTCATATTCAGAATTTACAGTGATTATATTTTCTGCACTGGATTTTATTTCCTTCCCTACTTATATTTCTAAATTTTCTGCAATAGAACTTTTTTCCCAGATTGACAGAATTTATGGTACACTTTTGAAAACATAATTAATGAGATGTCCATTGTCCCTTCTTGAGAAGTTATTCATATTTCACTTTTACAACCACTTTGTTTCAAGAAACTGGTTATTTCAAGAATAACTTCACCTTTTAACAGCATCCAGACTACATATACTATACATAATCACCACGACTAATAAATGCTGGGTCATCTATTACTTTAATATTTTCTTTTGTAAAACCCCCTAATTTATATCTAAACATTCGTATTAGTAGATTCTTGAGAATTACTTATGTAAGGACCTTGGTCCTCATTCTATTTTTCCTTTGCCTTGAAAACTTTTTTTTCTGTTCCATAGTCTCTCTCTATTGCTGGATGCAGAGCATCTTCAGGGTTGCATTGATTATAAATGATTTTTTGGCCCTTCTTTGAGTTAGGAGGGTCCAATGGATGGCCACCTAGGTGATAAGAGGGTTGGAGAACTTGACAAATAAGGAAGGTTGAACGAAATGGCTTTGTTCAGCCTACAAAGAACAGGCACAGGGGAGATCTCATCAGTCTTCAGTGGCTAAAAAGGTGGGTATAGAGAAGATAAGGGAATGGTCTTTGTAGGGATGTGGAGTGACAGGATGCCATTCAGGGTTATCTGGACAAGCTCAAGAAGTGGCCTGTGTGAACGTCATGAATTCATGAGAATCTTTTGGAACAAGGCTGAGTGGAGGGTTCTGCATCTGGGTTGGGGCAATCCATGGTATCAATACAGGCTGGGGAATGAAGGGATTGAGCTCAACCCTGCTGAGAAGGATTTGGGGATACTGGAGGATGAAAAGCTGGACACGAGCCAGCAATGTGCATTTGTAATCTTGAAAGCCAACCTGATCCTGGACTGCCCCAAAAGAAATGTGGCCAGCAGGTCCAGGGAGGTGATACTGCCCTCTACTCCACTCTAGTGAGACCCTACTTGGAGTACTGTGCCCAGCTCTGGAGTCCTCAGCACAGGAAGGAGATGGACCGACCTGTTGGAGTGAGTTGACAAGGGGGCTGCAAAAATTATTAGAGAGCTGGAGCACTTCTCCTGTGAGGGGAGGCTAAGAAAGTTGGAGTGGTTCAGCCTGGACAAGAGAAGGCTCTGGGGAGACCTTATTGCGCCCTTTCAATACTTACTTAAAGGAGCTAATAAGAAAGACGGGGATAGACTTTTTAGTTGAGCCTGTTCCAATAAGACAAGGGGTAATTGCTTTAAGCTAAAAGAGGGTAGATTTAGACTAGATAGAAGGAAGACGATTTTTACACTGAGAGTGGTGAAACAGTGGAACACGTTGCCCAGAAAGGTGGTAGATGCTCCATCTCCAGAAACATTCAAGGTCAGGTTGGGTAGGGCTTGTTGTCCCTGCTCATTGCAGAGGGATTGTACTAGATGGACTTTAAAGGTTCCTTCCAACCCAAACCATTCTAGATGATTCTATGATTCTGTGAGTCTGTGATTCTATGACTTTGCAGTTGTAACTTTTTTATAAATGAACTGGGAATAGGAGTAAATAGTAAGGTGAAAAAGCTGTGATGTAACTGTTCAGGATAGTAAAAATGAAGAGTGTCCCAGAAAATCTGAGAAGGAACTCATGGTACTGAGCAGTGAAATGGAATCAAGTGATGAGTATAAGAAAAAGACATAAATTCTAACATTTTCTAGGCAGTGATGGGCTCTGAAATTGTTATTATTGCTCAAAACCAAGCTCTTCAGTTCATACTACAGTAACATCAGTTTGGCAATCATCAAAACTACCCATACTGGATATTGTGAATAACTGGGGAAGGAACAGAGCACCAAAGAAAACATGTTTGCATTTATGAATAAATCTACAGTGAAATAACATCTTGAATACCGCATTGCAGAAAAACTTATAAATGTAAGCTTTCAAATGCGACTCAAGTCATAATTTAACATACTACAGTCTCAAAAAGAGAAGACTTAGTTAAGGATATAAAAGAGGCCCACCAAACTTGGGTGACATGGGGAGGCGTTATAGTTCATTGTCTTTTCCAGCACATGAAGGAGGATGTAGATGATGAAACCGAAGGATCACATTTTATACATTTCTTTATGTTGCAGTAAGAACACCTTGTTAATCCCAAAACCATGTGGCAAATTCCTTAGTGTGGCTACAGCTGTTAGAGAACATCTGGGTGTTCCACAGCTCCTTTGGTATATTTAGCATTTTTTTCCTTCTGAATCAAAGCAAATTTTTGCCCTTGTTTTATGTGGGAAACCACAATTACTGTTAAGATCTGAAATACATATTTCCCAGGTACTAATGCCAGATTTTTGAACAGACATCCTGTGAGTAACAAGTTTCCTGCTGCTTTGTCACTAACTGACTTTATGCCTTTCCTTGCCATAAATAAGCAATCAATTTATGGCCAGTTTTGCTGGCATGAATCCATCCCAATGGTATGGCTCCTAGGGAGGTGTTGTACACAGTTGCACAGACAAAATTGATTTTTTGCCTTTCATCTTATTGATTAATATGGAAATGTACTGCGGATATCTCATTGCGTTTAAAAGCCTGCCACTATGCAGGGAATTTTGAGACTCCTAACAGCATTTTGTCTCAATGAGCTCCAATGCAGTAAATAAAAATGGTAGGAGATTTTTCACCCCAGATAAATGTTTGAATCCCAAATGATTGCATACATCATCATCCCAAATCAATACAGCTGGCATGACTAATCTATTTATTGTTTTGACATTCTTCTTGAAAGGAAAGAGCAATTTCTGTATGTTTGCCTAGCTGCACTAACTATATTATGAGGATGAAACAGAACTGATCAATAGGATAGGGGCAATGTTGTAAAATCGTACACTAGAAGTCCTTAGTTCTTCTAAATTATCTGTGTCCTGATCTTTTAAATGAATGGGAGATCAAGAATAAAAAAGTGCATCCAGTCTAGAGAAGGTCAAAGTAATATAAAAGCTAATGTTCATCACACAAGGCCACTTGCTTGATATGTTGTAATCATCATAAATATTAATAACAACACACAGTGTTGGCCAGAAAAGAATAGATCTATTCCCACTAAAACTTTCACAGCAGGAAAAAAAATTGTTTTAACTGAGGGTGAAAAATTTAAAAATGGAACATTTTTCACAGAAGGATTGCTGGCTGGCTGCACATTGGCAAGGCTTTCAGGCCAGTGGCCAGGCAACTATCGTATTAATTCTCCACCAAAAAATTTTTGATTTTCAAAAATGACCACCTTCCAACAGAAAACCCAATCATCCCATCAGTTCCAGTTTAATCCAAGAGAGATTTATAACTATGTTTCTCCATAAGGCTTCTGAATGTCACACAACCAGACTAGGGAATCTAGGGAGGTATGGGGAAGATTTAGGATAAATGCTCTGTACCTTTGAATTTTAACCTGTTCTTATAATTCTAAGCTTATTGAAAGAGTCCTCCCTGATTCCCCACACACTAAATGAGGAGATGTGGCATCTCTGGAGACCCCTGGAGGGAGATCCCATCCACCCAGTTTATTTAGGGATTAAATTAATTGTGAATTTATTCACATTGGATCCCCTTTTCAGCAGCTGCTCCAAGAGCATCAGGTTTGTGCCTCTACATATAAGCCTCTGCACAACTCTGTCCAACGTCTGCCCCTGACCTGTGCCCAAAGACAGTTTTCATGCAGTTCCTAAACATTATGCATACCCTCTTAATCCAGTTTGTCTGTTTACCAGAATAACAAAGGGTGAAATTCTGCTGCCACTAACCTGGCTATGGCTCTGGGATACTAATGTTGATTTCATTGCATCTCTTCCAGATCCATACAGGCAAGAGAATGAACAGGATTTGACCAGCAGAAGTAGGGAGGTGATTGTCCCCCTGTACTCAGCACTGGTGAGGCCACACCTTGAGTATTGTGTCCAGTTCTGGGGACCTCAATACAAGAAACATATCAAGGCGCTGGAGCAAGTGCAGAGGAGGGCAATGCAGCTGGTGAAGGGCCTGGAGAATAAATCTTATGAAGAGCGATTGAAGGAGCTGCGACTGTTTCGTTTGAGGAAGAGGAGGCTGAGGGGAGACCTCAGCGCGCTCTACAACTATTTGAAAGGACATTGTAAAGCGAGGTTGGTGCTGGCCTCTTCTCACAGGTGATTAGCGATAGAAGGAGAGGGAATGGCTTCAAGCTGCAACAGGGTAGGTATAGACTGGACATTAGGAAAGAATTTTTCACAGAAAGATTAGTCAGACACCGGAATAAGCTGCCCAGGGAGGTGGTTGAGTCACCATTCCCGAATGTATTTAAGAGTTGTTTATATGTGGTGTTGGGGGATATGGTGTAGGGAAAAACTTTGTAGAGCAGGGCTGATGGTTGGACTCGATGATCCCAAGGGTCTTTTCCAACTTGAATGATTCTATGCTTATATGATTCTATGGTCTACTAGCACAGAAACAAAGAATTGTTGGGCTTTATATTATGATCCTGTACCTCTGGTTTATTGCTCTCAGAATCCACCCGTGGTTTCACATTTTCTGAATGCTGAAGTGTAAAAACAATGGTATAATCTTTAAACATTATTCCCTTTAATGAAGATATTAAGATGATTATAAACACTTATATCTGCCAAGCAAATGGGATGTGATCCAAGGCCCAATAAAGTCACAAGGCATCTTTTCAACAATTTGGTTTGAAGGAGGCTGTTCATTCCTATTCTTAGGTTTTGTAGAAAATATCCAATTTTGTTTCCCCTTGGCTGGGTGCATGGCAACAAATGAACAACTATTATTCCCTGTGATGTACTGATATCTGTGGACAGTGTTACACACAAATAAACCTGTTTTGGCAAGACAGGACTGGGTGGTGATTAAGTTGATATTTTTGTTCCTATTAAACACAATAAGCCATGCCAGTTGTGGCTCCTCTCATAACATGGGGGAGAAAAATCAGTGTTTGTCAAATGGAATAGGGCAGCATCTATGGGGGAAATTGTTTTTCACATTTTCAAGAGAGAGCAAAAGTGAGGAGGCAGAAAAAGAACAGCAAGCACTATTCTAAAAGCTGTCTACTTTTTTAAAGCGCTGCTTACAGTTGACATATTTTTTCAAGGAAAAAAACAGGAAAAATGACATCATCTGACATTGATGTGCTGCACATCAGTGCATCCTGTGTGCTAGAAGGAGAGACCTTTTCACAGGCACTTAACATTGCGATATTCAGTAACTAAAAAAGGCCTCTAAAGACATGTCAACTGTGTTTCACTTCAGTAAAAGAAAAATTTAAGACACAGTTTTTGTCCTTACTGCTTCCCACAAACTCTATACAGGAAGATAACAGCTAATAATATAAATAATGGTGATTAACTTGGTAACATTATGATCCTCTTCCAACCAAGAACAAATACCAAAAGCCTTTGATAATATTTAAATCAATCTAGCAACATCCTTCATCTGAAAGCAGATAGATACCATTATATTTTCTTTTCTTTTAGAAAAGCGGGTTAGACAGCCTGCTCTGCAGATCAGTTGCATAAATGGAACCAGAAAATTTCTGTCCTTTTGGTGATGTTAGCTCAAACCACAAACATAATAGAAATATTTATATATATTTCAAACATATATTAGGAAACATATAAGTCATTAAATTCAAGTCACCCCTTGCACTGAGTATATTGCTTTACATTTTTTATTCGTTTATTTTTCTGCAAATATTTGTGTGCTTGGTGTTAGTTTACATAGTGTCTGTGCAGGAGTTTTTATTCATGAACAAATTATTGTGTCTGTGTTTCAGATCAGTTTTTTCAAGCTTGTCATACATCCCAGCCCACAATTGCTTGACAGAAATACGACACAGAAGAGTTTCACTAAAACATCAGTCACTTAGATGTAGAAAGATGATATGTGAAAAGACAGTTCTTATTTTTCTCTTTCCTTTGATAAGATGGAATCTCACTAATTTAAAATGAAAGAGGTTCTGGCAAGGAAAGAATATGAAATATTTCCATACCTCTATTAAGCCTCTTCCTACCAAGCTTTTCCCTCCTTCTTTCTTATGGGAAGGTTAGAATAGCTAAGCAAGGACTGGAAATCCATTTGCTGTGAACTGAGCGGCCAGTTAGAAAAAAAGGCATGCCAGACTGATGATAATTCATACTTGTGGTTTCCTTTAGTATAAATGGTTCAGTAGAATGGAAAATCCACTTATGTTTATAAAATCTGTTCTTTGAAATGTAGTAATGATATTGTTGCATGCTTCTGGATAGCTGCCTGAAGAAACAATGAGGGACACAACAGGGTTCATGTTTCTCCTCAGGCACTTTCACCTGTCCTTCTGCTATCATGGATGCATGACACAGCCTGGAAATCAATGTGGAGTAGTGAAAAGAGGACTTGGATGTTATGCATGGAGGAGATAACTTCCAAGAGACAGTCTAGAAATGAGAAAGCAGGGGCAGAAGACTGGCCAACTACATCTGCCCAGCTCAGGGTGTAGTCACACAACCTATTTAAGCCAACTGGAAAGGTCGCTTATTCTCCCCCGCACCACTGAGGACAAAATCTCATCCTGCTTCGTGCCAGCCCTGCTGTTCAAGGACTGTGGAGACAGTTGCAGGGAGGGATGGAGCTGTTTGGAAACAGAATCCTTTTTTTAAGCGGTTCATTTTCTGCAGAGTGTGAGCTACTGCAAAGCAGCCAAGGAAATTATGAGACTGGGAAAGAGGTTTCCTTTCAAGAGAGAGCTTGTGTTAGGGTGGCTTTTACAGGTATTCAAATAGTATTCAAGTGGTGCCCACCATCCCAGGTGCTTGCAGGAAGAGGTGGCTGCAGGGCTAGAAGCTCTCTGTGTGGCTTGGAAGGTTGTGATCACGGTGAGGAGATGCCAGACCTCCTTTGTAGCAGAAAGGGCAGCTCCAGGGCAGGATGTGCACACTGCAGGGAAAAATATTTCTGGGAGGATGGAGTGGGCACACTGTACTGGAGAGAGGCTGCTTTGGTGAAGTTGAAATAGGGGTCTGCCGTGATGCTGGAAACTGTAGCCAAAGCTGAAACTGCTACAGTGATGTGGACCAGTGGCAAAAGATGGGCCACTGCAAATGTTTGGCAGAATGGCACCAGGGCACTTTGAAAACAGCGCCAAGAATAAAGTTCTGCCTAATTTCTGCTTCTCCGTTGGGCTCCTTTCCTGCATCTGCTGTTGCTCTTAGACCTTAATTATTCTACAGTAACCACTGTGTGCTTGGAAAGCACCTAGGAAGCTTTGAATGACTCCACAGAATAAATAAAAAACAAAACAAAAAAACCCCAACCCATCAACAGTAAAATGACATGTTGATATGCCAAGACTTATATGCCTTTCCGTGAAGGCCTGATATAAAAATTATTTGTTCCTAAAACAAAAAAGTGTCCGTAAATCAATCTTGTTTTAAACAACAAATGGTTTTTAGCCTTTTGTATTTTGGGGGGAAGCCTGAAGGTGTAACAATAAATACTGACTAGGAAGGGTGTAATGAGTTGCATATCAGCTTGTGCTCATTCCAGCTCTCTGACAGACTTTGTGTGGCTGAGGAAATGGTGAGCAGGTTGTGATAGCAAATTTATGAATTCTTCTGACTGATTAGAAAAAAAATCCTCAATACAGGGGAAGAATGGGGAAAACTCAATCCTTTCCACGCTGAAGAACAAAACAATTATTCATGGGGACAGAGGCCACTAAAGACACATTTGTTCTGAACTTTTTTTGCCTTCATTTAAAGTTGCATTTTTATTTTTATTGTCACTTATGATAAATCTAAGGGTTTCTGAAATGTGGTTGCTTTGTAGAGCTTCATGTTGTTTGAAAGAATCTCATCTCTCAGATAAGTGCTGTCCTTATACTCTTATTTATCCCTTTACCATTAAGGCATCCTCTTTGATTAGTAGTTTTATGGATTTTCTTACAAAAGTGATTGCACCGTGTTGTGCACATTCTTGACAATGAGATGGAATACCTTTGTTCACATTCAGCTTAGCTGTTTCACACTTAGCTAGCCTGTTTATATCAATCACTTGCTCACATTCTCCATGAACTCTTAGATGAGTCATCAGTGAAAAAACATGGGTCTGCGTATGCTTTGTGTTTCTTTCTTTTCTCTCAAAAGTGGGTAATATTATGTATGGATATCTCCAATCCCATCTTATTCAAAACTCTGCATGATGGCATGGGAAAAAAATATAACAACAGCCCAACCTGAAATGTACATCACCTTGCCTGTTCCTACTGGTTCTTTGCAGTAAGCAGGAGATTGTGCAAGCATGGTTTAGGGGAAACAAAAAAGTCTCCAATGGCAATTGCATTTTTTCCTCCTGGGTCACATATTGAAAAAATTCCCAGATATCACTGGAAGGTTTACAATGCATTTAATTTTGTTAGAAAATTAACTGTAATTTCCTTCACATCCCATTTTCCCCCAAATATCATGCACAAATTGGATGCAGTCACCAGAAAGACATTTTATATACCAAGAGTTTAACTAAGTTTGAAGCAAGAAAATAGATGCTTTTATTCCAGATAGTGAAGTATAAGAGGCCACATATCCAAGGCTATTGAATGTGTAGGTTAATGTGTTTGTTTTCATACCAAATCGTCCGATGAGACAGGTGTCTTCCTCCACTTAAGGTTTCTATAAAAAGCCTTTTTACAGTGCACTCCAAGGCATGTGGATGACAAATCTTTCTCTATTGCAGATAAACAAAGAGAAAAGTACATCCAGAGTGGGAAGTCCACCAAAGTGCCTCACATCAGCTTCATCTGCTGGAAAAGAGTCATTCCAACCTTAATATTGCCAGCAGAGGAGCCAGGACTCTTCTGGAAAATGAAGAGGGCTAAATGAGAACGTGGAGTAGGGCTATGTTGTGGGGATAAATGTCTTGCAGCTGTTAAGGCATCTCTCTAGCCAGACCTGATGAAACCTGCAGCACAGAGCTGCAGAGAAGAGGACTTCACCCAAGTAATGATCCATCTGTCTTCTTCTAACAACTTAAGAAAACTTAATGCCTTTACTTGAATGCATTTCTTATTTCAAGTTTCATGCACTATGAACGGCACATATCATGAGATCCTTCCTTCAGCTGTCATGATTTGTTTTAAAGAAAATGATCAAAGAGTTTTAATTGCAAAGCCTGCTCTGATTCATCTGGTACTTAATGTTGAAATGTGCAGTGAAGGGTGATAAAATAATTCCCTCTTTATATTGACTTTAATAAGACTGATTTTTATCATTTAGATTACTAAGGATTTGGCTATTTATACTATCAATTTCTATAGAGATGATTGGAGTTTTACCCAATTTGGATGCAGATACACTTGTATTTTATAGGGCTGTGCTTTATGTATGTGTAACTGTATACATACACATGTGCAACACACATATATTGCCAGTGTGCATCAATGTCATATTTGAAAGTGAAGTAAATAAACCTTTTAGATACACAGATGCATATCTGGCTGCAAAACATCAGTATGTGTTTCCTAGTTGCTAGTACCAAGTAATGGCAAATAAGCTCAAAAGCTCCAGTACATTTATGAATTTTAGCAGAAACGCCCAGCCCTGTAAAAATGCAGGCCCAAAGTTCTGCATTTTTATCCCTTCAGCAGTTTTTCAATAAAAAAAAATACTGTAATGTGAGTGGTGAGTTGAGAAATGATAACCCTTGCAGCTGAGCTCTGGTGTGTACCAGTGCATGTAGGACCTTGGATGGACAGGTGTGCATTTGTCTCCACCCAAATCTGCGGAGGGAATGTAGCGGCTGTTTTATGCGATAGCAAAATATCAGTACCCTAACTATACAATATGACCTTGATTAAAAACTAGTTACAGGTCTGGTATATTGGAATAATTCCAGAAATTGTTCCACATTTTTTTTTAAGAAAATCTGGACACAAAATGTAATGCATCAATTCTGCCTATGATAAGCAATTTAGGGCCCTGAGAGGGCCCATACAGAATAGCTTCAAGCACTGATGGATTGCTTTTGCATTATCCCTACTGATTACTGAACACTGCATCTGGATAACTACTTTCACTCTGATTGAAGATACAAGGTACAGACTTTGATCAAAATGAATTAAATAACCACTCCACAACACTTTTCCAGCCAGGCACATCCTTAACTGCAGGCAGAAGATAATGCGAGCAGAAGCTGAAATTGCAACCCATGTACAATGGGAATGAAGTCAGAAGGAGGTCAGTGTCACCAACACAAATGTCAGAGGGATCCATTGGTAAAGTGAGATTTCTTCTATTTATGCTTTGCAGTCACTAATATTAAAAAAATATGTATTTTCTTCTAATGCTATGATGGTATAGGCACTGAGCAAGTAGGAGCCCTAGGTGTTAGGTACCTCTGACTAATGCCACCCATTGACCCAAAAAACAGGTGGCTTCCTGCTGCCAGTGGGTGATGTTCATAACATCAGACATTTCTTCATGCTCTCCTGTCCCTTATTGGCCTTCCCCATGTGTTGGGAATCTGAGCAGTGTCCAACCCTCGCAGCTCTCCTGGAGGGCTGGGTGCAGTGAGACTCTGCCCCTTCCCTGCTGTGTGCATGGGAACTGCTCAACATTTTTCACACTCAGCTCATGACCCTCCTGGGATCCCAGCAGGTCAAGCCCACTCACAGTGTGGAGAGGTCACGAGGACCCTCCACAAGTCCCATACCGACAGCTGACACAGTGGTGCCTCCCCACAAGCTCCTGCTGAGTCCAGACCTGTTGCACCTCTTCCTCCTCCTCCCCGACTCATCTTTGTCTCTCTGTTCTGTTTTGATTTATCCTGCTTAAACTTAGGCACTGAACTGAAGTACCCAGGTCTGAAGCTGGACTAAATCAGCACATGCATTAGAAAATAACTGATATCAATGACTGCGTGAAGCTATTTTCCTTTTATTTTAGTGGTCATCATTTAGCACTCATGCCTGACTTTACAAATAGACTAAGTGCTACGCTTATTTGAGCTACATTAGCTAGAGAGAAGTACAGCAAGACTACTGTGAGAACGGGCTGCTCAGGAAGGCATGGCAAGCATAAAGTCAGCTGTCTTCTTGATTTTTCCTGTTAAATCACATCTTCTGTCATAGCCTAATATGTTCTGCAAATTGTCAAGTGAGTCTCCAGTATGAAACTAGCATGTGGCCTCCTTCTTTCTTCAGGTTAGTTCCCTCTTCAAAAAACTACCGATCCCATCTATTTATTTATTTATTTTCAAATTCATTTATTTACTTATTTTCCCGGAAGAAACAGCTGTTTCTGTGGAAGAGCTGCAGCCTCTGGGTCTCTGATAATTTCAGATTTATATCTCTCTTTTTCTTTTTTCTCTCCTATGATCTGTGAATTAAACAGAGGCAAGGTAGACAATAAATAAAGAAAAAGTGTTGCAAACTAATTTGTCACATACCACCTTGCTTTTCTGCTGTAGATTCAACTGCCTCCTGAAACTCCTTGAAAGAGATAAAGCTTCTGGCTTTTTTTTGGTGTTGTCTTCAGCACAAAGACAAGCATTAAGCATTATATATAATTATCTTTAAACGAGTAAATTTAGTCTTTCTTTTACATGTTATTAGAGTGATTGTTTCTGAAGGGGGATATAAGGAGCAGAGGCTTTGACTAGAAGAAATGGAGGGAATGTAAGGACAATATAATACAAGGGTGTTTCCTTTCAGAATGAATGTACTGCAAAATGTAGGTGAAAGCTCCTAAAAAAATACAGAAAACCACACAGTAGCCCTTTGAAGAGTCTGTTAAATTTACTCCACAATAAAATATAGAGGAGAGAGAGAGTCAGGGCTGTAAGGGCTTTATCCAAGGTACCCAAGAACAAAGCTCTAGAAAGTGCATCCCTACAACAGCAAGCTTTGTTTGTCATTTTAGTTGCGGTAAAATGAGCATGGAAATTGTTCCAATGCTGACTGAAGGTAATTTTGTTTGATCAGACACTGCATGCAATTTTGATACTTCTTTCTTTAGACAAAGAAATAAAGGCATCTGAAAAATGATACAAATCCCCAGAAGATTATATTCTAAGGAAATCTCTAAGCCCAATCTCTTTAGCTCTTTTTAAGCTTTTCAAGATTTGAAATTGCCATCACAGTAAGTTTAGTTTTGAACACATGAATGAAATGCCATCCTAAGATAGGTATCCAGCTTGCACAGAAAGTTTAGTTATCCAACATCAGTTCTACTACAGTGGGTGCATTTATATTAGCATTTTGGTTCAGATGAAGACTACTTTTTTAATATGTGTACCTTGCCTGTCCTCACTAAATGTGCTTTGATCTACCTTGTAGCGTTGGCTCGGGGCACAAAAACTAGATCCTTTTGAGTGGAAGCTGCATAGGAAGATGTACTTCACATCCATTGCATTCCCAGCGTTACTGGGCATTGGTGCTCAGGACCAGGGCAGGGCCGTGAAATGCAGATTTCAGGTCCTTGGCATCACCTGGTTTACTTTGCAAATCTTCCCCTATTGGCTCCATGATTCTGGCTAATGTACACATAATTCCTTCTCTAGTCAATGGGGAGAGGTGGCAGCATAGGCCTGCAGAAGCAGATCCCTGCCTAAGCTGAGGCGCTATAAAAGCTCTGGCAAGATTTCTCCTGGGATGTTTTCAGAACCACCTTCTTCACCATTTAGGTAAGGAATATAATTGTTTATGCCAGGAGCTAAATCAATACCTAAAGTTTGGGTGCAAGTTTTAATGAAGCAGAATTTAGTTTCCTCACTGACGGAGTACTGGAAGCCCTTTCGAATGCTCTTTAATCAATTAATTATTTTGAGCAGATGTGCAGATTGATAATTTTCTTAAAATATTAATATGTTTGTTTGCCCCTTAACTTTTCTTTTACATGTACAACAGATCAATATCACTGCTAACATTGTTCTCCTTTCTAAATGAAAATCACAAATTAGAACTTCCTTTAACATGTATTGATACTTATAAAACCCTTTTCAAAGGGATTCAGACCTGACTTTTGATTTATACTTATGCTATATTCCAAAAAGTTTTAAATATATTGCATTTTTAAAGTTGTCCTCAGATACTCTCTTTCTATTCCTGTAGTGTCCTACTTCTCCCTCTCTAGGTCTCTCTCTTTTTTATATGTACATATAAATATTTTATAGAAAACAGATGGTCTGGTAAAATTGCTATCTGCTAAAAAGGCAGAAGATGAAACAGAATGGATCACATTATTCCCTAACTTCTGCTCATAAAATAATTCTATTAACATCAAAGTAGGCATTAAAAGCTGTAGGACTTACCTCTACATAATTGAAGTGAGTTACCTACACGCAGTCCAAAACATAATTATTGTTCTAGGATGATAACCATATTTAATCAAGGAATCCTTGCAAGAAAAAAACAGTGTGGAGCCAAATAATGTTTATACATGATTAAAGAGAATAAATATTCATTGAAATGAACATTATCTTACTCTTCCTCAGCCTGTTCATCCAGAGATGGTGACCTTTCATTTTGCACATTAAAAGGTCTTTCAATTTGGTGAATCTTAGGAGTACAGATCTATGTTGCTCCTACTTCTATCAGAGAACGATGGGAGGTTGCAAACCAACTTCTAAGCTCCTGGCATTTCAATAAAAGAATGGTCTAAGGTAATAAATAATCAAACACCTGTTTCTTTTCTTTATAAGCCATAAGTGTATCTAAAAAGTTAATTCTCATCTGAGAAGCTACCCTGAGAGTAATTCAGTCTCTCTTTTCCCTGGTTCCCCTAAAGACCTCCATAAGTTTGACAATTCACTGCCAGAGAGGTGCCTCTTAAAGTAGAGCACATAACAAAAAATCATCACTGCAATGAATTCAATATTTATTCCATAGTCAATGGAAATGTTACTTAAATGTGAATATTCCATTCAACTGACTCTGTAAAAGTCCATCAGAAACGTGAGTTGGATCAGGGAAAGAATGAACATTGTCCTCTTAAACAAAAAATCTTCTCACCATATCCTTATTTCAGCACAGTCCAAAATGGAATCAGCCTTTTAAAATGGAGTATGTTGAATATTTTAGTATAACATTAGGAGCTGAACAAGCTCCTTCTTAATTCTTGTAAACTTTTGGGTGAAACAAATTCTTTTAACTCTTTCAGGATCCTCATACTGAAGTTGTCTTTCTCTTTTAACAGGAAAAAATGTATCTGATGCTACTATCATAACTCCTCCTAAAATCAGGGAACTAATGTTATATATATCTGTTTTCTAGGCTATCTATTGAGCTGTCAGAACGTCTATTGGAAATACTCTTTGCTTGTTCAAGATGTATCAAGATTTTGAAGTTCAGACTTTGAAAGTATATAAACACATATTAAACACCTGAGACCACAGCTTAATCTGTCTGTAAGCCATCTCTTACAGATTTAAGTAGAAGCATTTTGCTAACTTAAGGTTCAAACCTTTAAAAAAGGTGGTTATATGTTATTATGTTCATATGTTATCTCATAATTAAAACTAAGTCTTTCTGATAAAGAATTAGTCTGCAAGCACTTTAAATTTGCTTTTTAAATGCAAAAAAAATGTAATGTTTGCAATGCTTTGAATCTATGATTAATTTCACACTGATTATTTGAATACATTGCACTAGTGTTTCTCAGACTTTTACAAGCTAAGACTGCACACAATTTTTAAAGATAGGGCAATTTCTCTGCAAAATATGGATTTTTGTGTCATTAAAAAATGTTTTACAAGCTCTCTCAAGCCACCATTGCTGGAAAAAAAATTGTTGTTAATCTTGGCGTCAATGCCAATGTATTTAGAGACTCACAGCATTGACTTCTGGGAGGGAGATTGTAAATGCCGATATATACTGGATGATGTGATGGGAACGGATGACGTGTGTGTGCATGTACAACGCTGGGGTTGGAAACTTACTTTATTTTAGTTGGAAAGCAAGAAAATAATTAGGGAGAAACTCTGCTCATTCCTGTTATAAATTAAATTGAGGTCTACACTAAACATTGTCTAATGAAAGAGGTTTTTGAAGGATGAATGAAATAGTCAGTCCTCTATAAAAAATAGGCCAGTTTGAAAAAAGCTGGTCTATCCAACCTGAACTAGACATGTTTTTCTGTCTTTAAAATGATGCTGTTTGAAGCTCTTCTGTATATGCTTATTTGAACTGCTTGGCTCTACTTGCTCCATGTGTACTCACTCATAAGTAAAAATAATAATTTGTATAAGCACATAATCATGTTTTTCTACTGAAATATTTGCATGCAAATAGTATTGACTCTTTCACTTTGAAAAATATATTTAAAAGTTATTTTTAATGAAAAGGGGCTAGCAAGGACTTCTTATTAGAAACAGCACTTTGTGAAAAAGGCTATCTTTACTGGAAAAAGTAATGATAAATTAATGTTAATAAATAAATAACATTGGTTTTTTTGGCATAGAGAATTTCTTATGAAGAGTCAAAATTAGAAGTTGCACAATAGGAGAGCATCAAAATCACAGGAGACAAGTTTTGAATGAGTACCAGAAACAAGCTATAAGGGAGGTGAAGCGAAGGGTTGTTCTGCGTAGCTGAAGAGGAAAAGGAGAAAGTTCTTGTACCAGCTCTGGGAAGATTGTATGAAAAGAGATTAGTAATATTGTGCATGGAGGCAGTGAGCAGTTAAGATAGCGTGAATGGGATCTGCTAAGGTCTGAAAACAAGGAAAACAATTCTGAGGAGAGATTTGGTGGAAGTTACTTTTGACTGTGAGAAGTAGTAAAGCAAGAACAGAAAAACAGTTTTTGGGGATGCCAGTTCTAACTGGCTGTACTTTTGCGTTACAAGACAGCAGCTGCAACTGCAGATACACTCCCAGAATGAAATCTACCTCTGCTGAAACAAATAGCTAAACACCTGTTGATTTCAAGAAAGCTAGTAGTTCAATTCTGGATAATATATGTATGCTGTAAGAGTAAGAGACTGTTATCCACATATCCCTATTAACAACACAGAAATATTTTTGTTTTGTGATCCTGGGTTGTATGCCAGACAACCTAAGATAACTAGTAAAATAGGAAAAAAAAAAGTAAACCAAAGTGTTTATCATGTAGCCCTGGTTGTTTTATGAGATTAAAAACTACTAGCTAAAATAATGAAATCATATATTATTATTTTGTTTATCTTGCAGTTTTGTTATCATAAGCCATTTAAGAATATTTTCACTACAAATGTTAACAAATTGTATGCATTTTACAAGAGCAAGATAAGCAAAAAACAGTTAAACAATGACAGTATAGCTTTTTAATCAGTCTTTTAACTTGTCCTTTGTTTCTTTTAATAAAAATTTCATAATAAAAAACAAATAAAAAAGAGTAAAAAATATATTTCTTCAAATACACATAAAATGTATTGCTACTATAATTTTGTTTCACAGTATTTTTCCTAGGATTTAAAAAAAACCCAACAAACATTTTAGGGGAAAGGATGAACACTTTATAGACGCATATATATTAAAATAATACTTTCATATATTGCTTTCCAGACATGGACTTAAAAGCTTTTTGAAAATATTGTTTTTTAACGGCAAAACTGAAGCAGAGAACTTCTACTTTAGTACTTTTTAAAACTGTTTTTTGAAAATATTTTTTCTCTGTCTCTTTAAACTATCAAGTAAAGTGTACACATTTTGAAAGTGTCAGTCTACCCACTCAATTCATGTTGAAGCTACTTGCATAAAAAAGTAGTTAACTCATCTTTGAATGAGAGATAACTTTTATATTCAGAGGAAATTGATGTTAATTATAGAAGATAAGGCAACAAATTTCATTTTAATAGTATCTAGCTAATTGAAAGTCAAATATACAATAAATGTCATACTTTATGTAAGCAAAACATATATTTTCTTTGAGGAAATAACTCACATTCTAATACCAGTGTGCTTGGCTACCTCAGATACCTCCTCTTTCAGTTTTTCCTTGTAGATGTCATGTTAAACAGCAAATGAAATATGAGCATCTTAAAAAATATTCTCGAATTCTTTACTCGTTGCACAGCTTGTTTTTCTACAGGAACACTTGAGATAATTTGGAAAACTCATCAAATTTTCCTTCTATGTAAATGCTTTAACTTTATTATAAAGCCAATATTTTGACATTGGCAAAGCCTTAAAAACAATACATTGACTCCGTTGGGGAATGGAGAAAAGCATTAAAGTTTCTTTCACTGGCTGTAAATCAGATGGGTTTTCCTAGAGCACTCCTGCATTGAAAAAATAGAAATAACATTGCCAGTATAAGAAAGAAAACTAAGCACTTCAGGTATACAGATGAACTAAAATAACAAAGAGCAAGATCTGCAAAAGGAACTGACATATGAATTTCATAATGTGAAAGTTATAACTCTATATTTAGTGTCTTTCCTCACTTCTCAACTCAGATCCTCTCTAGAGAAAAAGTACCATTTAACTTACATAGGGATATATATAAAAAAAAAAGTCTTTCATTCCTTGTGCCTAGAAAAATGAAGGACACGTAATCTAGGGCATCCTCATAGGTCTGGTGTGGGCAGATCCAAGCTCCCTCTGCCAGAACCACCAAATGAAGACAAGATACACTACCTCCATGCAGTACCGTGGTAACACAGGCATGTGGCATGGGAATGGACAAGTACTTTGGTCGGTCAGCACTCATCAGGGCAGACTTGCCTACAGGTGGCCTTTTGTTGCATAGATTCTGCTCAGCCAAAGCACTTGTCTAGTGTTCCCTCATAAAGGTGTATGTTTGTACCTCCTGGCTCCTTTCCAGAGACATACCTCTAATTCTTATGATTGAAAAGTTAGCCTGGCCTAAAGCCAAAATGTTTCTCAGGTTCTGTATCTTGTTTCTGTGATTTTTGGGACTGCATCCCACGGTCGTACACCAGGACAAACCTTGGGTTTGCATTTGGCCCTCTTTTATTTCCTGTTTTACATGGAAAGAAAATCAAAGATGTGGTCAAATGAGAGCTGTGGTGCCTTCCCACGGGTCCCCAGTCTGGACAACAGAGCATCTGACACGTCTGTTTGCACTGGTATTTTATGGATTTGTTCAAGGGCTGATCCACAAGGTAAAGCTCCTGTGAAGCTGTCCGGTGTGTCTGCTAGCTACTGAAACTACTAAGGGTGTCTTTACAGAGAGCAAGGTAGAACAGCTATTCTACAAAAGGTGTTTCAACCAAATACCTAGCAAATAGGACTTGAGGGTCTAATTTATTTCAATGGTTGCTAACAGAAGTACTATGTTGTAATATTAACATGGCTGTTCATTTTATTGCACAAAGTCCCACAAGAAATAAGAAACAGAAGTATATGAAGTTCTCTATTGCTTACTTCCATTGGTAATTCTCTACTAAATCAACATGGGATGCTGATGAAGTTGGCTGTATTTCACCTCAATTTTGTCACTTTAAGAAGTTTTCAGACTCATTTGAGAGCCACTGTTGAAATAGAAAGTTTAAAAGCTCTCCTTAGTGCACTTCAGGCTTGACCTGCAGCAAATTTCACCCTTTCCATGAAG
Source organism: Nycticryphes semicollaris (assembly GCA_013400055.1). Classification (NCBI taxonomy): domain Eukaryota; kingdom Metazoa; phylum Chordata; class Aves; order Charadriiformes; family Rostratulidae; genus Nycticryphes; species Nycticryphes semicollaris. The sequence goes on from VXBJ01004444.1 coordinate 221,988, forward strand.
GTTGTGTAGTAGTTTTATGATCCACACTAACATTCACTGCTGCACAGTCTTACACTGTTAAGTCATGTCCACATGGGACAATAGGAAATTGAACCCGGGTTTCTAGAAGTGAAGAGTTAAATCACATTCCACAGCTCCATTTGTGACTTTCCCTATCCTCTCCTTCTGCCGTAATTTTGAAAAACTAGATAACACTAAGTGAAACCATTAATGCTGAATTCCAGCCAGACTAAATCAATCTGTAGTTAATATTTTAAAAGGTTTGCTTCACAGTTTGGTAATGCCATAGTGTTCTTCCCAATAATAGACTGTGAGGTCCTATTCTTCTGTACATGCACATAAGGACTTACGTCATTGTTTTCCACTATTAGTAAGGGAAGCAGCCGCACTATTCAAATAATATAGAAACAGAAAACAGGATGGTATATAATGGACCAGAGTTACTGAGCTTCATGCAACTGAAAGCTGATACAGAAATACTGTTTATCACTGTATACAACATATACAAAATTGCTACATTGATTTATGTAGCATTAACTAAGTAAGTGGTTTAAGTTTTGTGGATGCTTATGGTAGTTTTAGGAGCTGTAAGTAGCTGTATCAGGTCAGACCAAGGTTTTTGTAATTCACTAATCTCTGACAGTGGCTAGTAGCAGATGTTTAGGAAAGCATGGAAGAGCAGGTCAGGTGCATACTAAAATGCCCCTGAAACAGAGGAACATCTTTGTATTTGAAAGACCTTGCCTGATTTTTCTTTAATTTGTTTGCTCAACCCCTATTCTAAACCCAGGTAAGCTTTGGCAACCACATCATCATCTGCCACTAAGATCTGAGGCTTAACTGTGCCACATGTGGAAAAGCACTTCCTTCTGCTGATTTGCAATCTGCTCTCTCTTGATTTAATCAGATGTTTCTCTTGTACCATGAGAGACAGGAAAAATATCTCTATGCACATTCCCTTTGCTTCTCAGAGTTTTATAGGTCAGTGCAGTGCTCCCCTAAAGGTGCCTCTGTTCTAAGCTGAAGAGTCCTGGTTCACAGAGTCATCCCTAGTGTGGAAGAATTTCTATCTCTTTGTTCACCCACTTTGCTCTGTTTTTATCACATTTAGTTTTAGTTAAGCTTTCTCAAGATGGAAAAAGAGCATTTAACACCAGCTAATATTACAGTTTTGATGTAGACCTCAGTGATAACATACCGGCTTTTAATGAAGTCTCTGCTTTAGCATAGCGTGCGTAGAGACATAGCATAAGGTTTGTTTTTTTTTTTTTTTGTATTTTGGTAGCATTATAGACCTTAGGGCCAATTTATGTGAGTAGCTGCAGGTTGCATCTAAAGCTTTTTGCTGCCTGTGTGGTGAACTATAGGTTTCATAAAACACATCTCACCTTAGGTGTGGTTCCATATTTTATACTGTTGGTGTTTTATTTAACTATGTATTATCTAAAATATTTTCTCATGTGTGGAAGGACTCTTAACACTAGCTGTTTATACTCTGAAAAGATATTCTGTTATCCTGGTTCATAAGAGGAAGATGACAGAGTTGTTCAGGCCACATACAGCCTGAACTCAGATATTTTCACAAAAACTTTCACGTGACATTGGAAAACACAAATCTCATTTTTTAGGGTCATCCTTGAATGCGAAGGGATGTAAGTGTGATAAAAGCCTGACGATATTTGATTCTGTCTGATGTTTGAATCTAGGGACAGTTAGCCTGAATGCTGTAAAGGATCTCAGTGATCCTGTGACTACAGAAACAGCAAGAATACAGGCAATTTGAATAAATAACATCTTGTGGCATATGACAGCCTTGTTTTCTCCAAAGGGATACCGAGGGATTGTTTTGCAAGTGATATACTAGTTTGTGTTTCACCTAAGATTTCTTCTGTTCAAACAGTTTGCCTCATCTAACCTGCAACACTTCAACTTGAGACTGCACCGCAGAAGAGCAAAACCCAAGATTATCCATGTCTAATAAAAATAGCATATGCAGGTTTACCTCTTCCATGCAAATTTAAATGACACTCTATTCTACAGGAATAATAAGCACCAAGAATGAATTATGCTGCTTTCTCGACAAGTTACAGGAGCTTTCTGCTCAAACTGATTTTAATTTGTACACGTTTTAACACCATGTATGCCCCTCAACAACTTGCATGTCCTCTGTCTCCTTGGCACTAGTATGGCCATGAGAACAGCTAGACCATTTAGACTGAAAAACCCCTGATTTAAGCACCAGGGAGTGGTATCAGTACTGAGGACACATCCCTGATTCTTTCACCTGATCTGAGAGCACGCAGGAGTGCAGGAACAATTAAAGCACAGAAGAAGGTCAGCTTGCTGGCATGAGGAGGGGAAAATGGGAGGATGTGTGCCACAGCTAAGGTGATCAGTGTTCCAGGCTTTGAACTGACTGATTGAAGAAACATGGAGCAACTGTTTTTATTAACATTTCTATAACTGGTATTAAACTAACAATAGCAATGGTGAGTAGGTTTGACGCTCATACTTGTTCAAAAACATAAATAAATGTGGAGGTCTGGATTAGAGGTTCTATCTCAAAATTGTCATATAATAAAAAAGTGGCATAGAATTTTTAAAGTAAATTTGTTTCAAGATGCATACACATCTTACTATCCTATTTATTATTCATATAAAATGAAGCTTAAAATATCATTAAATGATGCTCAGTGGTATCAGACACAATTATGATTAACTGAGACTGATTTACTACCCAAGTTCCTCAGATTCAAATGCTTCACATTACCATATTTATTTACTTAAATTGAGCATTTATCTACTTGTTCTTAACATCCAGCTACAGAAAAGTCAGACTATAAACTCATGTTCCTCTATTTTATCTGCCAGTGTAATTTAACTCTCATAATAGCTATTTCTCGCTCTCTTTTAAGAACTAGTCATTAGTTTTATATAAGATGTTCCACCCTCCAAGTAGAGGCCATCATGAAGTGCAATATTTAGATGCTGATCTTAGTGGGAATGTGTTCATGAGTATTTGAACCCTAGGGCTTGATTCAAGCTTATCTCCAAATTATCAGGTTACTGTCCTGAAACTGAGATTCTTCCTTCCGTGACAGGATGACTTGTCATTCTGACGATATTTACTAGGATAATTTTAACAACACATTTCTTTGCATGGATGCTTTTATTTCTGAATAATATCTGAATTTCTCCTGCTTGGCGAGTTATGGTCTTCCTACAACGGCAGTATAATTATGCTTCTACATTTCACTGTAGAAGCAAGTGCTAAGCTTCATTACCAGTCTGTAATAAGTAAGTGGTATTGTTTTTTCATGAATTTCTAAGAGGCAGTGAGATGTGTCTGTATTTATTTAAGAAGAAAGAAAGAACAATAAAACTTTTCAGACTTGGCTCTTTCAGGTTATATAGCCCACTTTTACCATTCCAGTGACTATGCAGGTTAAACAAGTGGCTTTAAACACCTCTCCCAGAATACTGTGTAGAAGACAATGTTATTATCCCTGTCCTTTGAAGGGCTCTAAAGTAAATGAAAAGTCCACATCAAGTCAGTGACAGATAATTTTTCTCTATCCTGTGTCTGCAGAAATCATATGGAATTTGTGAAACGTTTAGGAGTCTTAAATAGCTCTGAATCGATTGGGCCAGAAATGCAACTAAGAAGGTTCAATGATGGTCCGAGCACAGGTCCAACCTGTGCTCTGGCTTCTTGAAAAATATGGAATGGTTAATCTGTCTGACTGCTTATTGTGTTTTCCAAATTTTCAGGACTTTGCATACATAAAATAACACTTGAGACCAAAACGCTGTCAAAGTAAATTCAGCAGATCCCTACTGGGATGTCTGAAATCTTTCATTCAAATTCAGCATTCAACATCTCGGTGTGATGAACAGACAGTCTAACTAATGAGACTGAAGAATACCTTATAACCTTACTGTCAGTGAAGCTCTGTGGATTGATTGAAGACTGGCACACTCACACCTGGTAAGATGCATGGACTCATGCTGAGTTGCAATTAGCACATACATTCTCATTTGTTATTGTCGCTTTAATCCTTTTTCCTTTTTTTTTTTTTTTAATCAAGTATTAGGAGACGTTCTCAAAGATGATAATTTTCTCTATGTTTATTTTCCTACAGATGAAAATAAGCCCCCAGTAGTAATCCATGTATAAATTCAGGAGAAACATGACATTTCTAAAAGATGAATAAGCTCTCCATGGTATTCTGTATCATGAAAACAGTGTCAGTACATAAGCAAAAGAAGAGAAAGCATTCATATTATTCAAGACACATCTACCTTCTCCTCCAACTGAGCCTGAACAGATTTAAAGCAACGTGAAAGCACCTCGTGTTTAGCACTGCTTAGGTGTTGTTTATTTATCCCTTTTGCCATTTGAAGCGATTCCCATGCTTATTTTAAAGGTTCACTCTAGAGCACCCTAGGACAAACCTTACTTGAATTTTTCTTGATACATAGGCGTATGAAAAACAGCAGATTTTTTCATTAAATATGTTTAATGCTTTTTATATCTCTTTGAATGATACATGTACACAAGCTGGTGGAGAATGATTATGTTTACTCAGGAGATTAAGTTTTTTCACGATACCTAACCGAAGTACGTCAAACGATTAAGATTTTGGGACTGTATCTTTATCTGTCTTTTGAAAGTTTAATCTAAATACTTCTATAATAGAAATGTAACCAACATATGATTTTTATTCTTCCATTCTCTGAAAGAGCAAGCATATCTGGGACACCGGTGTTACTGCAGAATACACTGGCTGTCACATACATACAATACACACTTTAACACCAGATGGAAGATGCCTTGGTAGCAAGGAATGGAATATTCCTTTAATTAAAGTTGTATCATTAATGAGTTATAAAGAATGGATGCTAAACAGGCAGAAAAAAAATGATTTCTTTTAGCAGAGTAATAATTCCCAATGAAATATAGCAAGCCACATTTTTTTCCTATGAGCAGTTTAGCAAATTTTCCTGCTTATTCACCTTTGTTCACAAAGTACATATAGCAACTACCTTACAGAAACTAAATCAAAATTGACACAAGACCAAAGCATTTGACTTTTATTTAGCATCCTGGTAGAACATGAGGAAATCACCCTTTCTGAGCAGCCCTTGACACGCACCATCCACAGAACCACACGTACCCTCCACAATACCACACGTACCCTCCGTTAAAGGTAAAGCAGTACAGAATGAATACAACAGTTGTACTGCTCCTCTTTCCAAAAGTGATGCCTTATCACCTACACGATATCATTGCCCAAGTGTTTCATGAAGTTTAATTAAATGTATCACTTCCAATAAATTCCTTGGGCAAACAGACTACCATAGGGGCACATAAAGAATGTGAACATTAATTGCGTTTGAGATTAGCCTCATTGAATTGAATTCTCACACACTGATACCCTTTGTACTTAAGCCATAAATATCAGGCATTTATACATCCAGCTATTGGCAGGTTTACTGTAAAGTAATATTCCCACTAGACCGCAAGCCCACACAGGAAAAAGTTCCCACTGAAAAAAGTATCTTCTTAAAAACGATCAGTGAGACAGACAGAACCTCCCTTTTGATACCCTTTATAAATGAGGTATTTCTGTTCAATATCTTTTCATTAACAACCTCTGCATTAGAGAATTGTAAACGAAAAACTGTATAGTTACATAAACCACCAAAAATTTCTGGAAAAAAAAAAAAGGAAAAAACAAAGCAAGGACATGTAATGAAAAATCCAATTTGCTGATAAATTAATTAAATTCCCTACTGACCCAACCCTGAGTGAACATACCCCGTGTGGGAGAGACTGAAAGACAAATTTGCTAATTAATGATAATGCAGAGATTGGAACAATTGGAAGAATAGATTCACATCCCTCTTTTACTCAGTGACTACAAGCGAGTACAAGCATAAAACTTTACACATGCAAGAGCCATTGTGAATAAAACACTTGCATTAGACATAACACAAGTAATAATATTACAGTCCCCTTGTGGAGGGAAACGTTAACCAAATGAGGAATAGCTGTTCTTTCTAGATTGACATTTAATCATGTCCTAATATCTTGAGTACCATGTGACAATTATAAGGGATTAGTACAACGGTGGCATTTCAAATAGTCTAAAAGATTATTGTGCCTGAACATCTTTGCTAGGCATATTCAAATAGAGATTTTTAACTATTTGTAATTAATTGATTCCAATAATTGTATTTCAGTGAATATAGTTGTAAAATAGAAAAGTGGATAAACTCACCTGCATGGTATTATAGACTAACAAGAGAGGAGAAAACTCCAGATGGCTAAAGTTAAAAGTGACTGAATTCCCTTTACTAGTGCTCATTTTCAACACTGCTGATTTTTACAATGAGTAGATGAAGACTGTATACATGGTGGTGACTTGCCTGACTCCTTCCTAGTTTTAATAGCTCTGTTTTAAAAATTAATTCTGTATGAAGTAAGCTTCTCAGTCTACACAAGGGAATCTTGTAATACCAATTATTATTTTATTGAGTTTATTGGTTTCTACATGAAAGCAGAAACAGTACAAAAGACATTTACCAGTTCTTAATGTTTTTGTCATTTCTATAAATTACTTCTTTAAGATTGTTTATGATATATTTCCTTTTTGCCACCATGTTATCTCTTAATTATTAATCAATATGACTCTAAATATAGATCTATTCAAATGGTAGACTATAAGGAGCCATAATGGACTACTGGGTAACTAATGTCTGTTTTAACAAGTCCATAGCCGTGTATTTGCTATATGAGATACTTTACTATGGCTCCAAAGGAGCCATTACAAGCTATTGACTCTGAGTACATTCCTACCCATCTAATTATGTATTAATGTTACTGCTGTTACTGTCACAACAGAGAGAAAATTGAAGCGAGACAAAAAGTTAAGAAGTGAAGTAAATGTAAATTTATTTGGCGTTGAAAATTCTAAATGAAATGTTTCTTTTCTGCTGTTTACATGTTTCCTGGTAAAAACATAAAACTGATGAGCATTTGAAAGGAAAGGTAGAGCTTTCTACCACTCAGTGGATTCAGTTTCCAGTAAGTTAGACGTTGTTTTGTTTCATTCTGCAGTCCCAGAGACATCTCACAAATTTCTCTTTTAATATTGAGCTGAGTGGAAGGAGTAAGTTTGGTTTCTTTTCACACTTGTACTGTTGCTCTTCACAAGATTTTCAACCTAAACTCTTTCCGAGAAGGGAGATTCCTTCCTTTTGATTTATCTGGGTTCAGTTTTCAGTTATGTAAGGAAATATGAAGTGAGGAAAACTTTATTTATTTCTTCATTTTACAATGAAGAATTTGCAAAGCTTCAGTTCTGGCAGTATGGAAAAAGTTAAGACATTAAAAAAACCATAATGATATATTCTAAAAGGGAAGCATGAACAAACAACTCTCTGCAGATTAACTAGGCATCTTGTCACTTCCCCAAATACACTAAGACCTTGAGATACACTCCCAGCTTTCCTGCATTCAGTTCAACTGTATTCACATTTACAGAAATAATAACTAATTAAGACCGCCAGCAGAAAAGACGGAGGATGCATCTGGTGGTGCTGCCAAAGACAAGTCAGGGACAGTATAATTTTGGAAAATGGCCAGTTTCTAAGCCTTTCTCTGTCACATTAAGAGTCTCTAAGAACTTTAGCAACTACATGCATGATGACCAGGCAACTCATACCTGGCCATCTTGCTTTACTAACAGATAGCAGACATAACCAATTATGCTGGTCAAAAGCAGAGACTGTCCTAAATTCCTGCTGAAAAGCTTCATCAGAAGCTTAGAATTCAGAGTGCAGAATATTTTTCCTTTAAATAAATAGACCCCTCAATCTCTGTCCTTCAGTAGTGTGTTCAATCTTCAGCATCTCTAAATCAAGACTTTTTTCTTAAACCATGCAACAGTCCTTATGCCCCAAAGGAGAGAATAGGAAATAGAATTTTTCAGCAAAATTGCTCCTGGACATGATTCGCTATGGCCTCTGACCAAAGACTTTCTGAACTGAGAATGAATCACCATGGCAGTTACAGAAACATAAGAAATAGAGGCTTAAAAATGTCCACAGAATAGATATTTTCCCCAAGCCACATAATTCTAAACTTTACTCAAAATGGTAGATGGAATCCATCTCACCAAACTTCAGGCATCTGTCGTACAGAAGTTTAGAGTTGAATTAACCAATTAACCTAAGTAACTTCCATTGTCATTTGACAACAGACACTTTGAAAGCACAATTCATTTGACTTATTTTAGCCATCTCTACCATGATAGAGTGGGCCACATTGTAAGATAAATAATAAAAATAAGCCTAAAATGCCTGATTTAGATATGTAGCAATTCATATTTAGTTTGATTAGTTTCCCTCCTTAAAATGAGGTTCAAGGAGCATAAAAGACCAAAGGTTATTGTGGGACACAACAGTTACATACCACAAGAAACTATACAAAGGAATAGGTAAGACCAAGAGCTTTTCAAATCCCCCTCACCAGCATCTCATCATTAATTGCACTAAACATTACCGCTTACAGATGATATATAAAAAAAGTTATAAAATCAAAACACAGCCAAGCACAGTATAAGAATCATCCTGAATAGGCTGACTTTCCTCAAATTTGAGAGTTTTAGTGAAGCAACTCTGCAGAAGAAATTGCTTAAAGCACAAGCTACATAAATTGGATTAAGAATATCTCTAACAAGTCCTAATGATAATTAGAATTGAAGGGATGTCTGGAGGTCAGTAGGGCTAAATTTGATGATATATACAATTTCAAATTTAACTCAGGTTGCTTAGGCCACACCAAGTTGAATTCTGACTGTCTCTGAGACAGGAGAATTCACAGCCTCTCTGGGACGCACCTGTTGCAGTGTTTGACCATATTCTTTGTGATTTGTTTTCCTAAAAATGTAAAAAATCCCTTGCATCTGTGAATGTTACAAAATGTAGTGAATAAATAATAGCACTGTCCTTAGCATCAATATTCAGCAGTCCTTCATTTAAGAGGTAGCATTCAAGAAGAAAAAAGAGAGGAATCATATATGTATTCAGAGAGAAACCCAAAGACGTTAATAATTTCCTTGGTGTAGTTTAGTAAACTACTTAGTTTGAGTCAATGTGATAATATATTTAGTTTTTGCAGTTCTAGTCTTTAAAGAATAAATGAGACAAAAAGAACGTCAGAGATTTCTTTAAAGAAGTCTGAGAACAAGAAAGTCTACCGTCACCTTTTGCTGAAATAATCTACTGAGCAATGGGTGCCATCTGTGCTCAGTTATGCCTAATTGACAGCCAGTAGCTAGATACAGCTAACAGCTCAGGTTATAGACAGATATGCTTTCTGTTCTGGATGTTCCCAGTTCAGTTTTAAGCTACTCTGACTTCTATAGCTGTATGTGATCTTGTTACATAGGAAGTTCCATTTAAATATGAGGAAAGACTTCTTCATGGGTGAGGGTGACAGGACACGGGAACAGGCTGCCAAGAGAGGTTGTGGAGTCTCCTTCTCAGGAGATATTCACAACTCTCCTGGACGCCTTCCTGTGTGACCTGATGTAGGTGTTCCTGCTCCAGCAGGGGGGTTGGACTAGATGATCTTTCAAGGTCCCTTCCAATCCCTGATATTCTGTGATTCTGTGAAGACAACTGCATTGCAAGTGAAAGAACAGGAAAGAATGAGGAATCTTGGCTTAGCTGCATATCTGGAACAGCCTCAAAGAAATTGCAGGCATTGTAAGCATAAAATCACTGACTGAATTAATTAACTAATGAAATGTCATTTCTCAGTTCCCTCCTCCTGCATTGTAATGCTGTGTGCCCTTGAACTGCTGTCTGTACTCACTCACAAATCCTTATTGTTGGAAAAAATGAATGAGGCACACGAGCATGTACTTTCTATTATATGTGTTATGGACAATTTCAGATTATGCCAAACAGAATAGGGTTGCAAAAATGCTGCAAAAGCAGCATTGGTATATATAATTCAGGAGCAGGAAACATTTTTGCAGTATCATCAAAACTGTAGAAAAGCTAGTGGGTATAGGTATAGTCATCTCTTTATTCTGTATGGTAGAACGGCTCATTGCAGCTCTTGCTTTCTGCTATATATTCTGAAGTGAAAATTAGGGCAGTTAGGCACGGGCAGGTAATATTGCCAGCAAATAAATCAAAGCGAAAAGACTTGGCCTTCATTAAGACAACTGAACCTTGTAACTGCCCCTTTCAAAATACTAAAATAAAGACATCAAATAGTTGTAGATGTCCATCTGCATCATTTCCCTCTTTCCTTTTAGCTCATAAGAAGCAGTTTGAACAGTTACGGCTTTAAGGGGATTAGATGCTGTAGGGGCGGCAGAACAGTCCTGTGCTAGAGCCAGTGACCCCCATTACACAGGAATATGCACGCTGTGAAGATTACCGAAGGTGTCCTGGTTACAGAAGACTGCCAGCTCACCTCATCTATTTTAGACACCAATGTTAGGACATGATACATCATATTCCTGAAATATATATTTCTCTTCCCTACAGGCAGCACAGGCAAAGCGGTTCTACTGCCTGCACAGGAGATACCTGGAGTAATTGGAGGAGGTGAAGTGAATCTTGGCCAGACCAAGGAGGACTGGTATCTCTGAGGCTGGAAATTGTGTATTTCTAGCAACACTGTCATGGATGGAACCTGCAGACAGTAGTTATCAGTGGTTGTCCAGGAGCTGGCAGCTCTGGGATTGAGAAGCAACCCTGCCTCGCTTGCTGGCAAGTGCATGGTACAATGCTGGGGAGCATAGGAGTTAAGTTTGGAGTACAAGGAGGAAACAGGCAGAAGCAGCAGGAAAAACAGAAACAAAGTTGGCCTCCTGGACTGGAGAAGGTGAGGAAAAATACAGGAAGTGTGTGTGGATGTGGGTCGAGTTGCTAAAAAGGACAAGGGCCAGGGAGCTGTCAGGTTGAAGATGGGCTTTGGGTAGCCTGTCAAGATGATGGGGAGGCAGCTAATTATGCTCTTTTTAGAAAGTGTGAGACCACCTGTAAGCTTTTCTCTCATCTCCAGATTATTTTAGACTGTATTTAAGCATATATATATTATTTTTTTCTGTCCTGTAAAGATAGGATGTGAGATGAGGCCTCTGTCATGCTGTGAGGTGAAGTAATCAACAGATCCTGGGATCACATCCCTGTTGAAGGGCTGAGAGATAAATTCCTGAATAATGGTCCTAAAGTATAGGTAAATACAGAAAAATAAGCAATGAATATTAGACTGAAACAGAAGATAATTTATAGAGAATGAGAGCATGGTTTAGAACTAAGGAAGAAAATATATCCCCTGTGTGCGCATCCCCTCCCCATCCCTCATCCCCCATTCCCTCCACTCCGTTCCTAATGCTGTCTGTTATAGTTTCTGTTCAATTTAAGCCAGTATCAAGAATTCACAGAAGATTAAATTAAATCGCTTCTTTTAGAAAATAAATTACAAAGGATGACCTATTAAAAGCAGCGTCTTCAGAAATGAATAGTAAATGGCAAATTTAATATCCAGTCTGAACTGAGAGTAATTCAAGTTTCTGTTTGAAGCAGTAGGAATTTAAGAGCCCAAAGGAGTTTGGAAAAAAATAACAGCAACTGAACCCAATAAGGGTTTAGGAAAACTCTTCAAGTATGAGTTCTTACAAATCAGCTACTAAGGCTACACAGCTTTCTTTTTCAAATCCCTTCTCCTACTGCAAACCAAAGAGCTCTTTAAGACACTTGCCTTAATTCATATGGCTCCTTTCAAGCACTGACATTGTTTCTGATCAAGTAAAACTGCACAATGGCAAGGATCATGTTGTAAAGTGTTATAAGTTAGTAAAGCAACTCGTCAGAACTGGATTTATAGTAACTTAGGGCTGCACGGTATTCTGTTCTTCCAGGATCACCAGGATATCAGTAACAATATCGCCATTGAGTGAAAACATGCTAAGAGCTATACATAAATGATACACTTCCCAGAGCTCATATGAAAGCTGTGACACCTCTGCTAGAGGAGCCGCTAGGTTAAAAAATGGCCCTTTGCTGGTTGTAATATTCAAAACAAAAACCCCAATTGTCTGGAAAGTCAAACTATTTTTTTCCAATTATCTCTAATTTTGTATGTTTTCACAGAAATATTTCCAGCCAGTAGCAGCATTGTCTACACATAAAGCTGCATCACGCTGCTGTCTTGTACACAGAATCCAAAGGTTTTGCCTTTAGTGTCAGCATGCATGAGAAAGAGGATTTTCACAGTTGCTTTCAGTTGTATTTCTTAAGAGATATGCCTTTGCTTGTTCATTATTGCTTTAAAATAACTATATCTTTTGTACATTAATACTGGGTTTCACTGTGCTTTTTTCCCTCTTGTGCCAAAATGCTGAGCGGTGCTTCATTTGCCAAAAAGCAGATGCTTCTTCCTGCTCCTCCTGCAGCCAAATGTTTGATTCGGATGGGGTTTTGCATCTGTTATATCAGTTATGGGAATTGCAGGAACTCATTAGCAGTTAAGCCCTACGTTATCAGACTTCTTTCGGGAGAGAGGAGAAAATGAGTGCCCCACAAATAATCCACAGCAGGAGTTTTCATCCATTCTCTTCAGAGATATGAAGACAGTATCTTTAGTTCTGTAGCTATTTCTATAGGTATTTCAAAAATACCTACTTTTTCTTCATATATATGCTTATATTACCTGCTGCCAATGAATAAGTCTGACCATTGACTTCACTAGGAATAGAAATACTGGAACAAAAATCAGTAATTTATTTTTAGGTGACTTCTTATGAATTGGATTTACTTTAACATAAGTGATCTGTGTCCTGCAGACAATTCTAAAATAAACTTTGAAGGCTGCTTGTCAAAGTTATACCATATGTACAGTCAAAGCTTTACTTAGATTTTTTTTCTTTTTCCTTTTTATTGGCACCTTCATAGGCCAACACTGTGCTGACATAAGAATGCACCCAACTCCTCTCCCCCCTCATAACAGTGGCTTGTTGTTAGAATGGATACTGTCCAGGAATTTAATGCAACTGAATGCTTGTTGCAACTTAATTACTTCATTTCAGGACAAACATTTTTAAGTAACATAGCAAAATGAGAAAAGGAATATATTTTTCTTTAGCTTTCTTCAGAATTTCTTCAGGGCACAAAGGTGCTGCCATTTGGATGTTTTAAAGCACAAACAACGTATTTGTTCCCTTTTATGCTGAATAAACAGACCAAGCCCTTATGAAATGTCAGATATATTCTTAGCAACTCAGCTATTTCTCATAAAGCATCAGCAGACCTAAGCATTTTTTCTTATTTATAATTAGCAGATTTGCCTTTCCAATCAATCCTTTTCTACATCTTAACATCCCAGAAGTTCTCTTCTGTTCCCTTTGAGGTCTGTTGCCTGACACATATAAGATAATGTTTTTCTTTTGGTGCCATGTCCCCATGGAAACAGGAATTATGCTGCCATTTATTGAGTGTTTTTGAGAACAGCTGCCCAACCACCTCCTCTTAAAAATCAGTTGGCTAGTTATGCCACACCAAGTAGGGCCTGCCAGTGGGTGCTGTGAAAAGTATTTACATTCCCTGTTCTAAGATGAAAGACATTGCAAAGCACTTAAACACACTGTTGAAAATGAGTAATAAGACCACTGAAGACTGGATGATTATTTTCATATATATGCAAAAATGACATAACTGAGTGATTGTGGAAAGCCGCTCTTTTGAGCTAAGAAGGCTATACAATAATAAATTCAAGCCTTATTTTCAGAACTTCTGTTGTTAAATGAGTGGTAGCATTTGGTCAGATTATTTTTGGTTTGACAGTTGTGATAAGGAATCCGCTTTGTTCCAATCCTTGTAGTAAGTTTCTTCCACTTATCCCAACCAAAGAAGCCACACAGAAAATGACCGGATATTATTCATACCACAGCCTATGAGAACAGAGTCTTGTTTAATTTCCAAAACCATCCTGCTTCATGTATTATTCCTGCAATTTAATGTAATGGCTTTCTTAATGTTTCACTTGGATTCACTTCAGTAAAGTGGCCTTTACACTCCCTCCCTCCCTCCCCCCAGTTTCCTGCTTAGAAATTGCAGATTAATGAGAATTTGCATGGATGAAATGAATTCTACTCCGTCAACTCTCAATTATTTGTGGGTGGTTTACAAGTTGTGGATGAGTTGAACTGTGGATCCAGGGACACTGAGTTGGCTCCTTGCAGAGCCACGTCTCATCTGGCAGGGCTTGTGTGCTAACATACAGTGCTGAGGGAAGGTGACTCTATAGTTTCCGGGGTCAAATTGGCCCAGAAGCAGTTCAGACACTTAACACAGCCTAAACTAATACCACTTGGTCTCCCTGCACCATGCAGAGTCAACCAAATGGCTCTGCAATGGAGCTAGTCCAAGTCTGGCACAGCTGGCTTGGAGAGGAGGAAAAGAGTTTGACTGGCACAGTGTGATAGCTCATAGAGCTTGATTTCTCCACGCTTTTCTGCTCTTTTCCAACAGTGTTCTTGGTCCAAGGGATTATTGCTAAGAAGGGGAATGAAACTAATGCACAGAGCCAGCATGGGTCTGGTGCTGTGCCCAAGCTGATACACACTGCTATAGCGGGAGTCTGTGATAGAGACAACCAAATGGCTCTCCTAAAGTCAGCTGGGATCTACCTGCCTTGTTGGCTCTGCCAGCTGTCCTGGTCATTGACTGTCTTTGCCACATGGCCTTTCAATACTTTTGGATATCTTGAGTATCCCCATCTTCCTTACCTGTGGTCAGCTGATGCTAAATTCCTTTCTGAAACAAGGCTGGGGGATACTTACTGAGTAATGTGCAGGAAATAAATGCTGAAAACCCTATTCTCTAGTTATGTATATTTGTCCATGGAAGTATTCGACTGGTTTAAGAATAACAAGGGCATTTATTTTTTCTTAAAACAGCTTTTAATCATATTGCAAATTTCCATTTCATTTGATGAATAGAATAGAATAGAATAGAATAGAATAGAATAGTTCCAATGGAAGGGACTTACAAAGATCATCTAGTCCAACTGCCTGATCACTTCTATGCTGACCAAAAGTTAAATCATATTATTAAGGGCATTGTCCAAATGCCTCTTAAATGCTGACAAACATTTTAGCCCTGCTTCTGATTTCAAGCATGGAAAATTCTTAAAGAAACAACATTTTGGAAAAAGAATTGTTGTGGAGATACAGGACACTTCGATTTTCCTCCTAAGTGAATTGGAGTGGGTGCTTGTCTGCTCAGACCTCTGCCTGTCCCTCTGGAGCTGGGCATTGCAGCTGTCATCCCCACAGAATGTGCTTGTTTAAGGGATCAAGGAAGTTAGTACCTCTAGCTAGCACTCCTGATTGTGTAGCAATTGCCGGCCTGGAAGAACCTAGAGGTCTAATTTTCCCCAAACTCCTGGACTTGTGACTTAATATGTGGGATACAGGAGGTACTGAGAATGCCACATCCCTGCTAAGAGTCTGGCTGCCAGAACATTGAAACAGAACCTATAAGTGACTGGGCAGTGGGACCAGCCATCGCAGTATGGGCTGCATCAAGGCTTTCCTCTGCAGTTGCCTGAGAGCTGGGAAAAGTCTGGAGCTTACCAGCCAAATCGTGCCAAATATGCTGTACAGCGAATGCTTGTTAGCACAGACCAAAGGGATCCAGACTTCTATAGACAGTGAAGTTTCTTGTTTGGAAATATTTGCCTAGCACAGGGGTAACCTGTGAAGGGTTACATAAAATATCTGGCTTCCAGGGGACTGAGTCATTACTGGTCTGGAGTTTCTGCAGAGGAAGCCTCCTGATCCTCGGTTGCATAGTGGACAGTCTGCATTCCTCCATCCCAAATATGCTGTACAGCAAGGCTGCTTAAGAGGCATTAAAACATCTCTAAATTCTACAGTTCTTTTTCAACAATGAGCTTAAAAGGGTTTTGAAGAAGAGCATGACATGAGGTCCTCACTTCGTGCTCTAGAGACAAAAGGGTCATACCAGAGCAGATCCAGAGAAAGCAGAATATAACCTGGTGCTCTCTGACTAACAATGAGCATTATTGCCTGTTTAGGAGTACAGGAACCTAAGAAAAACTAAATTATTTACTGCACATACTGGAAAAAAATATTAAAGATTACGTATTATTGCACAAAAATCTGTTATCAAACTCCACATCAACAGCCATGAGTATGTTAATTCTGAATTTGATGCAGCATTTAATTAGGCCAGGGATCTGGTTTAGCTCCTGAGTGGACTTTTTGAGCTTTTTTATTGGGAAACTTGTTCTACTGCTTAATTTTTCTAATATTGTCTGTTTTCTACTAGATTCTTCTGGGTACCGAAATGTTGAGAGAGCATTAACAAACATCAGTTTATTCAAAACTAGGTTTCCAAAGGTGCAGTCAGGGAATGACAAGTCCCACATAAGATGTCGAGAAAGATAAATTACATGCTTGAAGGGAAAAGTTTACATAAAACAAAGCCTACATGAATTTAAATGTTTTTTATTGTAATAGAAGCTGGAGTATCTATCACACACATATGCACGTGAACTTGAACATTTGGGAATCTGATCCTACAATGATGAACTTTAGGTATTGCTGTATATAACATTGTTCTCCCTAAAGATTCTTTGAAAGGTCTGCGATCTAAAATCATAGAAACGTAGAATCATCTAGGTTGGAAGGGACCTTTAAGATCATCTAGTCCAGCCATCAGCCTACCTCTGACAAAAACCCACCACCAAACCATGTCCCCGAGTGCCATGTCAACCTTTCTTTTGAATCCCTGAATGAGCTGCATGACATTGTTTCTCTTTGTACCTTAAAAAATATCTCTTTCTAAGAGGATACCTTATTTTTCTAATTTTTAAAAGAAAAGCTTCTATTGTATTCATTCATTATATGCATAGCAAACTTTGTCCTTTGTTGTGGGTATATCTTATATTTTCTTTGGAGTAAAACTTACACCCCTAAAACTGAATCTGATGCACCCTAGTGCAAGGAAAAGACTTTTAGAAGCGTTATCTGCTTCTCATATTTTCAGGTTTCTGGAATTATCTTTTTTTTTAGAGAAAAGGAGACTCATGGAAAATCTAAAATTAAGAAGTGCCTTTGTGACTGATTTTTGAGCCTTGTTCTTCCAGCTGTCAATAAAGGAGTGATCTCCTCTCAACATATAATCTTCATGCTGACTGTGAAGAAGTAGCAAAATCAAAGAGAATACCTGCTCAAGGTACTCTCAATGAAGAGAAGGATGTATGGATTGATTCTTCTGTCTGAAGCTTCAGCCATTATTGTGCTCTGCAAAAGTGGGCACCAGCACCTCTGGAAGAACGCCAGGATGCAAATTCCAGTATCTCTCATTCCTTACAGCCCAGATTTTCCAAAGCTGTGAGGATATGTAGCACCTCAGAGCAGAGAGAAGTATTAACCTGAGGACAGTTACTAGGAAAATCTAGTTCAGAGATATTTTATGTAGGTTTCTTTTTTTTTAAGAAATATTTCTTGTCAGTGTTTATCAGGCAGAAGAGAATCCCAGGGTGAAAACTGTTGTATTCAGTTTCAATCAGAGCGACTATTTTACTGTCTTGTTTTTGAATATGGTAGGAATACATTTCTCTTGGTATTACAGTGCCCTTTTCTAAGGAAGCAGCACTAAGTTTTATCTGAAGCATATTAATGAAGTCCTTCCACAGAAGGCAGACTTCATAGGAAATTCCCACCTCGCTTTAACTCAGCTCTCAAAAACAAGGGGATGAAGAGCTATACAGTCTTTTTTTTTTTNNNNTTCTCTTTGTGCAGTTAGTTCTGTTTGGTTGTCAAGTTTTGTTTGCAAAACAGCCCTAATAATTTATCTTCCTCCTAATGTCCTCTCAAAAACAGTGTGATACCCTATCAGAACAGCTTATAAATGATATACCTCACCACCTCCCTTTGAAAATGTGAGAAGGAATCACAGAGGAGTGAGGACACTCTCAGAGAGCTTAAGGGACAGTTTAAAATTGTCTCTTTATGTGGCAAGGAGTAAGTATTTTCATCTTCTATAGAAGAGACTCTAAATTCCTTCAGCCTATTGCAACTACTTTAAATAGGTTGAGTGCACAGGATTAAGTTTTCTAGAACCACTGGACACAATTGTACACTTCAGAAGATAAAAGAAACTGTTTTCTATCCCTGCTTTGAGCTGGGAATCAATGAGATGTGACTGGATGGGCTATCTCAAGGAACATCTTGCTCTGTGCTATTTATTTGCCTCAGCTGCCTGGAAGTGGACTTTGCTCACGCACTGTCTGGGAAGGAAGTTCGTTTGCTCTTCTGCCTTTAGATGATATCCAACTGGCAAATATAGCTAAACACATTTTAAATTATTGGCTGGCTGCAGCATCAGAGAGCTCAGTGAATGCGGACAGAATATTTTACTTTTCTTTGATGGGTGTCTTTTCTCACACCATTCTGAGCTGCGCTACTCCAGCTAAACAGCTACCAGTCTCTGAGACAGCAAGTATAAAGTAGCCTAGTTAATTCCAAATTACCTGCAGACATTATGCTTCAGATTTTACTCTTTGTTTATCATTCTTGAAGAGAAAAGGGAGTAAAAGCAATTTTTGGATC
Source organism: Nycticryphes semicollaris (assembly GCA_013400055.1). Taxonomy (NCBI): domain Eukaryota; kingdom Metazoa; phylum Chordata; class Aves; order Charadriiformes; family Rostratulidae; genus Nycticryphes; species Nycticryphes semicollaris. The sequence goes on from VXBJ01004444.1 coordinate 240,659, forward strand.
TTAATATATACTTTCTTAAAAAAGTTCTCCAAACAACAGACAACAACAAAAAAGATGAGATATGGGTCACTGAGACTCGGTATTTCAAGGCTATTATGATATAATGCTTTTTTATAAAATTATCAGGCTGCACCTTAAAAGTAATTAATTTTGTCCTCACTTCTTGAATGAAAAGCAATTCCAGAATTTCACTGCTCTAATTTTGCAAAGCCTTTTTTAAGTCCCAGAAAAATATATTCTTATGCCATCCATCATCTTTTAACTTAAATTTCTCTTTCCTTTCCTTAAGCTTTTTTCTAGATACTGTACTGGGCCGGGCTGGGATGGAGTTAATTGTCTTCACAGCAGCTCACATGGTGCTGTGTTTTGGATTTGAGATTAAAACAACGTAGATAACACACCAGTATTTCAGCTACAGTGCTTGCACAGAATTGAGGCTTTCTCTGTTTCTCGCTCTGGCCCCTCAATGAGCAGGCTGGAGGTGGGCAAGAGATTGAGATGGAACACAGCTGGGACAGCTGACCTCAACTGACCAGAGAGATATTTTGGGCCATATAATGTAATGCTAAGAAATAAAAGCTCAAGGAAAGGAGGACAAAGGGATTGATGTTCATTGTTATGGTGTCTTTACAAGTAACCATCATACTTGTTGAGGATATGCTTTCCTGGAACTGGCTAACCATCTGCCTGCTGAGGGAAAGTAGTGAATTAATACCTTATTTTACTTTGCTTTACATGCAGCTTTGCTTCATCTATTAAACTGCTTTAGTCTCTACCCACAGGTTTTCAGCTTTTGCTCTTCCAATTCTCTCCCCTATCCTGCTGGGGGAGACTGAGAGAGTGACTGGGTGGGTATTTAGCTGCTGGCCAGGGTCAACCCACCACTAATACAGACAGCAATGATGTTTTCTTACTCTCTTCCATTCTTCATTTTTGTAGCTCTTCTTAGAGCTGGACCCTACTCACTACCATTCCCTACCAGTTCCATTTTGGACTCTTTTCCCTGTTGATGAACTGCCTATTACTGGTTTGTTTATTTTTTCCTTCCCCTAGTGAAAATACTTTTACTGGTGCATCTCAGGATGTAGTTTTCTTTTTCATTGCACTAATGGATCACAATGGCACACAGTTTCTGATTGTTTCATCACATGTGACTGTGAATAATACTCACTAACCATGTCTACTCTGACCAACACAGCCCAAAGGAAAGGAAAATTATGATTGTCTACGTCATCAGAGGCATGTTTACACTACTAAAAAAATTCAATACACTATTTACTATTATTACATACTATAATGGCATATATTACTACAGGACAACATTTGCAATGGCTCAGATGCTTTATAAAGACCTGTACAGGAAGATCAGGATTCACATCTACAAAGCATTAATGGTACTTTGGGGAGGGTGAAGTATGAACTCTTAAACCCCATCTGGAATATTGTGTCCAGTTCTGGGCACCTCAGTTCCACAGGGACAGGGAACTGGAGAGAGTCCAGCGTAGAGCCACAAAGATAATTAAGGCAGTGGAGCATCTCCCGTATGAGGAAAGGCTGAGGGAGCTGGGCCTCTTTAGCTTGGAGAAGTGGAGACTGAGGGGTGACCTCATTAACGTTTATAAATACGTAAAGGGTGAGTGTCAGGAGGATGGAGCCAGGCTCTTCTCAGTGACAGGCAGTGACAGGACAAGGGGCAATGGGTACAAGTTGGAACACAAGAGGTTCCACTTAAATATGAGGAAAAACTTTTTCACAGTGAGGGTAACAGAACACTGGAACAGGCTGCCCAGAGAGGTTGTGGAGTCTCTTCTCTGGAGACATTCAAAACCTGTCTGGATGCGTTCCTGTGTGACCTGATCTAGGTGTTCCTGCTCTGGCAGGGGGATTTGACTAGATGATCTTTCAAGGTCCCTTCCAATCCCTGATATTCTGTGATTCTGTGATTCTGTGAAACTGTGCGCTTCACTTTTTCAACTATGTCAAATTTTGTGAAAAACGTTAAGCTAGAGTTGATAATTCGCAAAGCTTACAATAAAGGGAAAAGGGTCATGTGGCTGTTAGGGGTAACAAGACGAAACACGGTTGCTCTTGGATACATCAAGCTGTCTGGGGTACGTCATCTCACAGATCTATTTTGTCATTCTTTCCCCCCTTTGTCTATAGAGGGAAACAGGCACTGCTAAGGCAGAGTTCATCTCCCCCTAATGTTAGGTGCTCTTAATGTTAGATGATAGGAGTAGTTGTTTTCTGTTCTTTTGTTATCTGGGAAGGGTTTCCTAAATACCCTCCAATTCCATCTTTCTTTGTTCGGAATTTCATTAGATAATTTTACAAGTTTAATTCAACTTCTTTTCTGCTCTGAAGAGAAATCTGATTAATTTTTTTTTGTTTGTTTATTAACATGAAACAACAAAAAAAAGTGCAAGGACCAAAAGGATCAGACTCAAAAATGGAAATATAAACTTATTTCCCTCTCTTTCCTCCAGCTAAAGAGATTTCTGAACGTTTTCTTCCTGAAACATAAAGTTTTCTTGCCCTATACTTTAGCTTTTAATTACTTTTTATCAAGAGTGAACAGAATTTCTGTCGAGCCAAGATATTTTCTGACTTGGTTAAAAAAAAAAAGAGAGGGTCCTATACTTGGGAAAATTACAGAAAGACAGTTTATGGGCTGTAGCAAGTAAGAATTACTGGTCTAAAATGATTATCAATTACTCACTTTCAACCAGCTATCTCAATGGATTCATTCTACCTACTATATTGTAGTGCATTTATCAACTTAATTCAGGCAGTTAGTCATTCTCTTTTCCCATTTCATTACTATGTATAAACAGCAATTGTTTTTGTAATTATGGTAATAAACTATTTGGACCTGATTTACCCTCCCACAACTTTATGCACCTCAGCTAAGTTGTGATCCTCTTAAGCCTTCCCAGTATAGGTGCTCCATTTATATTTGGTGGAAAAAGAAAAGAGGCTATCAGGGAAATTAAGATTTCAAGTGTCCTCACTGAAATATTTGAATCAGGCAGGCTGGGTTTTGTTTTACATGCTTGAAATGTAGTTTAATTTTTTTGAAAGTTTTTCTCAATCTACTGTCTTGAAATTTTGGGAGACTTTGAGCTTTCATAAGTTCTCCTTATATCAGTATACTATACCTGCACATAGAAGGTACACAGCATGTCTCTAAGGATTTGGGCTAGTTGCAATTTTCTTGTGCTATTTTCCCAAGGTGTTGTTGGATCCAAAACCAGGACAGAAATCAGTAACAAGAAGTCAATCTCCTAATACTGTATGCACTACCTATATAAGCACCCATAAATGGCTGTTTAAATGGCTGAATTTATAGGAGGCATATAGAACTAATTTTAGAATTTTCATATAGCCCCTTGCAGCATGCAAATAAAATACCGATGAGTTGCAGTTCTGGCACAACAAGTTCTGCTCTGAGTCCAAAATCTCTTTGACAATTTTTGTTATTTCTTTCAGCATGTTATAATTAGTCTCACTCCCTGTAGTTATATTGATCTTTACATTCATCTGATTATTTCCACAACTGAGAATATTTTATTTTCTGCCTTGAGAAATAAATATATATATTTATAAATTGAAAATGTATTCTTGCTATTTGTTAAATGTAGTATAAGCTTCATCTCTGATCTTTTGTTTTTCAGCTGTATTCATTTTACATAGTCCCTTGGATATAGCTAGAGTATATATTTTCAGGTTTGTTCTTCTTTGTTCATCAACATTAGCCTTCTTTATTTCTGGTGTATTTTTAGCTAGATTACATGCATAACCCTTGGGCATACATTAATTTATCTTTGAATGTTTTCCATTTCCCTCTGTGTCCTTTATCTCTATTGATTTATCCTACTTGATTTCATCCTGTGCTTTTACATTCTTCTAAAACTCACTCTTTGAAATTTAACATCCTTTTTTTTTTTCCTTTTGTGGTTTTACCTGTGTCCTAATTACCACCCTAATTAGGTTATGAACACAATTGCAAAGAGCTCTACTCACATCTGCAATCCCGGTATATTTACCACACACAGACATAGACAAAGATTGATTTTTTTTCCTCTAAATTCTGCCTTTCCCCTACTGGATATATACTATGATGTTATGCCTTAACCACAGAACTAATAAATCTCTTGATTTATTTCTCTTATGTAATGAGCCTAAATTTACTAATTCAGAACCTTAACAATTTGCTTTATGTTACTTATTTATTCTCATATAATTTTGTGTTCAGAACTCTTATATGTTGCTATATGTTTTTTCAGACACAGGCTATCAATTCGTTTATTTTTGCTTTTTTTCTTTTGCTCTGGTCTCATTTCAAAACATGCTAAATGATAAATTTGTATTTTCAAATACAAACTATGTTTACACTTTTCTTAAGGAAAAGGTTACAACTCTATCTTCCTTTTCATTTTTTAAATTTGTCTTAAATTGTAATTTAAAATTTGCTCTTTGTTCCAAATAACACCTGCATGAAAAATTTCTCCTCTCCTCCTCCTTTGAATTTTTAATTTATCTCTTTGCAGACTTTCACAGCTTTCATCTGATCAGTCTTGATTTAATTGTATCAGATGTCTTTTTTATTTATATGTCTGACAGTCTTTGCCATGGTGACAATGTCACTGTATTTGCTATGTACAGGACAAAATTAAATTGTTCAGGAATGTACTAAGCTATTATACAGCTTTAGCATAATGAATATTCAAGTTGCAGTCACATGAATAGTAGGAGTAGATAGATACAAATACTTGATGCTTCTGTGAGAACTTATGTGTGGCAACAGCAAAAAACCTCCCACATTGTTTTGTCTGAGTTTTTGTTTCTGCCCCCATTTAAGTAACTTTTCCTTGCTTAAAGTAGGTGTTATCCACAAGCACACTCTCATTCTGCTTCTCAGCTCCTTCCTACTGTTATTTCTGGATAATGCATTTAACCTACTGAGTTGTCAGTTCTTTCACCTATAATATTTTTGAGGACCAGAAAGCACTTAAAGAGACTGAAGATCTTACGGTTTCATATCTCCATCATATTTATGACTGTTCGTTCAGAAAATTATTCTATTGTGTTTTTCTTCAAATTGCTTTCTAGCCACCAAGACCCATAGATCCTAAGATAAATGGTCAGATGATTGCTTTCATCTGATGGACATCACCTTTAACCTTAAAGGTAATGGTGTAGTAACTTCAAAACTGTTCACCTGACACTTCATTGCATTTCCAGAAAATACTGGGAATGGTTTGAAATCCTGTATCCTCTTCATTTCAAAATCCAATCCAGTGCGGTGTAAATCCTCCAGGGTAAAATATTACTATTTTTTCTTTTCAGTGACAGCCTTGTCTTTATGTCTCTTTAGCAACTTCTGCAATAGCCCTGGGGTCTCTCTGTGTGTGACTATGACTACTTGTGCAGTGACCTCCTCCAGGAAGGTGGGGTGGACTGTGGAGGTGGAAAGGGAATAAATGAATATGATATACGTGTTACTTCCCCCCGAAATTTCCCCCCCCAAAAACTGGGATATGCCATCTGCCCATACCATAGCATGTGTCAGTTCCTCCCATTCATGTTCTAATGCCTGAATGCAGCTGTTTCTTTGCCATGTTCTAAAACAAATAGATATGTTATGGTGGCTTGCAAGTTAGACTACAAACCCCACATCTCACCAACATTTCTTTCTTACATGACTTCATGATCCACATAATGTTTCATTTGTGGTTGTTTCTAGAAAGCTTTAATTCTTTACCTCTTCAGGTTTCAGGAGCTCCTCTTCCACCACCAAATTGACAGGTGGTTGAAAGTTGTGTGTGGTGTGGCATATATTAAGCTCTTCTTTACTCCATGTCTTCCCTCTTTTTCTCTTATGCTGGCCTTTGTACTAGCTCTAAACCCAGGTGCTCTTGATCTTTTTATTGCTCTGTTCATCTTTTCCAGGTTTCCTTGCTATGAAATACTTGTTCTACACACCAGGCAATGCAGTAACTCAGTTCGTAACCTCAAAAAAATATACTGCTGTTAGATACTTTGGTTAATGTTGTAGATACTGATGTATCTGCATTTCTCCTTAGCTGTCTTCCCTCAGAAATGAGCACATCCTGCCCTAGTTGCAAACTTTATGTTTTACTAAGTCTTAAGACATACAGTTTTTCGCATTTTACCAGCTTGAGTTAAAAGTGGATGAACAAAATATGAAGCAATCAAGGACCTGTGAAGAGGGCCCTCATCACACCCAGTCAGACCCCTGGTGTAATGCAATTAAATTGAACGGTTCCCAGGAAAACCCAGAGGATTAAACACATTTACCCAAGCAAATCCACTTCCTACCACTTGAGGGGTATAGCTCTGAAAACATGCATCTCATTAAGTCATGTTAGACTTCCTAAAATGGCAATTAAGGCTAAAAGGTTAGAGAAAGATAATAAAACATCATAGGGATTCGGCAAACTTCATCTCCCTGCACCTCCCTCTTCCCCCCAGCCAGTGCCAGCTGTTTTCTAATTAACCCAACGGTAGCAAGGTGTCCACAAGAGGATATCTGCTGATTAGCCAAAGAACTCTCATTTGCTCAATGCTATTAGGACTGTGCCTCCAAAGCGCCCTGTTTTACAAAAAGTCTTCAGGCATCGTCAAAGTTATGTCTATCCAATGCAAAACTACAGTAGCTGTATACAAGTGAAGTCACGTAAATTCAGCTAAAACAACCAGTCTGTGCTAAGCGTTAACAGTTATGCAAGTGAGACCAAGACGGTACAGTAAAATTATCAGTATTCTCATTTCCACCTTTTCCTCAGCTGTTATCCTTTGTTCTGGCCTCTAAACAGTCCTTTTAGTTCCCTATCCAATACTGGAGTGTCAGTTAGACTCTGTCCTTAGGGAGCAGTGTGCTGCTGCAGCCAGGGCATGATTGGAAGCACCTCAACAGGCCGCCATCACCCACCCACTCCCCATCCTGACCAGGATGTGTTATCAGGACATCACTTGTAGACAAAATGTGTCAAAGATGCAAGCACTTGTCTGTCTTTCCATCAGTTTTGGTATGCTGGGGTTTAGACGTGGATTCGTTTAGGGGAGTAGTGAAAGGAGGTGGCAGAAGTTATGGGTGAAGAGAAACAGGTACTGCAGAAGACCATTTAGCTGAGCCAAGGTCTGGACTGCCCACTGGAAATAGCTGCAGTATACTTTGAGTGGCCAGGCTCTCCACTTCAGGGTCTAAATTTAGGTTGGAAAAGTCAGTTTCAGAACATAAGCATTCAAGGTAACGCCTTTTAATTAATATGTTTTTAAAGATTTAGGTAGAGTAAATAATAATAATCCTTTAAGTGAAAGGGAGAGAAACTGATTTGCCTAGCCTTGGTATGTTAAGAAACATATTGGTAAGTCTATCAATAATATTAATTCTGCCTCTCTTAATACTCTTTTTATTTCTGTACATTTCATGTCTAAAAAGGTAGTTTGCTGATGCAAAGGAAACACAATCTAAAAAAATCCTTCTTATCATTACTAAAATATCTAAGGATATGTTAAGACTTTTGTTGAGCTGACATTAACAAATGATCTTTTATGTTCAGTTTAAATAGCTGATTTGAAAGAGCATTTCTGTAATCTCTCTGTACTCCTGCCTTCTAGGATACCTTCTGAAAACCTAGCCACTTTCTCACACCATTCAGCTACAGAAACACAGGGAGTCATTTTGCAAATAATAATAAAGATATTTTTCTATTATAAGCTGACTTTTTTTTATTTTTTGCATTCCTTGTAACATCACCTGAAATTTCATATGCGACTTCTCAACCAACATTTTTTTCTCTCTTAGAAGTGCTATGACAAATCCTGACCTGATGTTTTTTCAAAACCAGTGATGTCAAAGTTGGTGCATGTAAGTCATCTGGGGATGACATTGATAGAGAAGCCATTTTATGAAACACTGAGATTCAGTCCTGCTGTGAAACTTTAATTCATTTGACCATGTTCAGGTGCTTGGGTAGTACTGTATCTTCTATCATTTCAGTATACCCACAGGCAGCTCTAAAGTTGAAAGGTCTATGTTGCTGTACACCAGATCTGTTAAGTAGCACTAAAATTAAGCAGCAAAACACTAGAGCAATAACTATACTGGTTTAACTATAAAATGAACTAGGGTGTAAGAGAATGAGATTTCTCCCCCTCTTCCCCTTCTTAATGATATTCATTATCTGCTATGTTAAGATAATTTGTTATTCTCTATTTACACACCAGTCAGAACTGAAAACACTTAAGCACATGGTGTGTTCTATTTTCAGTGTAAAAATCAAGACCTTATTACTGTTAATGATGGCTATAAATTAAATATAGATGAAGAATACATATCCCTATTTTTTTTATAATTCTTCCTGCACTATATTAATCTCCAGTTTTAAAGTGCAAGTTCTCCAAGACAAAAGGTCAGTTATGATCTCTGTCCAAAAAGGGAAAAGACAGCACAAAGTAAATTTGAGTACAAAGTTGGAGATGATTTATTTGAAGAGCTGCAACTTTTTAAAATAAAATAAGGGTGCAAGACTTGATGCCAAAGGTAAGTCCAGATGATTCTTTCAAAACTGTGCTTTGTTGGTAATAAACAGGTTTTGTTACACTGTTAACAGTCTGTATAATTCAAATTCCTCTGTGCAAAAAATGTAGCCAGTGCAGACATAATTCCGTTTCTCTACGATAAAGATGATTTTTTCAGAGCATTTACTTTTCTAAAAAGAGCAGCTGCTTGTGTACACCTATTTAAGGACCACAACTGACCTGAAAAGTTGTAAAATTTTGCTTTTACCACTTTTAAGTAGAAAACATTTGTAGTCTTCACAACTGACATTTAATAATTAATTTAATAATTAATTAATTGTAACTATTAATTTAATCATTACATTGTTATGCTGTGTTTTGCCTAATTTTGTAGATTCTTCAAATGATTTTTTTGTTAAGAAATTTAAAACATTTAAATTTGGAATGTAAAATAAATAAGGCTATAAAAGAATAATAAAGGAAGAAGGAAAGAAGTAGAGAATCAGTTCAGTAATTGACATTTCTATGTAAATGTAAGCAGTTTTTAAGTAAAACTCATGAAGAAAGTTAATTTTAGAAATATTTCAGGCAAAATAATGATCTGGATGCTATAGACCTCATAACTTAAAATCTAAAAGATAGAACTGTAATTGTTCAGTCAGTGCAAGTTCACGGAGATAAAATTTAAATGGTTTCTTTATGAGTGAGAAGTCAGTGCAGATGGTGAAAGTGTTGAATTAAACTTACAGAAGGCATTTGACTTGATGTTACGTGGAACTGTAATTAACAAATTAAAATTATTTTAAAGCTCTGCAAGGGATATTTTAAAGCAATTAAAGATGACTAACTGATAGGTCTCAAAATGTCATTGTAAATTGAAATCCTTCTTGTTCATCATCAAATCCTTTCAGTGAACTCCCTCAGGGACTGGTTCTTGGCACACAGATACATCATGGATTTATCCAAGACCTTCAAGAAGCAGTAAAATTATGACTGGTAGTGTGTGAGGAAGACCCAGGATAGGGTGAGTGATAAAAAGGGAAGAGGCTAACTCCCAGATGCAGCAATCTGGGACTTGCCACACAAGCAAGGAACAGCTGCAGGGCAGGATGTGCTCTGGCACTTCCCACAGTCTTGGACCCCCAAGGCCAAGGGACCTGGTCTGTCACCCAGAGAAACCTTTATTTCACTGAGAGCCAAGCAACAGAAAACAAAAATGATTTTTTCTCTTGACCTGTGTAGTTAGGGTGTAAACCAACAGATAGAAACAGGGAAAAGGCCCTAAAAGCCCTGGTTTAAATGAAACATACTTCTGTTTTACAACTCGCACTTAGAAAATCCTACGCCTGATCAGGACTGGAGGTATCAGTGTTATTAGCATGTGTGGTATTGAATTACTTTGTCAGTACTTTTTCCCTGCAATTTAATAAGAAGGATAAAATGGAAATGTCCTCGGAAGTCAGAAGAAAACTTGAATTAGAATGAGCTCTGTTTGTTGAAAAGTAACTTGTTTGAGTTCAAAGATAGTACTTTGAGCTTTCATTTGGGTTTTGAATCACAACCAGCTCTGCAGTACATCCTCCAGGGTCTCAGTCCTATGATAATCTTGCCAGGCCATAAAACATTTCAAGACATCTGTCTTCCTCATTTGTTAGAAACAAGAGGCTGCAAGTGTCTTATACTGTCCATTTCATCTATGAATTTTGCTTGTGACAAAAACATTGTTGTCACCATTTTGCAGAAGAGAAACAGGCTCTGAGAGGTCTGAGTCCTGGAAAGACACTGGGGTACATCTCTTTGGAGGTTGTTTTTTTTTCCTTTTGTGATTTCTGTACCCTAAAGAAGAGTAATTAATTAGAATGATCACCTTGGTAGTGCAGTGCTAGCTTAAGAAAGAAGGGAAAGGATGTATAACTTTTCTCTGTGGGAATACCTGTCTCAGTTCTGAATGGAGACATTTTCTAAAGAGTGTAATGAACACATAAAATGGTTTATGACAGAATATTACTTCTGTGTTTCTTGATTTTCTGATATTTGCAATTATGTAATTAACACAGAAATAAGGATAATGACTCAAAATTAGCAAAGCTCAACTTATGTGAATATCAGAAATTAAGACCAGTGTGTTAAGCACGTGGTAGTTTGTTTCCTCAGCTGTATGCATAGCTTCTCAAAAGTTGATTTCATACTTAAAGAAACCCCCCATCATCTTTAAAAATAAAGCGTTATGGAATGTCATTTTCCCCCCCAGATGCTTGTATTCCCCAGATATTTTTTTAATTTTCAACACAACCAGTAACACTCTACATCTCATAATACTTTTGCTATTATTTTAAACTAAGTCAATAAATTATGGATAGTTAAAGACCAAAAGGAGGCCTGATGTGAATTGCAGTTGGAAGTATCTTTGAGTGTTCAAAGCCAAAGAAATATCAATAAATGTGCCTGTCATTCTCTTCTTTCTAAATTGCTACCATTATTTCCTGTTCAGTGTTTAGGAACTTGTCAGGGAACATGCTCACTAATAAAAAACATGTTGTCAGGGTTGCTGTAAGAAAGAGAGTTGTGAGTAAAAGCGTTGCAGAGAACCACTCTTAGAAACATCACTGTTACTGACACTTTGTAAACACTTTGGTTCAGCTTTACAATATAGTGGAAGGTTAAACCATCCTTCATTGTCTATGGGGGCAAAGAAAGATTTTGACCCCTGGAAAGTCAGACTGTGTGGCTCTGCCCTGCCCTGCCTTGTGCCTCTGTGACAGGTTTCTCTGTGGAGTTCTTATGTCCTGGGAGCAGCACTGTTCCTTCTCACAATGCTGCGATTTTGAGCACTGTCACTGCTGCCAGGACACTCATCCTCCCATTACTGGGTCAGGGATCATGCACTGCCAGCTAACACATGGTGTACATCTGCCTTATGGAAAACTGATATAATCTGCACATGTGTCGATCCAGAAGCATGCTTGAAATCAGTGTAATTGAGAGAAAGGTATTAACTAATTAGCACATGGGCCACATCTCTTTCTTCTCTTATTGAGCTTCATGAAGGATTTCAGCTGAAATAGGAAAGCAGTTGGTTTCTTTTATTTAATCACTTAGACACTGTTCTTTTTTGTTCTTTTTTTTTTTTTTTCAGCAGAAAACAGCTCACAGGTGATATTTCAAATGTTCTTGGGACTAGCACAGTGCAGTTGCAGTGAAAGATTTACAATTGCCAACGAGAAGAGAATGATCAGGTTAAAGCTGGCTAAGTACACCTGAAAATTATGCTTGCAGCAAAGCTCTATTATTTGTAAGAAGTTCATAATTTTTTTCTCAGGATTTAAAAAATCCACCCACCCCC